>OX393553.1:56958179-57273965 GCA_947650365.1 Chamaelirium japonicum
AACAAGCTTCGACTCCGATCAAGCCCAAAAGCCCGGAGAAGAAGAGGAGCGGCACTACCCCGTCGTCTCCAACAAATCCTCGATCCCGATCAAGCCTCAAAGCCCGGAGGAGAGAAGCGAAGCGTCATCACCCCGTCGTCTTCGACAAACGTCTACACCATCCACGAAGAAGAAAGGCTGGAGCAGATCGTCTGGAGCGGCACTACCCCGTCGTCTCCAACAAGCCTTCGACTCCGATCAAGCCCAAAAGCCCGGAGAAGAAGAGAAGCGGCGCTACACCCGTCGTCGTGAACAAGCCTTCGACTCCGATCAAGCCCAAAAGCCCGGAGAAGATGCCGACACCATAATCGTCACCAAGGTCGGAAAGTTGAAGACAAAGCGCCAGAGCTCTGCAGAAGAGAGCACGCTTCTTCATCGACCCAAGGCTTCACGAGGCACAGTCAAGCCTGTCCCGAGGGATCGGCTTACTGAAAGTCCTCATCAACGTGAAGACCCTTGCGCACGAAGATCACCCCTTCGACTCCGTTCACGAAGAAGAAAGCTCGGAGAAGAAGAACCCTTCGACTCCGAAGACGCCAGAAGCAAAGGCCGGAGAAGAAGAGGAGCGGCACTACCCCGTTGCCTCCAACAAGCCTTCGACTCCGATCAAGCCCAAAAGCCCGGAGAAGAAGAGGAGCGGCACTACCCCGTCGTCTCCAACAAGCCTTCGACTCCGATCAAGCCCAAAAGCCCGGAGAAGAAGAGGAGCGGCACTACCCCGTCGTCTCCAACAAGCCTTCGACTTCGATCAAGCCCAAAGGCCCGGAGAAGAAGAGGAGCGGCACTACCCCGTCGTCTCCAACAAGTCCTCGATCCCGATCAAGCCCCAAAGCCCGGAGGAGAGAAGCGAAGCGTCATCACCCCGTCGTCTTCGACAAACATCTGCACCATCCACGAAGAAGAAAGGCTGGAACAGATCATCTGAAGCGCCGCTACCCCGTCGTCTTCATCAACAAAAGCCGACGCCACAACCGTCGCACGGAGATCGGTGCTACCCCCACCATTTTCGAAAGCATCCTTCGACTCCGATCACGCCAAAGAAGCCCGGAGAAGAAGAGAAGTCTCGTCGACACGCAAACCGTAGAAGCACCGAAGAAGTAGCCTATGTCGTTCAAGGAAGAAGATCGAGTTGACGCTGAAGCTAAAGCCAACGCAAGAAGCCAAAGCAAAGCCCCCAGTAAAGCCCACGCCAAAGCAACGCAAGTGCCAAAGCCAAGCGACTACGCCGGCCACGAGCAAAAGCACCGCACGTTCTAGCCGATACGACGCGAAGTCCGGAAGAACGAAAGCATCGCGAGTCTCTCCCAGCTACGTCCAAGTGCAAGCGCCAAAGCAAAGCAAAAGCCAGAGCCACGCCGGAGCCAAGCCAGAGCCAAAAAGCCAAAGCCAAAGCCAACGCCAAAAGCTCGATCGACGCCGCGAACCGACGATCAAGGACACCGAGGTCAAGCAAGGAACGAGGAAGATGCGAAGACCGAGGAACGAAGCCGAAAACCCCCCTAGCCGAGAAAGCGCGAAGCACGGAAGGGACAAAGCAACGGTGGACATTTCTTAGCCTCTCCAAAACCCTCTCCCTGTAAAACCCCTGTCCTGGGCAGCCCCTTCAGAGCTCTCGCACGAACACCACGTGGAGACGCGGATCAAAGGGATCCCCCAGAAGAACTTTCCCACAATCCCCTGATCAAAACTCGCCGCAACCCGGACTCGCTACACCCGAGCAACCCGGGTCCCGGCCACAATTGTAATCTCGTGTGATTCGCAATAAAGACGACCCGCGCTTTTTTCCGCGTCCTCCAGATTTCTGGCACGCCCGGTGGGACCTCTTCTCCTTTCATCCGTACGGCTGAAGAAGCTGCTTGAAATTCGCAATGGCCGGAACGAACAACGATGCGTTTGCTCCAAGCCTCTCACCAATCGCCGAGTCTCCTCTACTCCGCCACGGTGATCCAGTAAATCCGGAGGGTGATGCTCCTCCAATAGTGCGCGTCTACACTCGGCGTACACGGACTCTTGCGGACATCTTCGTGCCAGAAGCTACTACCGAAGATGCTCGCCAAAGCGCCGACGAGGCCCTGGTGCATGAAGAAACGAGCCTCGATCTTGGAGCCCATGTCCAAAAGTTTGGGGAGGACCAGCCCCAACCCCGAACCCGTTCGGGTTCTCCAGCAGACGCTACACCTCCTCTGCAGGGGGAAAACATCAATCATCAGCCAGAAGCAAGTCGGTGTAACTACGTCTCCGATGATGACGGCGAGGATGCGAACATGCAACACCGAGACGTTCTCCGTCACCACCCTCCGTCTGCTCTTCAGCTCCAAGTCATGCAGATGAGCGAGCATATGGCGCAAATTACTCGGCTGATGGAGGAGAAGGATCGTCACATCAATACTCTGCTCCAAAAGCTAAGCGCAAAGGACGCTGCAGCAGTTAGCCAACCCATCGCTTCTCCTGTAGCCGCTCCAGTTCCGTCTTCAACTTCCGCTCCTGCAGAGGTTGTTCCGACGATTCAAGCAGCTACTCCAGCGCTCTCCTCGGCTCCCGTCCCATTGGAAGTCGTCTCCCCAACGCCAGCCTCGGTGGCCACACAACCTCCGGCAACGGTTGCGATGAGTGCTCAGCAAGTCCAAGCGTTGATAGCCGACATGATGCGTTCTCACGGCAGTGGCCTTCCTCCGATCACGGCGGCATACTCGAAGCCCTACACTACGAGGATCCAGCAGTTACGCTTCCCAGTCGGATTCCAGCCACCAAAGTTTCAACACTTCGACGGAAAGGGAAATCCGAGACAGCACGTTGCCCACTTCATCGAGACCTGCAATAATGCCGGCACATATGGCGACGAGATGGTGAAGCAATTCGTCCGCACCCTCAAAGGCAACGCGTTCGACTGGTACGTTGATCTTCCTACAGGAACCATTGACAGCTGGGATCAGATGGAGAGGGAGTTCCTCAATCGCTTCTACAGCACCAGACGAACCGTCAGCATGATCGAACTCACCGCCGTCAAGCAAAGGAAAGACGAGCCAGTGATCGACTACATCGACAGGTGGAGGAACCTCGCGCTGAATTCACGAGACCGCTTGTCTGAAGACTCGGCCATCGAGATGTGCACCCAAGGCATGCACTGGGGTCTGCTCTACATCCTCAAAGGTATCAAGCCTCGGTCTTTCGAAGAACTCGCAACTCGGGCTCATGACATGGAACTCAGCCTAGCAAACCGCGGGGACTCGAAGAACAAGGACTTCTTGAAGATAGAGAAGAAGGACAAGCCACCGGTAACGAAACCGAAACAAGTCAATGTTGCCGACGTTGCTTCGACCTCCAAACCGCTCAAGATCGTTGGCAAGCCGGATCAGAAGAAGGGAGTCGCCATACCACCGCCTCCGCCGCCAAGACAAAGGATGACTCTCGAGGAGCTCGAAGCAAAGGAGTACCCCTTCCCAGACTCGGAAGTCTCCTCCATGTTCGACCAACTGCTGCAAGAGAAGATGATAGAGCTTCCTCCTTCGAAGAGGCCCGAGCAGATGCATCGCGTCGACGACCCTCTCTTCTGCAAATACCACCGGGTGGTGAGTCATCCCATCGAAAGATGCTTCGTCTTCAAGGAAAGAATCATGGCGCTCGCCAAGCAAGGGAAGATAGAGATCGACTCCGGGGAGGTTGCTACGGCCAACATGACGTCCATCACCTTCGGCTCCTTTTCGCCGGTGCTCGTTGCTGCTAGGCGAAGCATGCCCAAATTGCGCATCAACCGTCAAGCTCCAATCGCTAAGTCAACTTCCCAACCGAAAGTTTCGAAGCGACGTCAACGTACTCTTGCGCTCACCGAGGAGGGAACACCGCTGCCCTGGGGGCAATCATCGCTCACGCCAGCACCTCTTCCAAGCAATGCTGCATCCCAACGGGCGCTCCAAAGGAGATACGAGCAAGGAGATCCAGAAGTCGGTCTGCTGGGCCAGCCTTCGGGGAAGTTCGACTATTACGTCCTCTACTCAAGGCCTCCGTCCGTTCCAATCGACGAAATCAAGCCCACCGGCTGGGAATCGGAAGACACGCCAGTAGAGCCTCGAGAAGAGCAAGTCCCTTCTAGTCAAGCTACGTCCCAATACGCTCTCCAGAAAAGATACGAGCAGGGAGATCCGGAAGTCGGTCTGCTGGGCCAGCCTTCGGGGAAGTTCGACTATTACGTCCTCTACTCAAGGCCTCCGTCCGTTCCAATCGACGAAATCAAGCCCACCGGCTGGGGATCGGAAGACGAGCCAGTAGAGCCTCAGGAAGAACAAGTGCCTTTGAGGGAACCAGTTGCTGCTGTCGACCATCATCCTAGCGAAGGGGAATCCACCGACGAAGAAGCATGGGTCATGCTACCGCGGCGGCGAAAGCCTTGGCAAGAAAAGAAGCTCAAGCAAGACCGTGTGATGAGGGGATTCACCAAGCGGAAGACCTACAAGAAGAAAAGCAAGACTCCGGGAAGGAAGGCGTTCAAAGTGCCGCCAGCAAGCCAAGACGATATCCTTCAGCAGAGTCTTCCAGAGCCGACAACTCTGCAAGAGTTCTTCCCGGATCACTTCCTCCCAGCGGACCAACACATCAAGGTATCTTGTTGCATGGTCGAAGTCCATGAGGCGTCGGAAGGAAATAATGAAAGCGAAACTTTTGAAGAAGGCGGCTCTGCCGATGAGGGAGACGATTCCGACAAAGGGGGCACAGCCTCTCACGACGAAGCAATACTGCACATGCCGCTCGTAGAAGCTTTGCACCTCCCGAAGAAGGCTCGCCTGGCAATGGCTGCGGCCTTGGCCGATCCGGATAGCTACAGCAGGAAGAGGAAGGACGACCAGAAGCGCAAGGCTGTAGCCTCGTGTGATGCAACGATAACCTTTTCAGACGAGGACCTGCAACTCGGGACGCGATTGCACAACCGGCCTCTCTACGTTTCGGGATACATCAAGGAGAAGCCGGTGAACCGAATCCTGTTGGACTGTGGCTCCGCCGTCAACATCATGCCCATCCAGACGATGCGTCAACTTGGCGTCACCAACGACCAGCTCTCACCAAGTCAGTTGGTCAATCAAGGCTTCAACCAGGGCGGACAGTCCACCGTTGGAATCATTCGTCTGAAGCTTTCCATCGGCCCGCTAGATACGACGGTCCTCTTCCACATCATCGACTGCCAGACATCATATCGTCTCCTGCTAGGAAGACCATGGCTGCACGAGAACGGCATCATAGTATCCACCTGGCACCAGTGCCTCAAGTACTACGAAGAAGGCGTGGAGAGGTGCATAGTTGCGGACGACAAGCCATTCAACGAGGCCGAGGCACACCTGGCCGACGCTAAATTCTACCAAGCAAAGGGCCTGGTCGCGGAAGTTCTGCCAGCTAAAACCCCTCGAGCTCAAAAGATTAAAGAAGTAAATAAGGACAAGACTCCTCTTCCCGTGAATCCAGTGCCACCTTCTGACGAGGCGAGACTCAAGGTCCAAGGAACGCCGAAACCTGGGCAAAGGATGCGCATCAGCTTCGAGCCAAGAGCAACGCAACATACCCCGTTGCCGATCCAAACGGTGCCTGTCCTGCGTCTCGCGCCTCAGTGGCTCCGAAAATCCGAGCAGTCGCCTTCTACTCCGACAAGGAAGCTGGCCCCATCGTTATCTCAGGCCAACGTCATCACTCTGCAAGAAATGACAGTCCCACTACCTAGTCTGACGCAAGCTCCAAACCTGAGCAGACCTGTCGAATCGGCAGACCCTGAGCAACTCGGATTCAAGCCAGAAGGGAGTTGAGGGCAAAATGCTGCCCAGTTGCTGTTCAGAGCCGGCTACAACAAGGAAAGCGCCATGGGCACACTCCCACCGGCAGCAACTCCACATGGGATGACAAGAACTCAAGCTCGACTGTTTCAAAACGCAGAGCAAATTCCCCCGAACCGCCGAGGCATCGGCTCCAGTCAAGCTCCGTTGGTCATCAGAACCGCAGCAAAGAAGACCTTCACCTCGAACTACATCGAGGCGAGGATGGTAGATGAAGCAGCTGAAGGATCGACAATCTCCGATGCACTCTCCACCTACCTCAGCCATCCAAACAGCAGGAGAAGACGACGACGGGCTCGATGCCAAGCCTTGTTCCGAAAGCCAACCAGGGGCGGTAAAGACTGGTCGAATCGGAAACGCACATCCGTGTTCAAGAGGCTTGGGCCAGTCAAACAATCAAAGAAGAAGTCAGTGTTCGATCGCCTGGAAATGCCAATCGAGGACTTCGTTTCAACACCCACCCACCCACCCATGGCTGCCGTCAATCATATCTCCATTACGGATCCCGACAACGGTGATACTTCTACTTCGGACGACGACTTGCAAGATGCCCCGTCGGTCCTCGCAGAAGGGGGGCAGTCCAGGAAGACGACGACGGCATACTTCTTCAGTACCTAGGGCCAAATCCTTACTGTCTTGGGGGCAACCGTCTCTCATGCAAGCACTCCATCTTCCAAACGAAGCTACGTCCTGGCACATGCTCAAAGCGAGAGACGAACAAAGAAGCCCCGAAGTCAACCTGCTAGGCCAACCATCAGGTAAGCTCGACTTCTATGTCCTCTACTCCATGCCTCCTTCGATTCCAAATGAAGAAATCAAGCCAACCAGCTGGGGATCAGAAGATGAATCGGTACAGTCTCTAGAAGTGCAAATCCTTCTGATCAAGGAAGAGCCTTCAGGCGCAACACCAGTTCTTCACCTTGGCGAGGAAGATCTTAACACATGGGCTATGGCGCCTCGAAGGAGAAGGCCACGACGATCAAGATACAGGATAGCACGCCTAGCTAACCATGAGAAAGATCGGGCGACAAGAAAACTCCTCAGAAGAAAGTCCTTCAAGGAAAAGAATGAAGCCCCAGGAAGAAAGACGTCCAAAGTACCACCAGCAAATCTGAAAAATCTTCTCCAGCAAAGCTTTCTAGAGCCAGTGACACTCCAGAAGTTCTTTCCTATTTGCTTCCTTGAAGCTGGTCAAAACTTCAAGATCTCCTGCTGCATGATGGAAGTTCACCAAGTGCTCCGGAAAGACGATGAAGAAAGCGGCATTAACATCGAAAGCATGGGGAGAAGCATCGCTGCCAACGGCAAGCTGTTCAACAAGGCTAAAGCACACCTTGCTGATGCCGAGTTTTACCAAGTGAAAGATCCCGTTGCAGAAGCTCATCCAGCAAAACCTTTACGAGCTCAGGGAGTCAAAGCAGCTGCGAGGGACAAAAGCTCTCTACTTGCAAAACTAGTGACATCCTCTATCCAGACAGCGCACAAAGACAAAGAAGCGCCAGCATCAAGACGGAAAATTCACATCAACTTCAAATCAAGCTCGATGCGATGCATTCCGTTGCCTGCTCAAGTTGCTTCAGTCCTGCGGCTCGTACCTCAATGGCTTCGCAAACCAGGACGATCACCTTCCCCTCCAGCAAAGGAACCAGCGTTATCATTCTTCGGGGCCAACTTCAGCACTTTGCAAGAGATGACACTACCGTTACGTGCTCTGTTGCACGTCTCGAGCTCAACCGAGTCTTCCGAGTGCACCAGCTCTGAGCAACTCGCAATCAAGTCAGAAAACACTCGGGGGCAAAACTCCACCGAGTCGATGTTCAAATCCAGCCACAGCAAAGAAAGCATGGTGCACATGGGTTCACTACCCTCAGCTGCAATACCACATCGCCTGACAAAGACTCAAGCTCGTCTCTGCAAAAGCGGCGAACAAATCCTTCCAAATTGTCGGGGCATCGACTCCAGTCAAACTCCAGCAATCATCAAAACTCCAGTCAAGAAGATCTTCACTTCCAACTATATTGAAGCGAAGAAGGCGGGCGATAGCTACGAACCAGTGGTGACTTTGCCTACCAGTGGCAAGTCCCTCAAAAGGTACTTTGCTTAGCGCAAGGTTACCCCCCTTGCCCAAAAAAAAAAAAAAAAAACGAACTACGTGCGACTTGATCCCTCTCAGTAGGGTACGTAGGCAACCTACAAAGGTTCAGTCCAGACAAAAAAAAAAAAAAAAAAAAAAAAAAAAAAAAACATCCCAACGTCGTCCCAGGAGGCCAGTCCAGAGGCAAGTGAGTGCATAACCATCAATCCGGTCAGCAAACTAAAGGATGACAAGAAAGTCAAAGTCCTTGGGGCGTCAAAGCAGCTCGCCTTCCGCAGCTTACACGCGCCGCAACTCTAGGGGTAAAGAAGCCGTCAACTTCCGACGCGTCGCCAGCTATGCACGCTGCGTCACAAGCGTCGCTCCGGAAGCCTTCTCGATCACTCCACCCGCTCCCGGCAATTCGTCAGCTCTTCGCGCTGCTTCGCAAGCTCTACTCCAAACGTCTTCTCGGTTGCTCGAGCTTTCCCCAAATGGAACTCCAGCTTCTAAAGCGACGCACGAGTAGCAAGTCGAAGTCCTTAAGGCGCCGAAGTGGCTCGCCCTCCGCAGCTTACACGCGCTGCAACTCCAGAGGTAGAAAAACCGTCAGCTTCCGACGCGTCGCCAGCTATGCACGCTGCTTCGCAAACTCTGCTCCAGAAGTCTCCTTGGTCGCTCGGGCATTCTCCAGCTTCTGAAGCGATGCTGGACGTCTCTCCCCCTCAGTCGCAGCTAAGCCCAAGGAAGCATCCTCCAGCGAAGACCGTCGTAAGCAATGAAGCTCACCACCCTCCAAAGAAGGTGCGCATCTGCTCCGCAGAAAAAGAGTCGTTGCCTTGAAATCCACCGGGCTCATGCAAAAGCTCAGGCCCACCTGAAGGATGGAAACTGTCACTAAAGTCAAAAGCAGCAACCCGAAGAATGGCGGACGCATAAACAACAACCGCAGCCTTCGTGACCTCCACAAAGCCAAAAGAACCACTGGAGCTGTCATCAAGGTCAAGATCGACAAGCAAAAGACAACCAAAGCAGTCTACTCCTTGTTGATGCTCGTGGCCTCGTTATCCTCTTCAGAACGCCCATCTCGGTGTTCTTCAAGCTGACATTGCTACCAGAAAGGTGCAACCTCGCCGGTAACTCTAAACCCGCGGTTGACCTCATCAATAATCTAGCCAGCCTTCGGAAGGTACTCAGGGGGACGAATCTTGCAAGGATATGAAAAGTGCGAGACCGATCGAGAGGCGATCGCCACCACACTCGGCTTCGTCTTTTCGCCGTGTCGTTGTCATTATGCTCCCGCACCAAGAAGACGATAACACTCCGCTGAAGAATCTTTCGGCTCCAAGCCGCCGAAGAATGCTTCGCCGCCAAGACTGAAGCTTTCGTCTTCGCGAGCCGTCAAAGAATCCTTCGTCTTCAAGCCGCCAGGAGGGCCTTCGTCTCCAAGCATCGAAGAAGCCTTCGTCTCCAAGCCGACGGAAGCCTTCGTCTTCAAGTGTCGCGCACTCTTCCACCGACGGTCTCCAAGCCATCGAAGAAGCCTTCGTCTCCAAGCCGACAGAAGCCTTCGTCTTCAAGCGCCGCGCACCATCGCCGCCGCCGTCGACAAAAGAGGCGACACCGGGAAGACGGAGCAAGTCTCGTGCAACCCCAGGCAGCACTCTTCCGCCGACGGTCTCCAAGCATCGAAGAAGCCTTCGTCTCCAAGCCGACGGAAGCCTTCGTCTTCAAGCGACGCGCACCATCGCCGCCGCCGTCGACGAAAGAGGCGACACCGGGAAGACGGAGCAAGTCTCGTGCAACCCCAGGCAGCACTCTTCCGCTGACGGTCTCCAAGTATCGAAGAAGCCTTCGTCTCCAAGCCGACGGAAGCCTTCGTCTTCAAGCGCCGCACACCACTCGCGCAGCTTGAAGCCTGGCCACTGCCCGCCTATGCCGCGCCGGCGCCGCTCCACACACCCGTCGTCTGCGCCACGTACCCATGCCGCCTGCACTCAACCCCGCGCGCCGAGCCGCAGCTGCGCCCCACGCCCGGCCAACCCGGAGACGCCGCCGTTACCACCACGTCCCTTCTCCAACACGATCGGGGCCCGCCCGACTCAGAGTCGCATCGACGGCCGCCATCGTTGCGTTTGCGACCGCGCCGGGCCTCCGAGCCACTCGCTCCCGGCCCCCGCGCCGCGTATACTACAGCCAACGCTGTGGGCCGTCGCCGCCGCTGCCTGCTCCGACAGCCGTGCCGCCTGCCGCCTTCGCGGACCAGAAGAAGAAGGAAAGAAAAAGAAAGAAAGAAAGAAAAAAAAAAAAGGCAGCAGCAGCCGGGGCCGCGCCCCCCTCCCCAATCAGCACCCGACAACAAAGAAAAAAAAAAAAAAAAAAAAAAAAAAAAAAGAGGAAAAAGAGAGAAAAAGAGGGGGCCTGCAGCCCCCCTCCTTCGGCGCCCGACTCGTGCCCGCGGCCAGGGCTGCCCGAACACCCCGCCGACCTACTCGGGGCCACCGCCGGCCGACGTCGCCGTGGCACCCCGCGCCGCCGCACGCCGCCACCGCAGCCCGCGCCTCGTGCCGCTGCCGATGCTGCCCACGCCCCGGCATCCTCTGCGCCGCCGCCCCGCACAGCACACCGCAGCCCGCGTGCCCCGACCTCGCACTGCTCCGAGCTCCGCACGCGCTGCAGCCACCGCGCCTCCTCGCGCCCGCGCCCGCTGCCGCCTGCGCCCTGCGCCTCGGCCGACGCCGCCGCTGCACCCCATGCCGCTGCGTGCCGCCACCGCCGCCCGCGCCCCGTGCACCCTCCGCTGCCGCCTGCGCCTTCGCCCGTGCGCCGCCTGCGCCGCACGTCGCTGCCGCTGCAGCCTCCGCGAACCAGAAGAACCAGAGAAAGAGGAAGAGAAAAGAAAGAAAAGAAAAGGAAGGAAGAGAAAAGGAAAGAAAAAAAAAAGGGAAAGAAAAGAAAAGGAAAGAAAGGAAAAAGAAAAGGAAAAAAAGAAAAGAAAAAAAAAAAGGGGGAGTTAGAGTCGCCATACCCGACCCGCGATGACTCCACCTCCTCTCTTTGCGCCGTCGTCATCGCTTTCGGCCACGACGACTCCGCCTCCTTCTCTCGTTACGCCTGCGTCATCGACCTCGGCTGCGACAATCGGCCTCGCCATTGCACTCCCACACCGAAGAAGGGGCAATAGTCCTCCGCCGAGATGCACCGTGGCCGTCCTCGCACTCCAGCCGCCCTCGTGCCACACTCGAACTCCGTACAGCGGCCACCTTCGACGTCCGTGCAATCTTTGGAGCAAAAGAGGTCCGCAACGCAGAAGATGATCGAAATCATAGCGAGGGTCTTCTCTGCAAGCAAGAGCCATAGCCAACTGCTCGCACTGGCACCCAGCTCTGCGCGCCGCACGCGGCCGACCCTGCCATTGCCGCTGCAGCTCCCGTGGTCAAAAAAAAAAAAAAAAAAAAAAAAAAAAAAAAAAAAAAAGACGAAAGATGCGACACCGGGAAGACGGAGCAAGTCGCGTGCAGCCCCAGGCAGCTCTCTTCCGACAGCGGTCTCCAGAAGCCGGCAGAACCTTCGCAAAGAAGCACAATGGTGGATGAAGGGGGTAGGGGTCCTTAAATAGACTCCCAACCCTGCCCACAGAAGGAATCAAGGACAAGCGCTCTACGATTCCTACGTGTCCAAACCCGACACGCTCTCACCGACGCACTCGTCCTTGAGGGGGCATTTGTAGACACACGAATTTCGTCGGACCCGAACCCGACTTACGTGTGCCGACGCGGATGCAAACCCGACACGCGGACCCGACTCGCACCTAGCAAAGAAGAGCGGACCCCATGCGTCAAGGGGGGCCGGCCCCTACTAGGGTCCGAACCCCATGGGGCCGGCCCCTACTAGGACCCGAGCCACATGGGGCCGGCCCTAGTAGGACCCGAACCCCATGGGGGGCCGGCCGGCCTTGCAAGGAAAGAAAAGAAAAGAAAGAAAAGAAAAAGGAAAGAAAAGAAAGGAAAGAAAAGAAAAGGAAAGAAAAGAAAAGGAAAGAAAAGAAAGAAAAGGAAAGAAATACCGCCATGCGCGGGGGGAGGTAGCGTATGACGTCTGCACACACGCGGATCTGCGCCGATCCCTCGATCCGACGCACAAGACGAAGCGCCCGATCGCCATCGATTTCGTGCGCAAAATCCAGCCATAATTGCACCCGTCAGAAAAGGAAAACAACTAAATGTTATTCCCCTCATCAATGGATGAATAAAATCCGGGTAATTATGAGAGAGATACAAAAGGGATTTAAAATTAAAAAGTTCCCATATCTCTCTCCCCACCTCTTTGCCTATAAATAGAGGGGGTGGGGGAAGGAAAAAAGGGTCGAAGACTGAAGACGAAACGCCGGAGCTCTGCAGAAGAGGAGACGCTTCTTCATCGACCCAAGGCTTCACGAGGCACAGTCAAGCCTGTCCCGAGGGATCGGCTTACTGAAAGTCCTCATCAATGTGAAGACCCTTGCACACGAAGATCATCCCTTCGACTCCGTGCACGAAGAAGAAAGCTCGGAGAAGAAGAACCCTTCGACTCCGAAGACGCCAGAAGCAAAGGCCGGAGAAGAAGAGGAGCGGCACTACCCCGTCGTCTCCAACAAGCTTCGACTCCGATCAAGCCCAAAAGCCCGGAGAAGAAGAGGAGCGGCACTACCCCGTCGTCTCCAACAAATCCTCGATCCCGATCAAGCCCCAAAGCCCGGAGGAGAGAAGCGAAGCGTCATCACCCCGTCGTCTTCGACAAACGTCTGCACCATCCACGAAGAAGAAAGGCTGGAGCAGATCGTCTGGAGCGGCACTACCCCGTCGTCTCCAACAAGCCTTCGACTCCGATCAAGCCCAAAAGCCCGGAGAAGATGCCGACACCATAATCGTCACCAAGGTCGGAAAGTTGAAGACAAAGCGCCAGAGCTCTGCAGAAGAGAGCACGCTTCTTCATCGACCCAAGGCTTCACGAGGCACAGTCAAGCCTGTCCCGAGGGATCGGCTTACTGAAAGTCCTCATCAACGTGAAGACCCTTGCGCACGAAGATCACCCCTTCGACTCCGTTCACGAAGAAGAAAGCTCGAAGAAGAAGAACCCTTCGACTCCGAAGACGCCAGAAGCAAAGGCCGGAGAAGAAGAGGAGCGGCACTACCCCGTCACCTCCAACAAGCCTTCGACTCCGATCAAGCCCAAAAGCCCGGAGAAGAAGAGGAGCGGCACTACCCCGTCGTCTCCAACAAGCCTTCGACTCCGATCAAGCCCAAAAGCCCGGAGAAGAAGAGGAGCGGCACTACCCCGTCGTCTCCAACAAGCCTTCGACTTCGATCAAGCCCAAAGGCCCGGAGAAGAAGAGGAGCGGCACTACCCCGTCGTCTCCAACAAGTCCTCGATCCCGATCAAGCCCCAAAGCCCGGAGGAGAGAAGCGAAGCGTCATCACCCCGTCGTCTTCGACAAACATCTGCACCATCCACGAAGAAGAAAGGCTGGAACAGATCATCTGAAGCGCCGCTACCCCGTCGTCTTCATCAACAAAAGCCGACGTCACAACCGTCGCACGGAGATCGGTGCTACCCCCACCATTTTCGAAAGCATCCTTCGACTCCGATCACGCCAAAGAAGCCCGGAGAAGAAGAGAAGTCCCGTCGACACGCAAACCGTAGAAGCACCGAAGAAGTAGCCTACGTCGTTCGAGGAAGAAGATCGAGTTGACGCTGAAGCTAAAGCCAACGCAAGAAGCCAAAGCAAAGCCCCCAGTAAAGCCCGCGCCAAAGCAACGCAAGTGCCAAAGCCAAGCGACTACGCCGGCCACGAGCAAAAGCACCGCACGTTCTAGCCGATACGACGCGAAGTCCGGAAGAACGAAAGCATCGCGAGTCTCTCCCAGCTACGTCCAAGTGCAAGCGCCAAAGCAAAGCAAAAGCCAGAGCCACGCCGGAGCCAAGCCAGAGCCAAAAAGCCAAAGCCAAAGCCAACGCCAAAAGCTCGATCGACGCCGCGAACCGACGATCAAGGACACCGAGGTCAAGCAAGGAACGAGGAAGACGCGAAGACCGAGGAACGAAGCCGAAAACCCCCCTAGCCGAGAAAGCGCGAAGCACGGAAGGGACAAAGCAACGGTGGACATTTCTTAGCCTCTCCAAAACCCTCTCCCTGTAAAACCCCTGTCCTAGGCAGCCCCTTCAGAGCTCTCGCACGAACACCACGTGGAGACGCGGATCAAAGGGATCCCCCAGAAGAACTTTCCCACAATCCCCTGATCAAAACTCGCCGCAACCCGGACTCGCTACACCCGAGCAACCCGGGTCCCGGCCACAATTGTAATCTCGTTTTGTGCAATAAAGCCGACCCGTACCTTTTTTGCGCATACAGCGATAAACTACCGGGCGGAGGTGCGGTTCACGGGATCAGACGGTCCGGTCTCGACCCGGGGGATCAGACGGCCGGGCGGGGGTGCGCTGCACGGCATCAGACGGGGGATCAGACGGCTTGCGGGATTTCGCACGATTTCACAGCCGATCCGCGCGATCGGACGGCCCAAAATTCGCAGCGCATTTTCAGAGCCGGGCAGCGCACAGCGCAACGTAACACACCTATATATATATATATATATAGTAGTGATACATTTCAGCCGGGTAACGTGCGGGTTAACGTGCGACCACCCCCTTCCGGTGCATTTTTGGATTTTTTTTTTTTTTTGGGATTGATCACCCACCCTTGGATAGCACACACAAAAAATTTCAACCCGGTCCAAGACCTGTAGGTCGTCCAAATGTAATCGACTTTTATTGGTCGTTCATTTTTGTCGTCATTTTGATCAACACATTTGGACAACCTACAGGTCTTGGATCGAGCTGAAATTTTTTATGTGTGCTATCGAAGGGTGGTTGATCAATCCCCAAAAAAAAAATTTAAAAATGCCCCGGAAGGGGGTGCCGCACGTTACCGGCCGCAATGTATCACTACTACTACTATATATAAACATGACCATACAACTATGTGTATGGTTACTTGGTTAGGGGACTTGGACTTAGTTTATTGTTTTGAGGAGGAGAAGGTCATGGATTCTAAACTCCTTATTGGTTATATAAATCTTTTTGCAGCTAAATATACATAATGGGTTCAAATTGAAATCTGAATCTGACTAACCCAACGGTGGTGGGAGGCGGTGGCCGATGGCGGCGGTCGCCTGAAGTGGTGGACGAAGGTGGCAGAGGTGGTGCCGGAGGAAGAGGTGGCTGGCGGAGGTGGTGGTCGGAGGTGGCATACGGTGGCGGTGGCCGACAGAGGTGGTCCGGTGGCGACAGGCGGAGGTCTGGCGAGTTGTGACGACCAATATCTAATATGCCAATAGCCAATAGCCAAGAGCCAAGACTCCTGAGGCTGTGATGCCAAGATGGATAAGATGAGTTGTACAAGGCCATGAGTTTGCCCCACATCACTTGGAGAGAATGAAATCCTGAGTTACTTATATAATTTCCCCTCTCAAACATAGAATACGCGTTTTAAAACCGTGTGCCGCTGCTGATTTCGTAAGAACTCCGTAGTTAAGCATACTCGGGTGAGAGTCGTACTAGGATGGGTGACCGCTTGGGAAGTTCTCGTGCGGGCACGGGCAAAACGGACACTATCTTGTGTGTCTGGGACGGATGTTACAAAATTGTATCAGAGCCGGTTCTCCTCGGGATGGGGGGGGGTCTAACCCCTATATGTGGACGTGTAGCCCTTAAGGGAGGTGGATTGTGACGACCAATATTTAATATGCCAATAGCCAAGAGCTAAGACTCATGAGACTGTGATGCCAAGATGGATGAGGTGAGTTAGCCCCACGTCGCCTGGAAATAAGGAGATCATGAGCTACTTATATAATTTTCCCTCTTAAAGATAGAAGACGCATTTTAAAATCGTGTACCGCTACGGATTTCGAAAGAACTCCGTAGTTAAACGTGCTCGGGCGAGAGTAATACTAGGATGGGTGACCCTCTAGGAAGTTCTCGTGTGGGAACGAGCAAAACGGACACTATCTTGTGTGTTTGGGGCGAATGTTATACGAGTGGTGGTGATAGCCGGTGGTGGTCTGACAGAGGTATGGCAAGGGTGGCAGGTAGTGGTGGTTGAGAACGGATCTCGAGAAGCTTGGGGGTTTGTCAGAAGAATGGTGGGTGGGGGTTTATATAGGCTTTTGCAGAATACCAAAAGACCAGGGTCTTAATTGCAAAATGGCCCTTTAATATATATTAAAAATTATTTCAGTTAAAGTCAACTGGTCAGGTTAAAACTGTTCAGCTGGTTTGGCTCTTGGTATCCCTTCCTACATTATATATATTATTCCCAAAAATTTTATTAAAAAAAATAAATGACTTAGTGGTTATAAAGAAAATAATAAAAGAAAACTAAATAGATCAAAGGTTCAAATTCTTTCATAGGTTCTTTTTGTTTTTATTTTTAAAAATATCTTATATGTAATCAAAACGAAAAAGTTTATATATGGTTTTTTACTGTTTCGACGAGCCGTACGCAGTGGTATAGTCCAATTTTTGATTTGAGAAATATATGATTAATTTCTTATTTGCACAAGTATAAATTTTAATTCTTTTAAAATTTCGGGATATTACATAGATCCCTGGTCAAAAGATAGCCAAAAGACTACCATATTGTAAGGACGAAAATTTCTCTCACTGCACTTCAAATTTAGGTTTCATGCCACTCCTTTCTAAAACTAAATTCAATCCTAAACCCTAAGTTCTATAAGTCATGAGATGAACCCTAGACCAGAAATCCTAAACCGATCTCCTCTGCCCCTTGTGGCTTCTCGTCTCCGCTACTCCCCGTCATCGGGGTGGCAGCGACAAGCAACTGCAACTCGTGCCCGCCACCTTCGTTGCTCGTGTCTGCCTCCGTCACCGTTGTTTGTGCCCCCGTCCGCCATGACTGCTTGTGCCCACGTCTGCCACGGTTACTCGCGCCTGCCTCAACCATGGCTGCTCAAGAAAGATGGGAAAAATTAAAGGAGAGGCAAAGTGAGGGGCATTTGGGCCTTTTGGTAGTCCTTTTCACCAAATTGATATATTGTCCATTTCACTGTAGCAGCTGCAGCAACTACTACAATGTAACAATACTATCATTAGGGTTAGGGTTTAGTATTTAGTATATATAATTAGGGTTTCGATTTATAATTTAGGATTAGGATTATGGTTGGAGTTTAGTATTTAGGATTCAGATTAGGGTTTGGGTTTATGTTTAGGGTTCAAGCGTTAGGATCAGAGTTAGGATTAGGTTTAAGGTTTCGCTGTCGATAAAAAAAGTTTTGAAAATTTTGAAACTTTTTTGTCGTGTTGTGGAATCGGTTGTCGCATGTTGGATTTGTTGAAGGATAATAGAAGGGAAATTTTGTCATTTGAAGGAAAGAAAAGTCAACATTTAGGTTGGGGGATTTGCTGTAAAATGTATCTTTCGAGAAGAACCTGGTGCAAAACCGAAACCTTGTGTGTCCTTATTATAAATTGGATCCATTAAATAGTTATTTCACTAAGCCCCCCTTGGGCTAATAGAAGAACTACCTCACCTACCCCCAAGGCAATAGCAAAAATAGAAAGGTACTAAAAATAGACCTAAGATAAAATCACATATAGCTAAAAATAGGGCAAATTATAAAAAACTCCCCTGAACTATACATCTCATTTCATATTGGTCCCTCAACTAACTTTTTGAACAATTTGATCCCTGAACTATGTTCATGCACATTTAGCCTCCTCCATCAATTTTTCGTTCTGAAAATACCTTTTCAATTTCAAATAAGACTCAAAATTATTTTAAAATATTTAATTTATGCTTACTAGGACAAGTGTATTTTTGAAATAAAAGTTAACTGAGGCAGCTAAATGTAGACAGACCATAGTTCAGGGATCAAATTGTTCAAAAAAAAAGTTGAGAGACCAATATGAAACAAGGTGTATAGTTCAAGGGAGGCTTTTGTAATTTGTCCTTAAAAATAACCTTGGTTAGAGGTGTCCGATCCAATAGGGAGGTATAGCCAGAGCTTTAGGGGAGCATCAATCCTAGTCGTCCAAACCGGAAAAATCAACCAATGAGCAGGTGTATCGCATAAGAACAATACTTGTCGGCTACCCTGTGTGCCGGTAGAGCCAGCACACCGTGGAGATGGCGAACAAGACTGGCGAGGAGAAGTGGGATTTCACAGTAGACGCAGAGCGAGGCATGTGCATCTGTGTCGCTCCCTAATATGCAGGACAAAAGGAACCAGTCGATTGCATGTAAAAAATGGTACAAGGGAAGTGCATGGGTCGTGGCTGTGTGTAAAGTATAATCAAATGGCTCTCTATTTTTCCATCAATGATCCAGAAGGTTCACTCAGCATCTGCAGCAAAATCCGCACGTAGCAGAAAAAAAAAACTCCTCTACCGTCACACGGGATAGCCGGCAAGTATTACTCTTCGTATAATATATATTTTTGGTTACCTATTTTCTGGGCGCATGTCACATTTTTGGCGGGGGGTGTTGAAGGTTCGAGACTTCTATAAGAAAGTTAGAAGCCACTACTCTTTCGTTAGGGGACGGTAAGCTAATCAGATTTTGGGAGGATGCTTGGCTCGGGAGCATACCCCTGGATCGTCTCTTTCCCTCCCTCTATTCGATGGCCAGACGTAAAGGGGCTTCGGTCCGATCTCAAGCGAGCAGACGGCAAGGGAGTACAGTTTGGAGGATCAAGCTGCTGTCACCGCTAGATCAGGAGGGCCAACAGGAGCTTTGAGACCTGAAAGTGCTCCTTTCAGCTGCCAGCTTCCGACCGCCTACTGATAAGGTACGGTGGAGGTTTACATCTACAAGTGTTTTTTTTCGTTAGATCTTTCTACAGTCACCTGCTTCCCCAGCTTTAGAAATATCGACATTCGAAGGCTATCTGGAAGACTAAGGCTTCGGTAAAAATTAAGATCTTCTCCCTGTTGCCTTCGAAAAATAAGATCATCACCAAGGTGAACCTGATGAAGAGGAATCACCCTCAAGTTACTGAATCCAGCTGTACCTTCTGCAATTCGAGTGAGGAGACTTCGTCCCACCTGCTGCTGGGTTGCCCCTTTGCTAGATGGGTGTGGGATCATTTCGAAGCTAAAGGCCAGGGGGCATCTCCTCTCACCCTAGGACCTTGCGAGCATTGTGGAGTTCTTGGCGGAGAAGAAGAATTCCCACATGAATAAGGGCACCTTGGGATTTACTACCAATGGCTATCATTTGGGTACTCCATATAGAGAGGAACAATCACATCTTCAATGACAAAACTTCAGGAGTGAAACATCTTTGTCATTCGGTGTCCTCGATCTTCAGGTCGTGGATCATACCTTGGTCTCACAAGCTAGTGGGGGAAGCTCTTTCTTTCTGTAACATTATTTCCTCTTGATTTTTAATAATAACCGTACTGGTTGGGGACTGCCTAACCCCCCTCCTAAAGGAGTGGTTCTCAAAAAAAAATTTATTATTTTTTTGAATAACAGAATAATTACATGGAATGATGCAAATATGATTAGCATGACCCTCATGCATACGAGAATGATACACACACAAGAGTAATGCTATTCGAAACAATCTATATCGACAAACACATTGACAAACCATACCTCCGAGGTGGTGGCGGAACTAAGGGTCTCACCACCCATGATGTGATGGTGGGGCTTAGGGTCAGGCCCGGAGCCCCACCACCACTTCATCGGTTTGATTTGTCAATGTGTTTGTCGAAAGAGATTGTCGGAATAAAATTACTCTATCCACAAATATCGGGAAATCAATTAATTTGTAGTTCAGATCTTCTCATGTGGATCACCCGGTTGGTGGGCCCGAGTTCATGACAGCCGCACGATGGTAGACGATTCGAAAGTGAATCGTACTCCATCCGATTACATGCGGCTGTGATGCATGTCGGGCCCACCGACCGGGGCCCACCGACTGGAGGAGATCCGAGCTCACAAACGAAGGAGACGTAGTTGGCTGGTCGGAAAAGGTCACCTAGCAATCACCATCAGTAGGCATACCTTTGGACCAATGCATTCATTGAGTTGGTTAACATGCTGCTTTCGATTGGTTGGGGACAACTTTCCAACCCACGTAGATAGGTGCCAGTTCAAGAAACACCTGTGACAGCATTAACGATAGAGATTTTTTCACGCACCCCTCCGATCAATATTGATATTATAAATAACCCTCTTTTCTTTTAAAGTTTTATGAATTATCCACTCACATATGTTAGATTATGCAAAAAAACAAAATAATAATTTGGCTAGTTTTTTTACCATTTTGCCCTTGGACTACTTGGTCTTTTGGACGATGTCGCCATCGATGTCTATGCAGGCAATCGTCGTCATCCCGTCTCCTACCTCCACCACGATGATGGTGGCGTGCACAAGCACCGGTGGCACGGCCATGAGTAAAATGGTGAGAAATTTCCCTAAATGACCACCTGGTATTCCATATATCCAAAAATGACCACCAGGTTTTCTTATTTCCTATTATGATCACTTACACATGTGAAATCCTATGCACGTGTGTCTTCATTTTTTTTCTTCCAAAAATGCCCATACCTTTAACCGCTTTCTCTAACTGCACAAAGATATCTTTTATCCCTTTCGTTGCCGTTTTCCTTGCCATCACCGGTGAACATTCCGGCCGGACCCCTTCAATCGAAGAAAATCGACGGGAATCACGCCGGAACCATACCGGAGCGATGCTAGAACCCGTTTTCCTCTTCGTTGGCGATCGGATCTCGTGAAGAACCGTCGCACGGAAGAAATCGTTGGCGATCGGATCTCGTTGGCGATTGAGGCACGCCGGAATACAACCTAAATCCCACCGGAACTGCCATTGCTAGAGGAAGGAAGAACACCCATTGTTGCAATCGACTGAAATAGAGGTAAAAACCCAAAAAAATGAAGCCCTAGATATTGTAGAAATTTGTTTCTGTACAGCTTATCTAGGCGTAAAGTTTTTGCGCTTATTTGCGCTTAGCAGTTTCTGTATTATGTACAGGTTGTCTAGGCGTAAAGTTTTTACGCTTATTTACGTTTAGCAGTTTCTATATTATGTACAGGTAGTTTAGGCGTAAAATTTTGCGTCTATATGCACTTAACAGTTTCTATATTATATGCATATTGTTTTAGGCGTAAATATTAATAAATTTTAGCACTTGTTTTATACATCTAATTGTGGTATATTTGGTTTTGTTTGTGCAGTTTCTTTTATTTATAATAAGGCATGGAATTGCTACCTATATTATGCATTTATGATGGAGAATTTGTGTGCATAAATCGTGTCTATGAGTACAGTGGAGGAATACCCAAAGCCTTTCGTTTGAATCTATCCACCACTTATGACCAACTTATTGACAAAATATATCATATTACTAATGACATTGTCAAAAACTACGATATCACCATTAAAGTATTATATCCAAGTACAATTCCATGTCCTCCTATACAGATTCAAGATGATGAAGACGTTGCCGTGTTCATTGCCCATAACGTTCGTAATATTAATAGAAGTATCCCATTGTTGATAACTAGGGTGCCAAAAATATCTACCCCTACACTACCACCCCTTTTTAAATCACCACCCCTTTGTAAGAGGAAACTAGACCCGACGAATATAAATTCCTCCAAATGTACTCGTGATCGTCATTTTGTCACTCCACCAGTTATTATGGTGCAAGATTCAGAAGTATTCTCAGAACAAGACGTAGACTTTGTACCGTGCAGTCTAGATGTTGAGATAAATATCAAGGAAAATGAACTTGCACAGGACCCTCCTATGTCAGACATTGACATGGACGACAGAAGGTATGATTAATTATTATGTCATGTTTTAAATATATTATTGTTCTTTTGTAAATATATTCACTATTATAATAAATGTATCCATGTATTTGAAGGTTTTCTCCTAGTGTATATGGCAGACATGATCCAATCACTTTAAGTGTTGGTGGTTTCTCTAGCAAAAGGGAGATAGATCTAAACGTCGATCCTATTGATGATGGTTGCGGTGTACTAAAATCATTCATGGATAGCTCTATTGATCCTATATTTCTACATTCGAAGAACCCTCTTGGAGATAACATAGCAAAAGATAGATCTATCGATCCTGCATTTCTACATCCGAAAGATCCTTTTTACTATAATGATGAGAAAGTGATATCCATGAAGAATACCATTGACTCTCTTGAGGTATATTCGAAGCATATAAACATGCTTACTCACACCCAGAAGAATCAAATATCTTCATCATCCGTCTTCGGGTATGAATGTATTGATTATATTGGAATCCTCAATTCATATATGTTGTTCCATTTATTAAGTTTGTTATTCTCTTTTGCAGGACTTTCACAACTACTTCGATGCCTAAATATCAATCAAAGGCTAAAGCTCCAAAGCCTTCATCTACCTTTAGGTATGAATGTATTTATTTACACTTTGAGTAATTCATAATGTGAATAAATTTATTTCAATTCTTTAACAACTCATATTTTTGTTTCTAATTTTCAGGACTTCCACAATTGATTCAACACCAATGTGTCCAGCAGTCGATTATAATGAAAATTCTAGTTGGTTAGAAACGAACAAACAAGCAGAATTAAAATTGGTGATGACTGAACCATTGGCAATACCTGATCCAACAGAAGGATATGATGATACTTATGTATACAATGAATTTCCGACTGAGATAGAAGTCAAAGATAATTATCATGAAGTGCACCTCTATCAGATGTTTAAGGACAAGGGAACCATGATAAATATGTTGAGCAAATTTGCACTATATTCAAACTTTGAATATAAAGTTTTCAAGTCCACGACTACAAGATATACTATCAAATGCAAAGCTGATAAGTGTAGATGGAGATTGCATGCATCTCGACAGAAGAGTACTGATGTGTTCAAGATTACTTCCTTATACAATCAGCATAGTTGTTCTTTTGGAAAACGTGGTGAGAATCATTGTCAAGCAAAAAGTCGTTTAATCAGTGAGTTTGTAAAACATAAGTTAGAGGCACATGTTGCATATGCTCCGAAGGCTATTATATGTGATGCACAAAAGGAGTTTGGCGTGAATATTAGTTACAAAAAAGCATGGAGGGCAAAGGAAAGAGCAATAAGGGAATTAAAAGGGACATATGAGGACTCATATGCCATACTTCCAGTATATTGCCACGAGCTTAAGAAAAAGAATCCAGGAACCATTACTAAGATCTTATGCGCAGAAGGAAGATTCAAACGTTTTTTTATGGCTCTCGGTCCCTGCTTAAGAAGCTTCCAAAGACAGACTTTAAGACCAGTAATTTCTGTTGATGGGACACAACTGAAGGGAAAGTATAAGGGCATTTTATTTCTTGCGACAACGTTAGACGGTGATAATCATATTTTTCCTATTGCTATGGGTGTTGGAGAGTCTGAGAATAGCTACAGTTGGAGATGGTTTTTGACAGAATTGCGTGATGCCTTGGGTCCTATTGAGAGATTAGTGATCGTATCGGATCGACACAAGGCTTTATTACAGCAAGTTCCTCAAGTATTCCCCCATGCATATCATGCGTATTGTGTTTTTCACATAGCACAAAATATGTTTGCCAAATTCAAGCAGAAAGAGTTATATTCATATTATTACACGGCCGCTAAAGCAACACGACCGACCAAATTTCATCTGTTAATGGAAACAATTAAAAGGATGAATATTGATGCTTATAGATGGCTAAATGACATAGAGAAAGAAAGATGGACTACGGCGTACTTTCCTGAAAGAAGGTATAACATAATCACCACAAATAGTTCTGAAAGCTATAATAACATCCTGAAAGAGCTCAGAGAAGATCCCATCACGATGATTGCTGACGGATTTCGTTTAAAACTTCAAAGGATGTGGTACAAGCGGAGAAATATGGCAACAACATTGACCACAAGGCTAACAAATTGGGCCGAGAAAATGTTAAGCAAAGAAATGGAATTGGCTCGTAATATGACTTGTCATCCGATTAATCATGATGAATTCATGATTAGATCTTCAGGATATGAGGATCAAATTACATTAAGCCGTAGAAGGTGTACATGTCGTAAGTTTGATGTGATGGCAATGCCATGTTCACATGCTTTACGTGGAATTGCTAATTATAATATGGATCTTTATGAATATTGTGCACACTACTACTCGGCTGAGAACTACAAATTGACATATGAAGAATCAATCTACCCAGTAGCTGACAAGATGCAATGGGAAACTCTAGCAGACAATCTTCAAACTGAAAAATTGGGACCACCTTTAGGTAGAAATCCAGCAGGAAGACCAAAAAAAAAACGGATTCTATCACAGGGGGAAGAACGTAAGACTGTAAAGTGTGGAAGATGTAAGAAGACTGGGCATAATAGAAGAGCTTGCAAGCAACCAATTCAACAAGTCTAGTGACAGCTTTTCTTTTTTTGAAATGGTTGTGTAATATTTGGTTTCTTTTGTAATATATTGTTGCATATTTTTGTTAGGAAATGATATGTAATTTTTCACGGTAAAAGTGCGAAATATGTAAGAAGACTGGGCATAATAGAAGAGCTTGCAAGCAACCAATTAGATGAAATAAAATATTGCATATTTTCAGTATATATTTGAAATTAATGCAGGTATGCGCAGAATAGACGCAGGTACACGCAGAGTTAACACAGAGAAAACACACATATGTGTTTAACATATTCTACACAGCAGCAGAAATAAAAGAAGTCTCTATGTGCAGGTACAAGTATAATAACAGAAGGATACAAGACTTTATACGCAGAATAGACGCAGGTACACACAGAGTTAACGCAAAGAAAACACACATATGCGTTTAACTATATTCTACACAGCAGCAGAAACAACAGAAGTATCTATGCGCAAGATAAACGCAGGTTCTACACAGCAGCAGAAACAACAGAAGTATCTATGCGCAAGATAAACGCAGGTACACGCAGAAGTCTCTAGCAGAAACAACAGAAGTATCTATGCGCAAGATAAACGCAGGTACACGCAGAAGTCTCTAACAACAGCAGAAGTAACAGAAGTCTCTATGCGCATGATAGACGCAGAGAAAACACACATATGCGTTTAACTATTCTACACAGCAGCAGAAATAAAAGAAGTCTCTATGTGCAGGTACAAGTATAATAACAGAAGGATACAAGACTTTATACGCAGAATAGACGCAGGTACACACAGAGTTAACGCAAAGAAAACACACATATGCGTTTAACTATATTCTACACAGCAGCAGAAACAACAGAAGTATCTATGCGCAAGATAAACGCAGGTTCTACACAGCAGCAGAAACAACAGAAGTATCTATGCGCAAGATAAACGCAGGTACACGCAGAAGTCTCTAGCAGAAACAACAGAAGTATCTATGCGCAAGATAAACGCAGGTACACGCAGAAGTCTCTAACAACAGCAGAAGTAACAGAAGTCTCTATGCGCATGATAGACGCAGAGAAAACACACATATGCGTTTAACTATTCTACACAGCAGCAGAAACAACAGAAGTATCTATGCGCAAGATAGACGCAGGTACACGCAGAAGTCTCTAACAACAGAGAAAACACACAGAATATTCAAATCCTTTTTGTAGAAGGAACATACACGATAATATTTTATTCATACAAGATAACATACAAAAAATTTCTTCATCCACCAAGACACTAATCCAAAAAAAAAAACATAAAACTGTCATGTCCTTCCACCACTAATCCAAAAAATATTACATACAACTATCATTTCCTCCTTCCACCAAGACACTAATCCAAAAGATATTACATCCAACTGTCATGTCCTCCCACCAAAATATTAACCAAAAAAGATTACAATCAAATGTCATGTCTTCATGCCCCTAAAAATCATCAGTCTCTATCACCCAAATATGAAACGAACATCGACTTCAGTTAAATTAATTCGACCTCTCCTTTCATCAATTGATATGCGATTCGTCTTCTAAACACCGCCATATCTTGCTGCATTTATACACAATGGGTTAGATATGAACATTATAATGAATATATATAGGATAATTGGTACTATTAAATTTATAAACATTTGAAAACAAACCTGATTAAAATCAATGGAACGATTGCATGTAGCATAATTTGCATAAGCCATTATAAACACGCCACAATCATACCTACAAGAGCTGCTCATAACAAGAACCATTTGTTCATAAAAGTTTGGAGTTGGATATACACAGATTGAACTAAAGGCTGTTCATAAAAGTTTGGAGTTGGATATACACAGATTGAACTAAAGGCTGCTCATAACAAGAACCATTTGTTAATGAAATAAACATATGATGTAATTGACATAAATGAAAGAAAAATTTATTCTTGAAGAAAAATACCCAGAAAAATGATTTGGCGATGGCAATGTTAAACTTATTCGGCTGGTTCGGATCGCGAAGTGTCAGCATTCGCTTCTCAAGTAAGGTACAATATGCATCAACGTGCTGCATATGATAAATTTTATGTTAAATTTCTTTCAAATATAAATATGCTAATAAGAAAAATTTAAAAGTAATGTCATAACTTACATCGCTCGCAAACCATCCTCTGCTGTCATATATCTCCAAGATAGTAGATGGAGTAATTAAAACTCCATCAAGATTACTAAAGGGCCTGCAATACAAAGTACAGATTTTATATATAGTTTAATAGAACGATTAGCATTGAAAATCATATATTTTAAACTTACAATTGATTCCTATTGTTATCCATAAAAGCCAAAATCTCTTGCCTCTCACTATCCGAGAGTCTTTTCAAGCCTTTCACACCCACCGATTGATGTGATGGTTCGGCATAATATCGTCTAGAAAGCTTTTTCTTGATAGGATCCGTGTATGGGGAAGAGACATGGGGCCCGGGTTTTCTTTCACGCTTAGACACATATTTTTTCACAATCTATATACAAACATCACATTATGATTGACAGAAAATTTAATGAATAACAATTATAAATCATCTTATAACTATAATCTATATTAGAAATAATATATTTTAAAATCTTATTTAAATCATACATTTTCTTTAGGTTGTCGTTGTTGCTCCATTGAAGTTATGTCGGTTGGTTCTTGGGAAGATAGCATAATATAGACATCATCATCTTCCTCCTTATGGGCCCCTTCACTCTGCATATGCCAAGTGTAACATAAAACAACACGTAAGAGTTTATAAACTATTAACGATTTCTAATAATTGACATTTTTTATAGTCATACAATTATACGGTTCTGTTTGAACTCAGTCATGACCATCGTATCATCATTCAAATCATATGTAGAGTTTATCCCCTCTTGTTCTACTTCTTCCTCCTTCTTGTGCAAAGACTTGATAATTGTGGGTTTGTAGGGAGTGATAGCCTATTATAATAGCAACAAAATATCATGCAACAAATAGAGTGCAACAAATAGATAGTAACAGATAGAAATGAAATGAAGATAGTAACAGATCGAATAATTAACTAACAAATAAGAATAGAGTGCGTAAGTATTTTAAAATACCATGCTCATATCTTGATGCTCTGGAGGCGGAGTCACTTCTTGCTGGGATGATTGTGTAGATGGTCTCATCTTCAACTCCAAAATTTGATCCTCCAATGACTTTATTTTTGTATCATAATTCTCTTTTAGTGAGGCAATTATTTTCTCATATTTTCTCTCAATTGGAGAGATAATTCTATGAACATGTGCCTCCACTATTTTTTCCAAATTAAACCTTTTAGAGGGTGGAGGTACTCCCACGTTGGGTATGGGATTGACTTCTTGTGCTGGCTTAAAAAATGTTGACCAAATACCATTACTTTCATCATTCTTTTGTTCATCTTCCTTCTCCAATAAACTGTCTCCCTTTTGCCCTCCTTCCTCAAAAAAATTGCCACCCTTGATACCTTCCTTCTCTAAAAATGGTCGTAGAAATTCCAAACCCATCTCATGTTCGGTTGGAGCAAGACTTTCCAAAAGTAGACACTACAATACAAAAAAAGATAAATATATTAAGTTCAAACTAAAATGAATATGAATATAAGAATGTCATTGAGAAATTTAACTTACTTCATCTTTCTCAGTCTCATGTTTGATATTGATGTAGGTCAAACCTTTCTTGAAGACGAACCATTTTAGGATTCTCGGAAACTTGTCTTTCAAGCTCATTTTAGCAACATAGTGGCCCAAGTGGGGCATGCGCTCGCAAGCCCAAGCCTATCAAAAGTAAGAATGAATAGAAACCAAATAAATAATAAAAATAAATAAAGAAAAAAATTATATAGATATGTTGGGAATGAATACCTGTAGAGCATAGGAGCATCCTGTGATGTTATATTTCTCCGGATTCTTTCCCTCTTTGATAGCTCCTTCCAAGCCGGCTTTTAAAGTATTATAAACCAAGTTACCCCATGGGTATCGATTGAATCCTTCTAAGTCCTGAGCCAGTAGAAGATACTTATTTTGGACCCCGCTAATTTTGTGGGATCCCAAGAAGTAGCTATCAAGTATCAGAACCAATGCCATCTTAATTGCGTCATCCATGACTTGACACTTTTGAATATTCTTCCATAAACTATCTTGGGTTACATTCGTATCTTGAAAATAGATCTCTTTCAATTGGCCACCATTGCCATCATCAGATATTATCAGATTAGGGGCCGGATGACTATATCTTAGACCGAGAATCTGGGTGAACTCTAAAGGTGTCATAAAGCACTCTCGGTCCTTGATTATGAACTTCAAGCCACTCTTATGGCATTTAAACAAAAAATGTGCGAGGCCAGGCAAAAACATAGTTCTAGATGTGCAATGGATGTCAAACACAAACCCAAAGCATGAGCTTCTCATTTGGTCCATGTAGGTTGTGGATTGAGTCTCTCGATCCCGTCGTTGAAATTCTTTCTTAATCTCGCTAATATAAAAAATTGTATTTCTAGCAACCGGGATTTGATCGACCAAGCCAGATTCTTTTCCAATTTTCTTCTTTTTCTTAGCTTTACCTTTTTCTGAAGATGGAGGCCTCTTTTTGCCTTTTCCTTCTTTTTTCTGTTTAGATGGAGTCCGACTATTTTGTGATCTTGTCATCGGAGACATCTAACTGAAGTGCAGCCAAAAATCTGGATAGAAATTAATCTCACCTAAGTTAGTTTAAGTTTATAGAATATGGTAAAAGCATATAAACGCAACAGGTTTACGCCTAAAGAACATGTACATTGCTAAACGTAAATAAACGCAGAAACTTTACTTCTAGACAGACAACATATACCTAATACAGAAACTGCTAAGCGCAAATAAGCGCAAAAACTTTACGCCTAGACAACCTGTACATAATACATAAACTTCCAAGTGTAGATAAGCGTACATAAGCGCAGATGAGCGCCTAAACAAATATGCAGAAAATTTACACCTAAAACATACAGATACTACTGAGCGCGGATTTACGCTTAAAACAACCTGTCAATAAAACAAGTGCTAAAATTTATTAATATTTACGTCTAAAACAATATGCACATCATATAGAAACTGTTAAGCGCATATAAACGCAAAACTTTACGCCTAAACTATCTGTACATAATATAGAAACTGCTAAACGTAAATAAGCGCAAAAACTTTACGCCTAGACAACCTGTACATAATACAGAAACTGCTAAGCGCAAATAAGCGCAAAAAATTTACGCCTAGATAACCTGTATAGAATTAAATTTCTACAATATCTAGGGCTTTATTTTTTTAGGTTTTTACCTCTATTTCAGTCGATTGCAACAGTGGGTGTTCTTCCTTCCTTTAGCAATGGCAGTTCCGGTAGGATTTAGGTTGTATTCCGGCGTGCCTCAATCGCTAAAGAGATCCGATCGCCAACGATTTCCTGTACATAATACTGAAACTGTTAAGCGCAAATAAGCACAAAAACTTTACGCCTAGATAACCTGTACAGAATCAAATTTCTACAATATCTAGGGCTTTATTTTTTTGGGTTTTTACCTCTATTTCAGTCGATTGCAGCAGTGGGTGTTCTTCCTTCCTCTAGCAATGGCAGTTCCGGTGGGATTTAGGTTGTATTCCGGCGTGCCTCAATCGCCAATGAGATCCGATCACCAACGATTTCAACCGTGCGACGGTTCTTCACGAGATCCGATCGCCAACGAAGAGGAAAACGGGTTCTAGCATCGCTTCGGCATGGTTCCGGCGTGATTCCCGTCGATTTTCTTCGATTGAAGGGGTCCGGCCGGAATGTTCACCGGTGACGGCAAGGAAAACGGCAACGAAAGGGTTAAAAGATGGCTTTGATGCAGTTAGAGGAAGCGGTTAAAGGGATGGGTATTTTTGGAAGAAAAAAAATGAAGACACACGTGCATAGAATTTCACATGTGTAAGTGATCATAATAGGAAATAAGAAAACCTGGTGGTCATTTTTGGATATATGGAATACCAGGTGGTCATTTAGGGAAATTTCTCTAAAATGGTTATAGAGGTATTCATATCTTTTTTTGTAAAAATTGAAATATATAAGGGAGTTATGTATAGAACTATTTTTTTTTTTAGAATCCCTCTTAGTGAGATGAGGGGGGTTCGGCCTAGACCCCTACCTGTTTATTAAAATAAAAAAAAAGTACAGAGAATGCCTAAGAGGCACCGACATCCGAGGTGTATCCACTTCCAACACGGGCTAACAAAATCGCCCTGCACTACAAGCAAAGAAAAAACGAAAAACCCGAAAGTCCTAAGGCTTTGCAGTCCTCGATCTTTCCAAATCACGGATCTGTGCCAGGAACGATCTCGAGCCTTTTCCCTTGATGGAGAAGCCGGCAGCCGAAGCTATATCAAGGATGGTGCTGTCCTCCAGCAAGTTGAGGGGTAGGCTCAGATCATCTCCATCACGTTTGGACAATTGATCTTGAAAATTCTGCATGAGTGGGATCCTAGGCCGTGGTAGTCGGCGGTGCATGTCGGATTCAAGGGCTCGAGATTTGGCTCGAAGCGAAGCCCTGGCTTCAATCGAGTCCGACCCCCGATTAGCTAGTCCAGGACTACGACGAGCGAGTCCCCCCTCCACCAGGCCTCCAACATGTGAAACCCCATCATCCGAGGGTGGGGTTACAGCAGGAATTGAAATCCCATGGGCCGCCTCACCGTTGCTGACTCTCGAGTTGTCCTCGTTGACCTGCTACTGCTCCTCCATTATCTCCTCAACTGCAATTCCAACTCCAACTCTAGATGATGCAGGGAGCTCATTGCTTACTACCGGCGTTTCAATGAGGAAGTCAGTGATCTCCTCACCTATACTCTCCACTACTAGCTCTAAGGCCGCATCCACAGCCTCCGAAACATTAACTCCATCCCCCAAATCCAAATGGCGCACTTGGCAGCAAAAACTCCCATCTTCTGCAACAACACTCACCAGATTACAATCCAAGGGCTTCTCCTTAATAGCTCCACTCTTGAAGCCTAAGGAAAGCCTCTTCTCTGGATCCCCGGAACCCACCCTCTCCTTCTGACCAGTCTCCAGATGGTCATCCTCTGTTCCCCTGCTGACCTCTTCAATCTGAACCGCAGCAGTTGTTGTCCCTACATCGCTGCTTTTGCCTACAACATTAGCCACTCCGGTCATGTATAGAACTAAAAAATAAAATGATTATTTATAAGATCTATATTTATCAGGGTAGTGTATGAAAAAAATCCCTTAATAATATGAACCACTGAAAGGCAACAGAGTTGCATTCCTAATATCATGCTTTCTGCTGAAAAGGGGAGGCACCCATTGGTCGCTTAATATAGCTCGTGCCTGCACGAGAACTTCCCAGGGAGGTCACCCATCCTTGTATCGCTCTTACCCGAGCACGCTTAACTATGGAGTTCTTACGAAATTCGTAGCAACACACGATTTTAAAACGCGTCTTCTATGTTTGGGAGGGAAAATTATATAAGTAGCTCATGATCTTCTTCTCTCCAGGCGATGTGGGGCTAACTCGTGGTCTTGTACACCTCACCTCATCCATCTTGGCATCCCAGCCTCAGGTGTCTTGGCTCTTGGCTATTAGATCTTGGCCGTTACAGTTAGGGGTGGCAACGGTCGAATTTGGATCGAAACTTATTCTACCCATACTCATTTGGGTTTCAAGTTTTGGCTCCCGCTTCGGGTATGAATTAGGTACAATTTTTTCTTTTTTTTTCATCACATATGCAATTGATTGAGGAAAAAATTAATGCATTATAATGAAGAATTTTTACATATAGCTCTCTCTCTCTCTCTCTCTCTCTCTCTCTCTCTCTCTCTCTCTGTGTGTGTGTGTGTGTGTGTGTGTGTGTGTGAGTGAAAAATAGTCTAATTGTATATTAACACCATAAACCTTTATATTTATATATCAATTCCTGAAAACTAGGTTATTTGTTCAGATCAGCCCCTCAGATTAACTAGCGTCTAATTCAGTAGAATATGTTAAATATATTCATGTTTTGACTATTACTAGGATGATTTTACCATTAGTATACCTGAAGATGAAAAGTTGGGCACAGGGAATGAAACAAAAAACCCCTAATTTAGAATAATTGATATCAGAGCAGGAATTTTTTGTCCTAAATTAGGGGTTTTGTGTAATTCTTTGGGCCAAACTTTTCCATTATTAGGTAAATTAAGGACAAAATCTTTCCAGAAATAGTCCAGCTATGAATATACCTATAATATTCCCCCCAAATAGGTACTAGTTAACCTGAGGGGTTGATCTGCACAGGTAATCTAGTTTTCAGGGTTTGATATGTAAATATGAAGTTAGCAAAGATTGATGTACAATAATCATAGTTTTCAGGATATATATTCAATATTCCAATAATGAAATATTAAAAAACTCTTACGATTTCCTACTATATTGGTTTTAGTAGATTATGATATTGGTTGGTTGGATTTTGAGATCTATGGCTTAGATCAAAGGATGAAGTGTTTTTGGCTTGATCTACCGTGAGTCTCAAGATCCAAACCAGACAAAATGATATCAAAAGGTTCAAGAATAAATAACAGAAGAAATTAAGGTAAATGGATTGAAAATCAATCAACCAAATGGTTGATCTATCGAATTAGAGGGAAGTTAGGAGAATATGAGAGAAATCACTGTATAATACCGAGGTTTTACGTGGAAACCCTTTTGATTCGAGAGAAAAAAAACACTAGCGAGAATCAGAAGACTTCACTAAAAGATCAACACAGATCTTTAGATCTGGGACTCTCTTCTGTTTGCTTCCTCTCTCTTTTGAACACTCGAACTTTATCTCTACATCGTCCTCAAGTTTCAACTAACAAATTTTCATCCCCCTCCTCTGAAGCATAGAAGCAATGTTCTCCGAATTATTTAATTATTTGGCAACATGGGTCACACCCTAATAACTCCCGAATTATTCGTGAATAATTCATGAATTTCACTGTTTTTTTGTGCTACCTATATATATATATATATATATATATATATATATATATATATATATATATATATATATATATATATATATATATATATATATATATATATATATATATGTTATTATAGAATTACTAATTAACATAATATACTTTATGTTTTCGAACTTCTCTCGAACTTATTCTGAATTTTTTGGACTCCGAATTTTGCCTCCTCACTGAATTATTCCCGAACGTCGAATTTGTTACTATGCTCTAAAGCATTGGACCCATATTTATATATTTCCATGGACTGGCAATTGGAGGCCATTCTGCTTATTGTGGGATCCGAACAAAATTAACTATCACAATTCAATTGTTACAGTTGTAGTCAGGTTGTTTAAACTTTGTCATCTTCTTTATGCCCCTATCTCCTTTGAGGGCTGAAATACAGAAATGTTGTTGAAGAAGATGATGCAGTTGCCACTACTGTTAGCTTAATCGTTGTCCATAACATCATTTTCTTCACTTTCTTGCCAGCCGTCAGAAGCTTAAGTGCTAAGGAAGGTCGAAGAATCTTGTTGAGGAAGCTTCGTATTCTCTGGGCTTAGCGGGTAGTGGTGAAATTTGAAGAAGAAGCTTCATCTTCTCCGGTCATCACTAACAGCTCTATTGCCTATCCTTCAGCTTTTCCTTTTCAATCTTTCTTTTTCCAATAGTGTATTGCCCTCCTAAGTCCTTCTACCGTTAGTTTATATAGCCCTTGACTGCACTCCTATATAAAGTGTTAATTGACTTTTCTTCAGTTGTATGCACTTTGCTTCTTCTCTAGTCATCAAAAATCAGTATAGTGGCTGTCGGCCTAGTAATATTCCTCTATTGATTCATCTTCAACAGTCAAGAGTCAACACAAAGACAAACTTGTAAACATTCAATCACTGATTCCTCTTCTAGTCATCAGAAATAGACGTAATGGTAGACTTGTCACTATTTTATTGTTGATTTTCCTTTTAATTCCTCTTTCTAATCGTTGATTCTTCTTTTTGCTTGTTGATTTATCTTTTTTATGTTACTCTTGACTTCTTAAGAGATGTTGCCACGTACTTATCTATTTTTTGGCACCTACAATATTTAATTTTTTAGTGACATGAATTTGTTTAGAATTTAGGTATATTACAATGAGTTTGAAATTCAAGTTAGAGGGGCTATTGGATTTCGGGCATGGGTATTAAGGTATCCTTACCCATACACGAAAGTTGATCAGGTAGAGTTCCTATACCCATGCTCTATCTAACCTTGTTTTGGGTACTAATAGATGCAGTGTTAGTATTAGTCTCACCTTAGTAGTGGTATTCTAATGATGTGCATCCTCTTCTTATACAAGAGAATGCACACCATTACAATACCACTACCAAGGGGGGACTAATAGTAACACTACATCTAACACAAAATCTATACCCTTACCTAAAGTTTCAAATTGGGTTCAGGTCAATTTTTTGGGATCCATCTCAGTCGAGTAACCAAAGTGTAGGTCTGCCTACCTGCCAACTGATCTTAGCATTGCCTTTTTGTACCAAGTTGTCTTGGTCAGATTTTTGGCACCAATCTTAGGTGGCTGATGCCAAACTTTTAGTCGATAAAAAGATTCTTATCGATCATTTTATAGTCAACCCTATCTTTAATTGAATAAGACCTGAAAGATTGGTTCAAATTCAAATATATAAAAAAATAGACCCTCCACCAAATAAGCAAGATTTGAATACAGTAGGACTCTCATGATCTTTTTTTACATATACGAAAAGCCAAAAAAAGAGAGATAATAGATGGATAGAGAAATTGAGTTTGCGTCCCAGTGGCCAAGCACCTACCTCCCATCTAGTAAGTCGTGTAATCAAATCTCGTGGGCTCCCTCCTATCTTTTTTGATGGTTTATCTCTTGTCTTGAGATGGGCCTATCTCTCACCTTTATGAAGGGTTTGTTTGTGCCCCTATGTAGCAATATTACAGGAAAGATAAGGTTCGGACCTTGATCTATCTCTTGCTCTATATACTAATAGGTGATGTACTAACGATGAGTCCCTCCAAAAAGAAAATAGGTAGATAGCGTTGCCTTGAAATACCCTGAATTTAAAAACTTTCTTTTGTATATATTAAGTATACAAAATCTTGTGAAAAAACATATTTGGAAATAGGTCATAAAAAAGAAAATTTCTTAAGTTACCATTGAGTAGATCTCATCAAACCATTCCATTTCATATATAATTATGTGAGCCAGCTAAATCATTTACTCTAATACACCCCATCTTTTGGAATTTCCCAAAAAGGCCTATCTAAGGAAAACAAATTTCCCTCATTATTCACAAATCCCAAGGCAACCAGCCCACCACCTAGCCCCTCCCTACACACCGCCGGTTGCCTGCTAAACCACCATCCATTGCCCGTCAGACCACCGTCGGTCACCTCCTGAGCACTGGCCACCGCCGCCCGCCACCAGTGCCCACTGGCCTCCACCATCGGTCACGTCCCCGGTAAGCCTCGTCCCAATTGACTGGCCCAATTAGATTGGGCTAGACTCAAGTGACTTGACCCGATTAGATTGGTCTCAACCTGCAAAATGACCTGACACAATTAGATTTGGCTCGACCAAAATGACTTGGCCCAATAATATTACGCTCAACCCAAATGACTTGACCCAATTTGATTGGGATCTCACTGTGAGCAACCCCACCACGTACAACGACCACTCATGTATACATTAGGGGTGCACAGAAAACCGGTGGAACTGGTGAACCGAACTGAACCGGTCTGAACCGTACGATTTAGTTCGGTTTCTAGCATGATTGGTTCGGTTCTGGTTTCCAAAGTGCAAAACCGTAGGGGACCGGTTCGGTTCCCGGTTCTGGGCTCCAATTATCCGAACCGAACCAAACCGAATCAGTTCATGTACATACATAATACATTCATGGGTCAGGTAATACGGATGATGCAGGTAGAGTCATTATGTAATGGGCCCTACTAATCTCTACAATAGTATCATGTATCTGGCTTCGGGATTGCTTGTTGTATCCTCGATTTTTTAATATTTTTTTTTTATTTCTATATGCTCCAATGATGGACCTATGCTAACTTCTATGGGTTCACAAAAACCTAGTGGAATCGAAGAACCGAACCAGTTTTATATGGTTCAGTCCGGTCTGGTTCCATGCTTCCTACGGTCTGGTTTTGGTTCTAAATATTTGAGAACAGTTGGGACTGGTTCGGTTTCTGGTTTATCCCGGAACCGGTCCAAACCGAACCGTGTGCACAGTGCACCCCTAGTATACATACAACCTTATTTTACTTACAATAACCTTTTTATATTAATAGCCTAGCCTTTTCACTAAAGGCAGCGAGGAACCCCTAACTAGTTAACTATAGGACCTATTAGGCCATAACTTGAGCTATCGGACTCACAATCGAGTTCTCTTTACAGTTATGGATTTGTAGCAAAACCACTGCATATTTACAAAGAATTTTCAAGAAAAAGACTTAGAAAAATACAAACTAATTCTAATTATTATCATACAATATACATGAAACTTTTGCTTGACCCAAGATTCACGTAAACCCTAGCATCCTTCAACTCAGTTGATCCAGAAGTGCTTATGTTCATTAATATTGTTAGAAATGTATGAATTCCATGTTGTTATGTGATTTTTGGAAAGCTTGACCCGCTAAGGTGGGGGCTTGCCTGGAAGATCCCAGGTGGCGAGATCAACCTCACAAGTTGCCTCAGGTTGGTCAATAGTTTCATAATTGCCTAAATGTGGGAATTGTTTGTTTCTACGTGTTGAGGAAGTCCACCGGTTTAGTCTCACATCGGCAAGAAAGGCACCCATTGGCCGCTTTATATATCCTCTATGGCCCTTCCCTTACGACCCGGGTTTTAGGGTGAGAGGGCATCCAACATGGTATCAGAGTTCCCCCTCCGGGTGCGGTCCCTTCTGATTGTGCCTTGCTCCGCGTGCTCCGCTTGAGAGGGGGTGTTGAGGAAGTCCACCAATTTAATCCCACATCGAAAAAGGGGGCACCCATTGGCCGCTTTATATACCCTCTGTGGACCTCCTCTTACGACCCGGGTTTTAGGGTGTGAGGGTATCCAACATAGTACTAAAGCTGGGTTCACCGTCTCCCTCCGGGTGCGGCCCCTTCCAATTGTACGTGCCTTGCTCCGTGTGCTCCGCTTGAGGAGGGGTGTTGAGGAACTCCACCAGTTTAGTCCCACATCGGCAAGGGGGGGCACCCATTGACCACTTTATATACCCTCTGTGGACCTCCCCTTACGACCCGTGTTTTAGGGTGTGAGGGCATCCAACACTACGATATGATATGAGCTTTAAGTTCTTCATGTTGCATCATGAACCTATTGGGTCGATGACAGTATATTGAGACTCACTCCCCTATGGATATGGGTGCTATAGAGCCTGATCTTAAGCAGAGCACGAGGAGGCAAGGAGAAGATGATCCTAAGGAGATGGAGGCCGAGGACCCAAGGACCCGTTGTACGAGCCCATTTATGAAGATTCATCTGCACCCCTCTAAATATGACCAAATAATGTAACATATATTATGATGCATAAAATAAAATTTTTTTCCACTATTTGAGTATGGAATGTTATACTAAGAAATTTTCCTTCTCAAACTTGAGATTTGCCGATTTATGTTTTAAATATTAAATCAAAAAATCAGAGACGTGACAACATAGTATAAGAGCCTAGGTAATAAAATCGTAGGACTTTAGAAAATTTAAAGTTAGGGACACTAATAAGCTAGACATAATCTAGAGAATAAATTAAGTGCGTGAAAATTAAACTTAAAATAATTTTTTTTATTTTTACAAAGATTATTTTCCCTAAAAATATTAGATCAACAGAGTTATCAAAACAAGAGCACGCCACACCAATTATCCGAGAATATGAGTCGACCCCGGCATCCCTGACTAGGGGCTGCAACTCGGGCAGGTTGGGCCATGTTGGAGGTAAACCTAATCCCAACCCGAGTTGTAGAACCCTTAACCAGCATCCCAATCCAACCCGCGCTGCCCAATCCTAACCCAATCAGAGAGAAAATTTTCAAACTTAGGTTAGTGCAAATTGGTTGGTGGGGTTGAATTGTGTGGGTTCAGATAATACTTATTTTATTACTTGTCCAAAATTTATATATATATATCCTTAATCTTTATCAATAAATTTTCTCTTGCCTTCATTGTTTGATGGTTTGTGTACACCTCCATTGTCTATTTTTCCTACTGTTTGAGTATAGAATTTTATACAAATAAATTTTCTTTCTCACCCGAGATTTGTTGATTTAAATCTTATAAATTAATCAAAAAATCTGGGGCGTGACATGCCTCCACCGTTATAACCACTCACTCGTGTAACTTAAAGATCACATGATAATATTATAATTCTGTGGAGCGCATACTCAAGATAAATGTGGATGTTTATATAATAGAAAAATGGTACTCCAACATCGGATGTTAGCAACATCGCAACATGATTTCCGATTACAGTCGTTCGATGCACCCACCATGATTATTAAATTGCACTCATCTTGACTAGTAGCCATCAGACGGCTGTGATCGATCAAGAGGCACGCCAGGATGTTGCTAGTATCTCGATATTGGAATAGCATGACTCTTTAGAATCTATATCTAATAGTATAATACTAAAATGGAAACCTTTCTACCGTGTTGTGACAAGTGGACGTCTTTTAAAGAGCCAGAATCCTTCTTCAGTGTGTGAACGCGGCTCATTTTTAAATCCTATTAAAAACCTACTATAAAGATGATAAATACTCATTCAATGACATTTAATGGTCATTTGATGTTAATCTCTCTCTCCTCTCTCTTTCTCTCTCTTTCTCTCTAACAAGTGAATCACACTCATTTTAAATTTAACACTTCTTTGAACAGTAGCATAGTCATCTGTGCCAAATGGCATGCATCAAGCTCATCCGGGCATTGCTCGGGTTTCTTACTAGTATCTATAGTAAAATAGAAGCCTCTCTCATGTTGTGACACGTGGACATCTTTTAAAGAACCAGAATCCTTCTTCTATGTGTGAATGCGGCTCACTCTTAAATCATAATAAATACCTACCATAAAGATGATAAATACTCATTCAATGGGATTTAATATTAATATCTATCTTTGTAACGAGTGAATCACACTCATATTATATTTCATACTTCTTTGAACAGTTGCAATGTCGTCTGTGCCAAATGGCATGCATCAAGCTCATCCGGGCATTAATGACAAAAATGAAGCCCTCTCTTCCATTCTATGACAAGTGGACCACTTTTGAAGAGCCAAAATCCTTCTCTCGTGTGTGAACGCGGCTCTATCTCATAAATCCCATTAAGAACCTAATATAAAGATGACAAATATCCCATGCAATTGTATTTAATGATCAATTTTAATTAGAAAAAATCATTAGTAATATCTTTTTCTCTCTCTAACAAGTGAATCATCTTGGATGAGTGAATCGTAATCACTCAAGATTGCACACTTCTTCAGATGGTTGTCATATCGTTTTTGCTAAGTGGTGTGCATTAAATTCATCCGGGCATTGATCGGGTTTCTTATTAGTATATACTAAAATGGAAGCTTCTCTCCCGTGTTGTGACATGTGGACGTCTTTTAAAGAGCTAGAATTCTTCTTCCGTGTGTAAATGTGGCTCTCTTTTAAATCCATTTAAAAACCTACCATAAAGATGATAAAATTTTTTTAATGGTCATTTGATTTTAATCTCTCTCTCTCTCTCTCTCTCTCTCTCTCTCTCTCTCTCTTTTAACAAGTGAATCACACTCACTAAAGATTTCACACTTCTTCGAACAGTTGCGATGTTGTCTTTGTCAAATGGCATGCATCAAGCACATTCGAGCATTGCCACGGTTTCTTACTAGTGTTTGGATAGCAATTAAGGTATGTGTTGATGTGTCCCACTTTTGTTTATCTAACACCAACATTTTAGATTACACAATAAATATCACATTAATGTTGGGATGAGCAATAGTATTTAAGATTAATGAAATTAAAGTTGAAATTATAACTTATTGGTGAAGCTGGGCCATGCTAGGCTTCAAGTTTGTGTTGGGCTGGCAATGGGTCATGTCGGGTTGTGTTTGGTTTCGGGTCGTGCCCAGAACATCTAAAGCCATATTAGCTCGTTTAACCAATCATGTCTAGACTCTAAACCCGTATCCGATCCCCTTATAAACAGGTAAACCAATTAAGACCCGTTTACATATCTATGCATTGTTTTTTTTTAATTCTATATTTCGGTACAACTCTTCATCTATGGGTGTCCTGATCACAACTGCATGCCCATTGCATCCAGCGCAGACCAGTGAATTGCATTAAACCCAAACGATAGGCTAATTAGCAAAGTGATGCTATGATCGGATGTAGGGTAGTCCCAACCCAACCTGACATAACATGACACGACCCATTGAATTTTAAACAGGTCAAACGGGTCGGAGATGAAACTCGGACCCGATCTATTTACTAATTTGGTTAGTCGTGTCGATCCGTTTATGACTCGAACTCATTTAACCCATATCCAAACCTGCTAATTTTGTGTCAAATCGTGCCAAATAGTCCTAAGTTTGTGCATTGTTCAAGTTAGATTCCTCTAGTTTGAGCTTGATAATATACAACAAAGCAGACACTTGGCTTAACATATACAAACTGGCATGGACTTTAGTGCATGGTTAACTAATCCAATGTATGCTGAGGTGGAAACCCTAGGCTGAGGCCACAAGACAAGAGTAGCCAGTAGGGCAGGTTCCAATGGACTCAAAGGGTTAGCTATAATCTAGGAATTAATACTAATTAAGTGGATAAAGAACTAGGCCTTCTTTAAAATTGGAGGCATGCTTTGGTTGACTATAATAAGATATGGAGGTGGTGAGGCCTCTCACTAACCTAATGTTTTCCCTTGCTCCATGGTTGAACAAATGTCTCAACCACTGCCCACAGAGGTAGAAAGGATTGCAAAGATAAGACAAGCCCCCACATGAGTTTGACTAGGGCTTAAACCTTATCCCTAATGAAATCCCATGTGGCCCATGCTTTTGCTTTGGTGGAGGCATTTAAATTCAGAAATAAGTCAAATAGAAATTTAAAAAAGGGGTACAAAATGTTTGAAAGGTTAGGATAATTGGTATATTAATATAATAATATATTCATGAATAATTCATGGAATAAGCATGGCAATTCCTTAAATAATTCACCTAGTTGTGATATATTAAGTAGATGGTGAGTGTGACAACGCCCGGCCGGTGTACGCCAAAAGGCTCTGACCTCTTGGAGAGAGAAGAGGCAGAGTGGTTAGGGCCACTCGAAAGATGCTCTCGGAGCGGGTCCAGTTCTGATACCATGTGATAAAATTCGGAGTTTTCAAAAGGTTGACCGTTTAGAGACAGTAGAGCACAACGGATATATAAAAGCAATTACTGATGTGGGACTAATCGCTTAACAGTGAGATATTTTAAATATTTGATCTGTTTGAAAATAACTAAATGATATTTATCGTTGAAAAATATTGTAATTGTGATTAGCAGATAAGCATGGAAATTAACTAAATGGTTTTTTGGGTTTTCTTTTCAAGAATCTTATTAGGGATGGCAACGGTGCGGTTTAAAACCGCAAACCGCGGAAAACCGCACCGCATGGTGCGGTTTTGGTTTGCCAAAATATAAAACCGTCGCGGTGCGGTGCGGTTTCGGTTTGCGGTTTCGGTGCTGCGGTGCGGTTTCGGTTTTACCCAAAACCGCAAAAAACCGCACCGTTTAGACCATTATAATATAAAACCGCGGTGCACCGCACCGCACCGCATGGTGCGGTTTTGGTTTTACATATGGTACACCGTCGCGATGCGGTGCGGTTTCGGTGTGGCGGTGCGGTGTTGCGGTGCGGTTTCGGTTTTGCCCAAAACCGCACCGAAACCGCACCGTTGCCATCCCTAAATCTTATAGCTATGGTTAGGTACATACATTATAACGTTGTTGCATGGCATAGTTTATTTTTTATCCTTGCTTTTTGGACATAGAAGGGACATACAGACGGACACAATGCTGATGTGGGGTTCTGGCCGATGCCCACCACGTTGGCATTAAGTCCACATGTATACCCCGTGGTAGGTTCAAACCGCATTTTTCCTTGGGTTTTTTCAAAAAATATTATTAAAAATAAAATATTTAGTTAAATAGCGGCTGATCAAAACTATTTGTCATTCCAATGCTCTGACCGTCACGTGGTAGGTCAGCGCTGTAAAGCGCACCAAAATTTTTTTTTTTTTCTGAGTTAAGGTAAATCCGGTATTCGGATTAACGTGTTTAAATCCGGTATTTTGAATACCGGGTTTAACCGGAGCCCCCTTATATAATGTTCTCACACTTAGTTATTTTCTTTTGTGACTTCAAGTAAACCCGGTATCCATAATACTGGGTTTAAACCCGCTAACTCGGATACCGAGTTTATCTTAACTCGGAAAAAAATAAAAAAAATTTTGCATTGTGGTTTACGGTGCTGACTAGCCATGTAGCGATCAGAGCGCTAGAATGACAAATAGTTTTGATCAGCAACTATTTACTTAAATATTTTATTCTTTAATAATATTTTGAAAAAAAACCTTTTTTCCTTTAGTCATACATTTTCTTCAACAACCCTGTCAAAAGACTCGAAACCTTCCAATTTGGTCCAACAAGGCTCGTGCGCACACCGTGTCCTTTAGTGAAAAGAATGAATCATATGGTGGTCCGACGCTTTGGGTGGATCTGTAAGAGTAGGCCCCACCATGGCCAACCATTCATGTGGTCGTGGTATGGTCATTATTGAGACAATACTTATTAGTTTCGGTGTGGTGGATGCAGAGTTCCTTCACTGAAAGGGAGAAACATGAAACAGAGGTCGGCACATGAGAGAGAGAGAGAGAGAGAGAGAGAGAGGGGGGGGGGGGGGGGGGGGTTTGCAAACTTCTATCTCCAGAGTAACGAGCGAGCACAAACAGCGGTGCCAATTGCAGTTGCTCGCCATCATCGTTAGCGGTGGAAAGCAATAGAGATTAAAGGTGGGTAGTAGACGGATGGGTTCGGTTCGGATAAAAATTAGGTATATGATTAGGATTAGGTCTAGGGTTCATCCCATGGCTTATTGATCTTACGGTTCAGAATTCGTTTTAATTTATAAAGGAGTGGCATTGAAATAAATTTTGATGCATAGTAGGTGGTCTTTTGGTCCTTGAAATATGGTTGTCCCTAAAACTGATCTCTTATCAGGGGCCGTTCACTAAGTCCTCCAAAATTCTATAATACTCGTTTCGGTACAGTACTAAAATTAACATGGACCATTGGATGGCCTTATGGTCGATCTCAGGCATCCTCTAGGATTTTATATCAACCATCATAAATAATCAACCACCGTATATTTATGGACTCAACTCTGCTACAGTAACAAAATCGGTCTATAACATACCAATAGTGCCAAGGGCCGTGCAATGAGGAAGCAATGCTGACGATACATAAGAGTATTTTCCATCGCACGACCCTAGGTGATACTTGTCTATTACAGATCGATCTTGTTACTGGAACATAGTGGAGTCCTACATTTATGAGCTTCAAACTTAGAACCATGAGTTTTTTTCTCTTGTGGCAAATTTATTTTATGTAACCCTCTATAAACTAACTTTTGAATATAACCACATAACTTCTTTATATTAGTGGCTATTGATTAAGCAAATACGGTGCATTAACTTAATGCATCATTCATTTTTTATTCAATTGACTTGGTATATGATTTTTTACCACAGCCACAATCATTATGTCTTTTCTAATTGTATGTGCCGACTTTATAAGCCCTCTTATTAATCATTTTAATGATCTCCAACTGATAGCTCAGCTGGTAATGCATGCACCCTCGGGCCTAATTCAAGAGTTCGAATAAATACTACGATGTATTTTTCTTTCCCGCTCTGTAGTGGACCTTTCTTTTGCCTTGGTGACGAGTCTTGAGCAAGTGGAGTAATTACACAATCAGGGCTATTTCTCTCGCTCTTGTGGTCCTTGGTCTATCTTCTGCTGGCGCACTACCATGTGATGCACTTATCACTTGGGTCCTAAAAAAATCATTTTAATACAAAAAAAACACATACATATATATAATTTTTAGCTTTATTATATTAAAAAAGTTTATTTTCTAATCTTTCAATGTCTTCACCGAAAGATCACATAATTTAAAGTAAACTATCCCATCGGGCGTTCTATAATGTGGTTGCTCTGATACATCCACTCTATTTAATGGCAGGCACCCATGACAAGTGAATGACACTCATTCTAACTAACGATGATAAATGCATCATGCTCATCGCCTTACGGCACGGGGTACCTCATGTGGTCATTACTTATAATTTAAATAATTTTGTCATCATTTTTTTGGGCTCATGTGACGATGGTTAGGGTTTTTTTAAAAATAAAATTTGATGGTCATACCTCACTGTCTTAAGTTAGGTAGTCTACATTACCAAATAGCCAATTTTCTAAGGTGCTTTATGTAAAAGAACCCCTATAGGGCCTTTCTCAGTCTTAGGCTTTTTGTCAAACAAGGTAACCAACTACCTTTCAAAACTCCCTTTTGTCTTTCTTTTTATCTTTAACATAAAGATAGGTTAGAGAGAGAAAAAGAAAATAAAAAGAGTGAGAAAATCTATTAGACAAAATTTAAAAAAAAATTAATTTTTTAAAGAATATTTCGACGTTATAAACGCCAGATAATAAATAAATAAATCCATCCATTTCATAGTAAGTAATAAACCCTCCAAGGTAGCCCCACACCTGAGATTCTGCAAATCTCTCTCTCTCTCTCTCTGTTTCTGTGTGTGTGTGCTGAGCTTCTCAGCCGTCGGATCGGCGTGTTCTCCCGGTGTTCTCAGGCGGATGGGCTCCTGCGTGTCGACCCGGTCGCCGGGGAGCTCCACGGCGGCGGACGGGGCCCCGGCCATGGGCCGCACATCCTCTGCCTTGCGTCGGGCTCAGGCCAGATCCAAGAGCTGGAAAGACGGGAAGAAGCAGAGGAAAGGAGGGGGAGGAGGAGTGACCTTCGACCGGAGAGCAGCAAGGTCCGGCGGCGGCGGGGAGCCGGGCGAGGATGAGCTCCACCGCGTGCCCGGACGGATGTTCCTCAACGGGGCCAGCGACGTCGCCTGCCTCTTCACCCAGCAAGGACGGAAGGGGACCAACCAGGACGCCATGGTCGTCTGGGAGGTATCGGTTATCAGCCTCATTGATGTTGGCTGTTGATGATTTCAATTATATAGTTAGAAGTTCAAAAAATAAAAAATTATAAAGTTGTGGTTTTGATCATTAGAGAGTCTCTGCCAATGGTGATTTGATGTGTGTGTGTGTGGGGAGGGGGGGGGGGGGGGGGGGGTTGGAAATAGTTCAGTCAAGGTTGGACTCTTTGGTGGTTTAGTTTATGGACATGTTTGGATAGTTTTAGTTTGGTTAAATCAAGCTTACCCATTATAAGAAATGGAAATCACACTTGGTTTATCATGTAAAAAAAAGTTTTTTTTTCCCAAAATTTCCATATAATGTTTCTGAATGATTGATTCGGTAGAGAATTTTATATTTCGTTTTTAACCCAATTTTCCCCATTTCATTACATTGGATGTTGCATATAGGGATTTATATCTAGTGATTTGATTCACAAATCATAAGTTCTATAGTTGATGTTTCGATTTAGAGACCATTGAATCAAAATTGGAGGACATGTATGTTTCGATTTAAAACCCATTATATTTATTCTAAAATTTACATTTAGCAAAAAAAAAATTGTGAACTATTTTAGCCAATAATATGCCAAATGCAGTTGAACCTGAAGAATTCCTTTCCAACTTCTTTCTTTGTATTATTTTTCTTTGTTTTCCCTTTTTTTGTTTTTTGTGCCAAACTTCAAGGTATTGCGCGTATTCAACAATTTACTTTTTCTTGATGTGACTTATTATACATTTTGTTCTTATAGTGGCAGTACACTTGCTGCTGCGTTTGAGAACCTCCAAGAGCAGCCCCGTGTACTAATAAATCCTTCAACTTCCTATAACATCCTGAATTAGATAGTAATTTTGTGAAGCAACCCTTACTAATATGCATGAAAGAAGCCGGTTCTGACATGTATTAGCCAGTAGGAATTGGTACTAATTGGTTTTTTGATGCTCGATTGGATTGGACTTGAGGAAAGGGGAAATTCATGTCAGATGGTTAACACGTGGATGATTCAGTCCTACATTCTTGAGCTCATTTGGAATTGCTTATTGCTTAAAAGAAGGTCCTTTTATGGCTTCTAAGCTGCTCTTAGTGTTCTTGCTTACACCCAACGTACCGTGCTTCTCATATAGGGGAAATCAAACAAGTAGTAATTGGAAGATGCTACAAAAACTAGCTTCTGGCTTATTTGGAGCCACTACAAAATAACAAGTCTCTAACACTTACCCATTTAAGTTTCTAAACCATTGTTGACTAAACCCATGGTTGAAATCTAAACCTCAAGCTTCAGCTGAGTTGAATTCACATCTAGCAAAATTAAATCTGATTTCCCAGAGTTTGTCAAGACCTTGATTTGATATTTGCTAAAAGATGTTAGGGCTAATCAATAAAGTGTAAATTTGACCTAAACAAACTCCAAGATGGACCATAGTCAAGGTTCTAAATTTTCATTTCGGTCAATATTTCGACACACTGGATATGGAAATATTTCGACAGTGTGAAAATATTATGATTTTATAGAAATGTGAAAATATTGATTTTTTAATGGAATTTTTCAGTGAATCTCTAGATAGTAACAAACCAAGTATATATGCACCATTTGGAACACTCGGATAATATTTTTACCCTATCTAGGGGTGTAGAGCTTCACAAAGCATGTATTCTGTATTTGAGTCTGTGAGTCTTGTGCAGTTTTGTTTGGTCTTGTTTTGATCTATGTTTTTCAAATGGTTTTGAATCTTTTTTGTGGATAAAAATATTTTCAAAATAAAGATTAGTTGATTGTTAAAATAATGCTTCAAATGATTTCAAAAACGGACTTAAAACAAGAAAGTTGTGCAAGCTTGAAATTGTGCAAAATTTATGCTGAAATGTGAAACACTGTTTTTTTACTAAGTCTAGAAAAAAGAGTTTTTATAAAGAAAAATTTTTATTCATTCAAAATTTTTTTTGACGAACCATGGTTTTCTAGATGTACTTGTAGTTTTACATCTTGTGGAATTTTTTGAACTAAAAAAGGAGTCGATTTAACCAATTTTCTCAACATACAAATTTTATGAGGAACCAAAAAAACTGTTTTCTCCTACTAAAACTGAAAGTATATTTTTTGATTCACTTGATTTTTTATTTTTTTAATATTTTTATTAAAATCAAATGGGGGGTATTTATTTATTTACATATAATAACTTAAAATAAATTGAGAAGTATGTAAATAAGCTGCTGAGAACTAGGCCCCCAGTCCCCTTTTATAACCAGTCAATCCCAGAATTTTGATGCGAAAAACCCAAAATTTTCTGAAATTTAAATGAAATTTATATGCCTCACTGTACTGTCTTTTGACACGATAAATCGTCATATTTTGCGCCGACGAATATATTGTGCGAAATATCGCGATATTCCCGTGAATCCCATTCCGTTTGATATAGTATATGAAATTTCGTATCGAGGTTTGACTAAAACGTGATATTTCGCGACATTTCGCTATTTATTTCGAGATTTTGATCTTTGACCATAATTGATGCGAACATGAAATTAAGTGGACCAGATCTAGTTCTAAATCTTAAACCCAAATCCATTCACTATCAGGTCTAAGTGAGGCCGAATCCAAATTTGATTAGATCCACCTCTAATCCCTTCCCATCTACCACTGTCTCATACACACAACACACAAACATGGCTTCTCTGTCATTAAAGAAGAATGCTTTTGCTAAACAGGTTTGAATGAGACGGAACTATTTCAGATGCTTCATGAAAGCATGAAAAGCTCTTTCACAAAAACAAAAGCAACATCGAACATGTCCTTGAAAGCATGGGTTGATATGTTTTGGTTACAAAGCTGCTTCTGAGAACATTTATGTTCCTCCTTCTACAACCATCCCATGAATTATTTCCAACAGGAATAAAAAGAAAACCATTTTTACACCTCATTTCTCTTCAGACATGTTCTCTTCTAGGGATATCTAATCATAAAACCAAATACTCTCTTGCTTGTTGTTCTCCTGGCTTACTAATGGCTTGTGTGTGCTTGTTGCCTATTTCACAAGCATAAACATGATACCATTCATCAAGTTTTAGAGACAATGATTGTGTACCAGATTATGATGCAACACTGTTTGACAACTTGGTTCCAACTCGTTAACCAGATGGTGACTAGCTTATGTGCAACTTTAAGGTTGTGGACCAGAACCCATAAAGAGTAAAGCAAATGAATAAATAATAACAAGTTGTTGGTGCTTGTATGCTGAATTTGAAATTCTCTGGGTTCATTTGCAAGATACTACAAGTGGTATGGTTAACACTGCTCGTGTTGAAATACGATTACAATACATATCATGTCAATCTTTGGGAAGCTGAAACAGTCAAATAAATTCATGTCAGCGAAGCACTCATATGATCTCGTTGGAGAGACGTATATGGACCTGACATAAACCAATCAAACTGGGATTTTTATTGTGTCAGAGTGTTATTTTAATAGCTATAATATTCAGGATCGATTTTGATTGAAGATGTTGAATTTGGACCTGATAAAGGGTAGTTTTGGGATTATTATATCTATTGTAGTTCGCTTTCTGCATACTTGTAAAGAGAGCTGTTGCAAGACATCCATTTTGTTGGACATTAACGATTAAACTTATAAAAATGGAGTTCATTGTTATATTCATATTTTAGGTCTTTTTTGTTTTTTTCTTGCTTTGCTTTTTCATTTGCTTTCCCTTCTTGATGTGGGTTAATAATGCACTGTCTGTGTGTTCTTCTCCAAATAAATCACTTATTTCCAGTAAAAAAAAATCAACACAAGAAATTAAACATGAAAGCAGATAGGACTTGCCAATTATTTTTATGAAATAGTTATAGTCGTTACAACTAGTTGAATGTGCTTTATTATATGTACAGTAAAAATTTTGAACAACAAATCATTATTCGTCAAGCATTTTCATTTCTCAGTGGCAGATGTTAGGAAGTCCAATAAAGACGAGCCATTCAACCATGCTGAGCATTAGTATACTTAAAAGTAAAGACCTAAATATTTTTCAATAGGCAAGCAATTTGGGAGGCATTTCCACACTTCTAATGATCAATCTGGTGAATGAATAAACATAAATAAGAGAAAATAGCTGTATCTTGATTAATTCATGTGTCAAGATTGGTTTTGTAGTGGGAGAATCAAGTAAAAAGAAACATCAGGTCAAATGCAAAGTTGCAAACCTCTTCCAGATCACAACCTCCATCAGTAGCCAAATGAGAAGTTCAAAAGGACAGATGGATGTGCAGTGCTTCTATGTGCATATTGGGTCAGCGAAATCTATATAAGTTATCGACATGCCTATGTTAAAAAGAATATATGACCTTATACAAATGTAGAAATATGTTCTTCAAGATTCTTTATTCTCTATTCAGCTTTCAGGTTCTGAAGGGGCCTTTGAGATTCAATACATGCCTCAGTATGTCTGCTTATAAAGCATGCTCAACTCGTATTATTTATTTTGTAGTGTGGCCAAAGAAATTAGTGAATAATGGTTCACTTCATATTATAAGTACAGGAGCATAGTGGCAAACAAGCCAGATCTTATCAATTTTGGTGTCACTATACGAATCCAGTCACCACTGTGTCCAAATCACGGTTAAATCTGTGAAATGGAATGCTTCTTGAAATTATTTCTCAATATTTGCATCCAAGTATGCCCCCTATTTGAGTTTTTCGTCCAAGGTTTCTCTGTAGGATTTATTTGTTCGAACAATATCAAATGATTTTCTTACTTTATCTTATGTTGGTACTACCGATAGCCTTCCTTTACCCATTAGAACATGGTTTGAGGTTTCATCCAAACCCATTTGGATTTTGGTCGATCCAAACCCCCGATTATGCCCCTGAACCAGGTCTGATTTGGATATTGTTCATATCAGTGTTCTATTAGTTTGAATGTTATGTATGCAATATGTATTAACTCAATTATTCATATATCACAAGATTTGGTTCTTAAAGCCCGATACATGCCCAAATCAGGACCCTAATTTTTTTACTCTTCTTTTTAATGTTTTTTGCTGAACAGGCCAAACCCGTCTAAACTTGAACTTATTTGTTTTTGTTTGGTTCGAACCTGAACCCAAATTCTCAAACCTTGCATTATAAACTCTATCCAGTCTAATTTTATCATGTGCTCCATCTCAACACCTCAACTCTGCTATGGGTATTTTATCCGCCCTGACCCTTCTCACTGCACAACATTTTGATTGAACAATGAGATTGCTACTATCCAATTTTCTTTTATATATAAATGGAATTTGAGACGCATTACACCCCTAAAATACATATTCACTTCATCTACGTCTCCACGCTATTTTTCTCTTGCCCTATTATAGACATCCTCTTTTATATTTCCGACTTTTACATAAAGATCCAAGACAGCTTATTAGTTGTCTCTTGTTCCTTTGTTCTAGCTACATCATTTGCTCCTCTCATATGCCGACTATAGTTGCAACCATAGTAACAAAGTTCGGCTTTTTTTGAAAAAAGCGTGTTTAAAATGCGACTTAATGAGCAGCCGATTTGTTACCATTTTTTTCCCGATTTTTTAAGGTTACCAAATTCCCCGTTTTTTTTACCGTTTTTATTGAAAAAAAAGGTTAAAAAATGTTTTTTTTACCGAACTTTGTGATTGTATCGATGATGAGTCCAATGACATTGAAATTCAACTTTCTTCCGATGACGAGTCCGATGACATTGAATTCATGGAGATTGAAAAGAATGAAGCAAAAGAGAATGATACAAGTTTGGCATTGGATGCTCTCGACGACACGATGGATGCTTAGTTTCTAATTTCTAATTTCTATTCTATTTTGATTAGTGACTATTAGTATTGGACAATGAACATCTTAAGTTTTGTAATATTTTTTTTGGGATGCCGTTATCCACTTATCATGATGTTCGTAACTTAGTATGTTACTTTGTCGGGTTGTTTTGTTGGTTACTTGCATTTGTATTATTGCATGATTAACTTAATTGATTTGTTGTTGACCTATCATCTTATAAGTCGTGTTAGAAATATCTTAATTGTTTAAATGTCGGCTAAAAACTTGACTTTTGAAGGCCCCGAACTTACCAATTTTTTTCAAATTTCACCATTGTCGATTAAAACCCGAACCCGTTTTTCCCCCCGACTTTTATTTGTTTTTTTTCCCGAACTTTCTGATTTTCGCCGAACTTTCCTGAGTTTTACCCTTGCCGACTTATTGCTGAACCCGAACTTGGTGGCTATGGTTGCAACCAATGTAGTCTGTTTTGCTCTTACTAAAATTTAAGCTTCTGTTTCTTAGAACTTTCTTTCTTAGTTAATAATTAAAGATCACCCTGCTCTCCCCCCTAATCTCATTAAATGACACCATCTCATCTACTAACACCATGGACCAAGGGCCCTCTTCTTGGATTTTAATGCATTTATAACTAGTTTTAATCATAGTCGCTGACGGTTAAGTCTTGTGGATGCCTATTTCTACATGAACTCCATAGTATCTTCGTTAGTAGTTTGTACACACCCTAGTATCTTAATAAATAGTTTCAACTCTTTCTGTTGCTCTAATATGTGCCTTCACTATTGTCATTCTACCCACTTGATATCCCTTTTTGATTTATATTATATAAGTCTGATGTTGTCTCTTTTTGTTGCTTAGACTGAACTCTTGCAAGTTCAGCATACCCTTCTATTATGTTTGGAATGAATGGAAATATCTTTATTTGTTCAAGTATTTTCCTATATTTTTGTTATTGCCTCATTGAATGATGTTTTCCTTGTGATGGTAGAATTTCACTATGAAAAGTGACACCATCTTCTGCGGAGTATTTGATGGTCATGGTCCTTTTGGTCATATGGTTGCAAAGAAAGTCAGAGATTCCCTCCCTCTGAAGTTGTCTGCACAATGGAGGGTTAATCTTAGTGGCAGCAACAGCCCTCACCAGAATGGCAGTGCGCATGGGAGTATGAATTCTGAGGAAACAGCATCCGTTAGCATTGATGACGAGTGGGGCGAGCCCCAAGAGGTTGATGAGAATGATAAGCTACCAGAGATGTATCTGACACTAAAACAGCCTTTTTTGAAGGCTTTTAAGCTGATGGATAAAGAATTGAAGCTACACCCGACAATTGATTGTTTCTGCAGTGGGACTACAGCTGTTACTGTACTAAAGAAGGTATTAAGTTGGTTTATTATTTCTCTCTACTGCTCGAGAGCTTCCATTTTGTTTTTAGAATCTCGAAAGCTTCCAGTTTCCAAGGTAGATTTGGCATAACTAATCTACAATCACCAGTTCTATAAAATATAAAATGTCAGATTTTAATCATTAATAGTTTGTGTCCTTGGTTTTAAATTATATAAGGTGAAGTGTTACTTATGTTCACAAACCAAGTCGACTTGGCAGAGAACCAAGTCCATTCAAGTTTTTGGACATTGATTTTGCAGGAAGTTACAGTTTGTGCAACTTGCACTTCTCCAGGGACAGGATCTTATAATCGGAAATGTTGGAGATTCGAGAGCAATATTGGGGACAAGAGATAAAGACAATAATTTGGTTGCTGTACAATTGACTGTCGACTTGAAACCCAATCTTCCCAGTATGTTACTCTGACACTCATTCTTTTAGGCACCCATCATCTTATAAGAGTTCAATAGAAGTTGGACATAATCGTCTGCTAGCCATTTGGCTTTGTTTTGAAATAAGCTAAGAAAAAGGCTCGAATCCTAGAGGCTTTGCAATATTTCAATATATCTTGAATCTCGAGCATCAAATTTATTGAGAGGGAGAGCTGTTGACGTACCGACATTCATGAGTGCTTAATCCCAAATTATACAATAAATTTCCAAATAAAAAAATGAAAAAGCAATTATGGTCTATAATAATCCACCACATTTTTGCTGATTATATTATTTCGTGGAGATTTGACCACCCCCATTTTTACAAATGATACCATGTTTAGGGGAAGCTGCCAGAATCCAGCAATGCAAGGGAAGAGTTTTTGCCTTGCAGGATGAACCAGAAGTTGCACGTGTTTGGTTGCCGAACAATGACTCACCTGGCTTAGCTATGGCTAGGGCTTTTGGGGACTTCTGCCTGAAGGACTACGGCTTAATATCTGTCCCTGATATCTCCTACCGCCACCTTACTGAGAAGGATGAGTTTGTAGTTCTTGCTACTGATGGGGTATTTTCTAATTCCTCTTAGAAACTTTTTACTGTATTATAATGTTATCAAAAAACAGTTCCTTGGATTCAGAGTTGTCTAATTAAATTGCTTTCAGTGCGATGAAGAAGTAATATAGTCTTAAATATCTTGGAATAATCAGTAGCCGACTTTCTGCATTTATGCAACCCGGCAATAATCTCTGCTATCTCAGCACTTATAAGTTGATTCATAAGGTCTAATTAGCTTGGGTCTAATAATTCGGACCCAAAAGTTCTAAACTCATTTTATTCACATTAGCAGGTTTGGTGTGTGTTGAGCATGTTTATGAGTAGGCGTACTTAGACATGTATAGAATCTCAAAGGCTCCTTTCAGAACCGGAAAGCTGAATGGAGAATGAAGAATCTTGAAGAACATATTTCTATAATTAGATAAGGTCATGTTCTTTTTAAGATAAGCATGTAGATAACTTATATAGAGTTGGCTGATCCAATATGCACATAGAAGTACCGCACATCCTTCTCTCCTTTTGAACTTCTCATTTGGCTAGTGATGGAGGTTGTTATTTGGAAGAGGTTTAATTATATTTCACCTGATGTTTCTTTTAACTTGATATTCCAACTACAAAACTATTGTGGTACACTGGTACAAATGGTAATTCAGGAGATAAACAAGATTATCAATTTAATAATATTAAATATGGTGATTGTTTTCGGTGTAATAAGAAAAGTAGAAGATAACCTTTATGATGGAAAAGACGATTGCAGGCAGTGAGGCTGGGTTTTCTAGAAGGCTGAAGAGACTTGACCATTCAAGAGTTGAGGATTTCCAGGGGCCAGGGCAGTCTGATAGTCAAGATTGGGTCTAGCACCTTAAAGAGGAATTCAACCAATTAAAAGACTCAAGTCAAAGTAAGAGATAGTCGTAGGTTCATGAAAATTATGGGATTTAAAATTAGAAATTGAGTTGTGATCATAATATTATCAATAATTTAGATCTATGGCTAGTAGATTTATCAAATGAAAGCTTAGGTTGCAAGTAAAGATATCAGAAAGATTGAACCCAATTTGTGGATGATTTCAAACGATGCCGGAGGTGATCTGGAACTCCAAGAGGTCTTCAGAAAAATCTCTCTGTCTTTAGAAAAATCCATGAAGCCTTAAAAGCACCCAAATTTGTCAGGAAGTCCCAAGGGACTGATCCAGAGACAGAGACCGTTCAAGGCATCAGGCAAATTGGGCAGGGGCCGGCAGGGCTGCGAACGAGACGAGAAGGGTCATCGAGCTTCCGGATAGACCGGGCAAAGGCCAGCAACCTCGGGGCAAGGTCAACTGCCTCGCGGACAGGCTGGACAGGGCCGACAGGTGTCGTGGGCAGGCCAACAGGCCCGACTGCTCATGGACATGTCGGGTGGGACTGACAATTGGTGCGGGTGGTCCGGACAAGACCGATGGCCTGCGAGGGTGCCAGGTGGGGTCACGGGCTACGTCGTTGCCGTCATCCTCTTCCTCGACATCGTCGTCGACTCGTCGTCTTCTTCTTTGTCGTCTTCGAGATCACAAACAAGCACGAAATAACATAGATTTTGGCGCAAGATCCGAAGTCTCTCTCCTCAAGATGACGGCTCTTCGCAAAGAACCCTAAGAAGCTTTGCACTAAATTTTCATTCATTCATTCGATAAAAGATAATGATGGCTACTAGAGTTAATATAGAGCCTCTACCAAACCCCTAATGACCAAAGGCTCAAAAAAGAATAAAAACACGGTTAACACCTTCATAAGTTGGGTGCTATAACTAGAAATTTAACCATTATTTATTCCAAAATTGCAAAAGTAAGCCTAACAAATAAGAAGCATAGCTAGATGGGGGTTGAGTAAAGCTGGCCCAACATCTATTACGTGTCTCCAAGCTAAAGCCTCATTGCATGGGCTGTCCTCCTCCTGCGTGAGTACACCCATATAACGTCAGGTCGAACTGGGCCAGTCGTGTCCCCACCCAAAACACCCATTTTGACAGAATGAATCGAGAAACAGCTATTTTTTTCTTATTTATGTATTCATTCACAAGTTGATGATTAGAAGTTCATAAGTGTGAAAAGGCCTACTAAATTGCTTGCGGACTGAAAAATTTTCTAGTTCTTTTTGTATGCAAATGTTCTGCGTGGTTGATTGGGTCTCTTATTTATAGGAATTCATTCTATCTGCTGCAATGTTTAATAATTTAGTAAAGTCTCTCATCAGTTGCAGTTTCATGTTCAATTTTTTTACTTATATAAAATGTATGAATGCCATACATAAGGTGGAGAGCGCCAGAGTTGACAGTTTGAGATTTTTCCATCCACAGGTTTGGGATGTTCTCTCGAACAAGGAAGCTGTGGACATAATTGCTTCTGCACCGACTCGATCGACCGCAGCTAGAGCTCTCGTTGACTGTGCAGTCCGTTCTTGGCGGTTGAAATTCCCGACGTCGAAAAGCGACGACTGTGCAGTTGTCTGCCTGTTCTTGGACCACCCTCCATCAGATCAACCTCAGGAAAACAAAAGTGAGAAGGAACTCGTGGAGCCATCAGAGGCAACGGGCCTGAAACATGAACAACTCGATTGCACGGAAGAACAATCTTTATCGGCGGTCAAAGATGGAGCCCAAACTGGTGTCTCTGCGTTAGATCATTCATACACTCTTCGTGATGCCGATGAGATTGTGCCGGCGTCCGATGATCCCAAAGTCGAAAAGATGCCAGAGAGGTGCCAATCTACAAGGAGCCTTGCGGACTGCATATCGACCACGGAGGAGGAAGAATGGTCGGCCCTCGAAGGTGTTACCAGGGTGAACTCCCTGCTAAACCTCCCCAGATTCTTGTCTGGTGACAAAAAGTCCACTAGTTGGAAGAATTGGTTGTGAAAAACCATGGGCACATGAAAGAAAAAAAATTCCAAAATTGGAAATTTCGAGCTCGATGATTCTTCTCATCTGATTAATTAAGCAAACCGATGGTGTAGGTGAGAAGCATGTAAACTTAGGGCTGCAATCGGAAAGAAACACAACACAAATCCTGAGCCCTCCAGCGTGCACCGATGATTTTGGTTCCAATTCGAGCTAGTTATCTCAGATTGTGGATCCGGGGTTTGCTCCACTGTTTGGTCAGCATTAAGGTACTGTTGTGTTGGGTGTTCACAGATCAGTGAAGTTAAGAACTGTGTTATGTTCTCGTATTTTGATGTCTTCGGAGGCTTTGTAGTTCTCGGCTTCTTTCACTTGTGTAGAAATTTTTTGTTTGGTGAGGAGCCTGTGAAGTATATGTACCGCCTCTTACCCTTATGGAACATCGATCGCTACGGTTAGAAAGCCCCTTTATTTTTCATGGTGTATTCAAATTGTATCCTGCTAAGATGCATGCTATGTGTTCCTCTCTTAATTGTCATTGGATTTTTGGGGGTCTTTGCTGGTTTGAGGTTGATCTTGCTACCATCTCTGATGATATTTGCAGTTGACAAGAAGGGTATGTGTGGGCCACTGGAGCCTGTTTTTGAACATTCTGCGGGACAACTCCGCGGGACAACCTGCGGTGGTGTGGAGGTGTGGGCCAGCACTCAGTGCACCGGGATTTGTGCCAAGCAGCACTGAGCGCTGGCTGATGCCCCCACACCACCGCGGAGTTGTCCTGTGGTATGTTCAAATAGTTACTCATGATTTATTTTTAGGTTACAAACTTTGGTGGAGTGATTGACATTGCATATTTTGGCTCCGGACCATGGACCTGTCAGGTTATAAGTATGATATTGTCTCATCTCAATGCTTGCTGATCATACTTGTATTTTGTTTAGGGCTGCAACTTGGGTGGGTTGAACCAGAGCCCAACACGACTTTGGGTTGGGTTTGGACTCATTTTATTCTAGGACGGGTTGCATTCGGGTTGAAAAAAAGTCAATCCGAAGAAGATTTGGGTTGGGCTTGGGCCAAGGAATCAAGTAACCCGACGCAATCCGAAACCAAGTCTGAGTATAACATGTCACCTTATAGGCCCTGGCCCTGCGAATCTTATGCCTATTCCTCAAGCTTCGAGCCAAAATCTTTGTTACTATTGAGGGGGAGATCTCGAGCTTCGAGCCAAAATCTCTGTTACATATCGTTCGTGATCTTTATTTTTCTTCTCATTGTCATTCTCGTGTTTTTGACACTAGCTTCTTCTTCTTCTTGAAGCATCATCAAGGAAAGCAACTTGCGAGTGCATAATCGGATCACCCGAAGACTTCATCTTCCTCCTTGCACTGTGCATACGGCCCACGTTCTTCAGCGTCGCACCGTCTTTGCGACCGTGCCCTGCTTTCTTTGAGACTGCGCACTTGGCCAGTGCCTGTTGTCCATGCGATCGCACACCCGGCCTATACCCGCTGTCCGTGCGACTGTGCACCCGGCCTCGTGTTCACGTGTCCCTATTACTTGCTCAATCGTCACAATCATTCGGGTTTGATCAATCCAATCTCATTAAGCTTTTAGCCTTTTCTGTGATAAATTATCATCATAAACCTAGATCTATATTTCTTGATAATTATCACTGCTTGGTTTGATTAGTCACCTATAATAGTACATGAATCTGAGACTATTCTTACATTAAATTGAGCCTGCATTATTAATTGAAATCTTTTTTAGGACTTTAGACCCCGACTTTGACTATCAGACTACCATCACTCTCGAGAGTTCCTAAACTCCCAAACGATCATATCTTTTCATTCTTCTAAAAATCTAACATAACTGGTTGCACTCATCTAATCATCATAAAAACCATTTTGTTCTTGTTTCATGCGTCACTGAAAGCAGTTGCTAAGCTTGCTTTAAATTGTTAAATTAATATTCTCGTAAGTCCCAATTTGCACGAGTGTACCGTCTCACTAAGTTTAACACGAGCTTGAAAATTTCTGCTCGGGTTGGGTTGCGTGGGTTAAAGGTCGGGTTGGATTGGGTCGCAGGTCAAGGGTTCTTCGACTCTGGTTGAGATTGTGTTGACATCTAACCAGGCCCAACCCACCAAATTTGCGGACCTGAAAATTGTACTTCCATTCTTATTGGGTGGGCTGGGTCTCGACTTTGGTTAAAACACGTGGCAGTATGTGATTGGTTAAAACACGTGGCCAATATGAGTCCTTAAGAGCATCTCCTAAGAACACCTCATTTCATATTAGGCCCTTGGTTAAAACATGCTGCCCAATTTTTTTATTATTCCATATCGTGGGCCCCACTCCTTTAACCAATCTCTACATGCCACCTCTCCCGTGTGCTAGGTTTAGCGGCACAAGGGGCAGTCGCCAAGTATTGCCCTTCATCTAAATTCACCAATGGATTATAATTGGCACCGCAAAATTTAAAAAAATAATTATAATTTCTAAACTATCCTCATCTTCAACCCCATGGCCTTTGATGGCCACGAGTAGGGGTGGCAATGGGTCGGGTCGGGTCGGGTTCGGGTCGGTTTGAGACCTATGTATAACAGAAAAATGGCTAACCCGAATCCGACCCGTTTAATAAACGGGTCAAAAAGATAAACCCAAACCCGATCCGCCAATAATTGGGTTGACCCGACCCGACCCGTTCAACCCGTTTAATACTCGGGTCGGGTCGGGTCGGGTCGGACTGTTTCACAGTTTGAGTGTTTGTGCCTTTGTGGGCTGTAACTTATAAACCTGTAAGTCCATAACCTGTAAGCCCATAGCCTTTGTGGGCTGTAACTTGTAAATCTGTAAGCCCATAGCCTTTCTGGGCTGTAACTTGTAAACCTGTAAGCCCATAACCTGTAAGCCCATAAAATAACTGGGTTAATCAGGTCGGGTCGGGTCGGGTCGGGTTGTGGGTTGACCTGATCCGTTAACTAAACGGGTCAAATCGGGTCAACTGCATAAACCCAAACCCGACCCATTTAATAACCGGGTTAATCGGGTCAACCCGTTTATGACCCAAACCCGTTTAGGCCAAACCCAAACCCAAACCCGCTAACTTCGGGTCGGGTTCGGGTCGGGTTGGCAGGTCGGGTCAAGAATTGCCACCCCTAGCCACGAGTCCCTAAGAGTATCCTTCAAGGAATAATTATAATTCCTGCCCTCCATGCATCAAGGTGGCAATATGCATGTTTCATATTTTAACCAATCACGTACTGCCACATCAGCTGGGACAAGAGGTTCCTGCCCCATGAGTGGCAGCCAAGTATTATATTCTTATATTCAGCAAGAGTGATGCAGATGAAATCCACAATAAACAGTGTAAACTTTTAAAGAATAAGACAAATTATAAAGACTAGGCTCGGCTCGGTTCTGTACGGCTCTGTTTAGTTTGGTTCGACTCAGCTTGGCTCGATTCGGTTCGGTTCGGCTCGACTAGGTTCGTTTCGGCTCCGTCTCGGCTCGCCTCGGTTTGGTTCGGCTCGGCTTGGTTCGGTTCAACTTGGCTCGGTTTGGTTTGGCTCGTCTCGGTTCGGCTCGGCTTGGTTCGGTTTGGCTCAGCTCGGCTCGGTTTGGTTCGACTTGGCTCGGTTCAGTTCGGCTCGTCTTGGTTCGGTTTGGTTCGCCTTGGTTCAACTCGATTTGATTTGGTTTGACTCGGCTCGGTTTGGTACTGCTAGGCTCGGCTTGGTTCGGTTCGGCTCTGCTCAGCTTTGTTTGGTTCGGCGTGGTTCGCGTTGGTTCGGTTTGGCTCGGTTCAGTTTGGTTCGGTTTGGCTCGGTTCAGTTTTGTTACTATTGAGGGGGAGATCTCGAGCTTCGAGCCAAAATCTCTGTTACATATCGTTCGTGATCTTTATTTTTCTTCTCATTGTCATTCTCGTGTTTTTGACACTAGCTTCTTCTTCTTGAAGCATCATCAAGGAAAGCAACTTGCGAGTGCATAATCGGATCACCCGAAGACTTCATCTTCCTCCTTGCACCATGCATAATCGGATCACCCGAAGACTTCATCTTCCTCCTTGCACCGTGCATACGGCCCACGTTCTTCAGCGCCGCACCGTCTTTGCGACCGTGCCCTGCTTTCTTTGAGACCGCGCACTTGGCCAGTGCCTGTTGTCCATGCGATCGCACAACCGGCCTATACCCGCTGTCCGTGCGACTGTGCCCCCGGCCTCGTGTTCACGTGTCCCTATTACTTGCTCAATCGTCACAATCATTCGGGTTTGATCAATCCAATCTCATTAAGCTTTTAGCCTTTTCTGTGATAAATTATCATCATAAACCTAGATCTATATTTCTTGGTAATAATCGCTGCTTGGTTTGATTAGTCACCTATAATAGTACATGATTCTAAGACTATTCTTATGTTGAATTGAGCCTGCATTATTAATTGAAATTTTTTTTAGGACTTTAGACCCCGACTTTGACTATCAGACTACCATGACTCTCGAGAGTTCCTAAACTCCCAAACGATCATATCTTTTCAGTCTTCTAAAAATCTAACCTAACTGGTTGCACTCATCTAACCATCCTAAAAACCATTTCTCTCTTGCTTCATGACTCACTGAAAGCAGTTGCTAAGCTTGCTTTAAATTGTTAAGTAATATTCTTGTAAGTCCCTATTTGCACGAGTGTACCGTCTCGCTAAGTTTAACACTAACACGAGCTTGAAAATTTCTGCTTGGGTTGGGTTGCGTGGGTTAAAGGTCGGGTTCGATTGGGTTGCAGGTCAAGGTCAAGGGTTCTACGACTCTGGTTGAGATTGTGTTGACATCTAACCAGGCCCAACCCACCCAATTTGCGGCCCTGAAAATTGTACTTCCATTCTTATTGGGTGGGCTGGGTCTCGACTTTGGTTAAAACACGTGGCAGTATGTGATTGGTTAAAACACGTGGCCAATATGAGTCCTTAAGAGCATCTCCTAAGAACACCTCATTTCATATTAGGCCCTTGGTTAAAACATGCTGCCCAATTTTTTTATTATTCCATATCACGGGCCCCACTCCTTTAACCAATCTCTGCATGCCACCTCTCCCGTGTGCTAGGTTTAGCGGCACAAGGGGCAGTCGCCAAGTATTGCCCTTCATCTAAATTCACCAATGGATTATAATTGGCACCCCAAAATTTAAAAAAATAATTATAATTTCTAAACTATCCTCATCTTCAACCCCATGGCCTTTGATGGCCATGAGTCCCTAAGAGTATCCTTCAAGGAATAATTATAATTCCTGCCCTCCATGCATCAAGGTGGCAATATGCATGTTTCATATTTTAACCAATCACGTACTGCCACATCAGCTGGGACAAGAGGTTCCTGCCCATGAGTGGCAGCCAAGTATTATATTCTTATATTCAGCAGGAGTGATGCAGATTAAATCCACAATAAACAGTGTAAACTTTTAAAGAATAAGACAAATTATAAAGACTAGGCTCGGCTCGGTTCTGTACGGCTCTGTTTCGTTTGGGTTAAAGGTCAGGTCGGGTCAACCCGTTTATTAGGCAGGTCGGGTTTGGGTTTAAGTTTTTGACCCGTTTATTAAACGGATCGGGTTTGGGTTGGGTGTTTTACCCTTATACATATGTCTCAACCCGACCCGAACCCGACCCATTGCCACCCCTAGATGTTTCAGCCCATCGTGGTTTTGTGGTGGTGGGGCTTGGTGCCTCCTTATCCTCCCCACCGGAGTGGCGGTTCTTGGTTTGCACTCTCCTGTATGTCCAATTATGACCTCCCCCTTGAAAAGAACCCAAACAAAAAAAGAAAAAAAAAATCACATATATAGAACTGCATAAAACCGCACCGTTAAGACCATTCTAGTGATAAGCTGTGGTGCACCACACCGTATGGTACGGTTTCAGTTTTACATAATAGTACACCGTCGCGGTGCAGTTTCAGTGTAGCAGTGCAATTTCGGTTTTGCCCAAAACCGCACCATTGCCATCCCTACCGCAGAGGGCCAAAACCTTACAAAGAGGGTGGAGGGCATATTATCACCAGATTCTCATCAAACAACAGCAATTGAATCAGTAGATATTCAAATGGGGAGTACAGATTTTCGTTTAGCATACACAAACACAAGCTTTATATATGGCATTCACCGTGGCAAACTCAGCGTCGGAATGCGTTGCCTTCATGAGCTGCTGACCCCCCCTGCGAGTAGTAGGCACGCCTACGGACGCTCTCTTCGATCGTCGAGCTCCCTCCTTTCTCCGCTCCGTAGATGCTCTTCTGAGCAGCATCCAAGAAATTCTTTCCGCCGGACGATGACCTGGCACGCACAGCCTCCCGGGCATCGTCCTCCGCTGCGGTCTTCAACCGCCTCCACCTCTGCTCCTCGTGGAGCTCCGCATCGCGCTGCATCTCCCGCAGGCGGGCCGCTCTCTCTTCCTCCGAGAGCTTCGGAACACCTCGATGACGGTTATAGCCGTACCCTCGTCCCATGTCCTGTGTGTGGCTTCCGCTCGTGCTGTTTTTCAGACCATGCTCCGATGCGGGCCGATCGCTCTTTCTTCTATCTTCCTCGTGATGCTCGGGTTTGGAACTACCGTGACGGTGCCGCTCGTGAGTTGGGTGTTTGCTCTTCCTTCGTTCTCTCTCATCTTCACTCTCCTCTTCAGAATCTGAACTTGCTCTGGACGAGTGCTTCTCGTGCTTCGACTTGTGCTTCCTCTTCTGCTCTTTCTTCTCTCGTTTATCTTTCATATCTCCCTTGTGCTTCTTCTCAGCTTCTACCTGCATCAACAGATGTCTCTTTTAATGTCAGATCAAATGCCGAATGTTTTCAGTCAATTATTTGTTAATATAACCATTTTTACTATATAGGATTAACAAAAAGTCAATTAGAGCTGAAAAGGAAGCCACAGATTTCTATTTACTGCTGTGTGGAGTCAGTTCCTAGATAGATAACATATTTTCCAGTGGACAGGATGTGCTCGAGTGAAACCTCTGGGTCTGGAATCACCGGTCGATGGGTACAGAATCAGAGAATATATGAATCCGTCTCATATTCAAAACATTCAACAATTGTCATATTCCAAATGTTCTGTAAATCACAAATTCTACATAATTAGGAGTGTGATACCATTTTAAGATTAAGTTGATGAACTGTGCTTAGAGTAAGGCATGGGAGGCATCACCAAGGTATGTATATCATGAAAAAAATCCTGAATTAATGTCGAAATAGTCCTGATTTATCTACAAAATGAAAAAAAAAAAATCCTGATTTGCTTTATGCTAATGCTAGCCCTCCAAAATATGATAATAAGGAGTTATTATGATTGACATGACACTAGGTAGTAACATGAAAACATGATTTAGAAAGTGAACCACACAAGAAGGGAAGATTTGTGCATGCTGGGTGGGTCTTCGCTTGCCTATAAACCCATGAAAACTTTAAAAAAAAATGCATCAAATCTACAAAAATGATAATGCATCAAAAAGAAAATTTGACAAAGAAGGCAAAGGGCACAGGTTCTCTAACTCAAGTCACTTCATTTCAACCCCACGCTTATGAACCATACATATAGGTGGGTCGTTTGAGAGGGGGAGGGGCAAACACAAACCGTAGAAAGTCATGCACTATCTTTGGAATTCAGGACTAATTTGGTTTGGAGGAAATTTCCTAGATTCTAACAAAATGTGGAAAACTTGGCAAATGCAGAATAAAAAACAATATAAAATAGAACTTTATAGGATTATAATAATTTCCCTATTTAGATCTTAGTTCATGCAAAAAAAAATATGAAAAGGTTAAAGTGACTAAACAATAGTAGAAAAAAGGACATTTATGGTGGATGACCATTAAACACAGAAATGTTTCATCAATAAGTTGTGAAACGTGAATAATTCACGAGTAGTTTCTTAAATTATTGAATAATCCTTAAATAGTTCGAGTACTTGATAGTAATTTGGAGAATCACATGGCCAATGAAAGACTTGTGAATGTGAATTTGAGCCATTTAAAGAATTCGGGGAATACTATTACTATGTCTTGTCATCTATCTTCTCATTTTCATGATATAATTTGTATCAGAGTTGTAAGAAAAGTAGCAGAACCCAAAAAATGGGAGGAGAAGATGTGTAGGAAGAGATAAAGAAACTAATTCCATTCAATTTTGCTTCATTTTACTTAAACTGCTTCCAAAAGGGCTCATCGCTATACTTTTATAAATCCAACATGATCCTTTGCATGCCTCAACAATAACGAACTACATTCAAAAAGTCACATGCAATGATAGCATTGATGGAATACTAAGGGATGCCACACATGAACCATAACTAATGAATACATGAAATTCAAAAAGATGCATTCAAGAATTAACTACAGATATACACCATAAATGCTCAGCATAATTTTTGGATTTCAAAAGTGCATTACTTTCTAACACTGCCCCTTGGACTAAACTTGCAGCAAACATTATATCATTCCTTATTGTACTTGAGACACACCTAGCTTCCCACCAAGCTCCTATACATTATTTACCCATCATCTCCACCCTCCTTTTGAAATTCTTCGTTTGCCACCGAATATCAGGCTCGCAGCCTAACTTTTGAACTTATCAAGCAACGTATCAGCATTTCCTTCTTAAACTGTTGCAGCATCTTCTTATTATGAAAATAAGATCATCCACATATAGTACCACAATGGATATGTTTGATTTACCTTGGCAACGTAGGTCACTAGTGCTCTGGAAACATTTTTAGAAAATATGCACCGATTTGACCATAGTCACTATACCATCCTCGAGTGCTTGTCCTAGACTGTAAAGAGCATTTTCAAACATTTACGGTTCATTTTCTTATCCTTTGCAACAAATCCTTGTGATTTTTCAACATAAATTTCTTTTAAGAAAGCAGATTTACATCTACTTGATAAATCAATATTTCAATTGTGCTGCCAAAGCCACCTAGAGGATACTACCTCCACTGCCACTAATATAGTAACTTATACCCTCTTTTCTAATTTTCACATCACACTCACATACCTCCATTATGTCTTCTACAAACTCACCGTCAGCTCTTAAACTAAAGTCGGCCACTATAAGTCTGCTAACTGGTAAGCACGGACACTTCATCCGCCTACCCGCACTCGTGTCGGACACGGCCCGAACACGTGTCCGACACGGCCCGAAACGGCTCAACGGGTTTTAAGTTGATTTGGGCTTCGGACTCGGGTTGGACACGGGCGGACTTTGAACGGTTTTTTTTTAATTTCTATACCCTACCCGACCCGACCCGACCTGACCCTAACTAAATAACCCCCACCGCCCGGCCTCTGTTCTACGCGAGATCGAGGGCTGAAACCCTAGCGATCCTTCGACCTCTGTTCTGCTGGAGATCGAGCGATCTTCCGACCCTCCTTCGCTGACCTCGCCGCTGACCTCACCGCTGACCTCGCCGCCGGTCTGCCACGCGATCCTCCTGCCTCGCCACACGATCCTCCGACCACTCCAGAAACCGCCGACTATAGGTACTCCTTTCTCTTCCTCTGCTTTCTCCTCTTTTTTTTTCTTTTTCCTGATTCTCTTCTTTCTCTTCTTCCTCTCGTTCCTCTGATCCTGCTTCATCCTCTTCTCCTTCCTCCTCTCCTGTTTATGCATTCAAAAACTAAAAAATTGTTAGTTTTTTTTAAGAATTTTTTTTCTTTTGAATAATTTTTGTTTTTGAATGCAAAAACATGAATCAGTCATGACTAATTCCTGTTTATGCATTCAAAAACAAAAAACTGTGGATATTTTTTTCTACGTAAAATAGTGAGCATAAAATAGTGAGTTTTTTTTTTCTTTTTTCTGATTCTCTTCCTTCTCTTCTTCCTCTCGTTCCTCTGCTCCTACTTCATCCTCTTCTCCTTCCTTCTCTCCTGTTTATGCATTCAAAAACAAAAACAAAAAAAAATTAAGAATGTTTTTTTTTTGAAGAATTTTTGTTTTTGAATGCAAAAACATGAATCAGTCATGACTCATGACTGATTCATGTTTTTGCATTCGAAAACAAAAAACTGTGGATCTTTTTTTCTACATAAAACACTGAGTTTTTTTTTTTTTGAAGAGTGTTTTTTTTTAAGAATTTTTGTTTTTTAATGCATAGACATGAAGAGTGTTTTTTAATGGTTATGTCATCTTATATTTGTTTTATATATATATATATATATATATATATATATATATATATATATATATATATATATATATATATATATATATATATTGCCGTGTCCTAGCCGTGTCGTGTCCTACTTTTTTGAGAAAATAACGTGTCGCCGTGTCCGTGTCGTGTCGCGATGTCCGTGCTTCACAGTCTGCTAATGAGAAGAGTCTTATAGTGCGCAAGCCGTGCGGTTTTGTGAGCAATGATGGTATTACTCTACACAAGCAGCGCATAGATCATAACCCTGAGGCCTATGCAAAGCATGCATTAATGTAACCGGTGATCATAGAGTACATGGGCAAGACTTCTCGGAGAGGTTCGATGAAGCCCAATATCACTATATGGAGAGATGTTTCGCACGTCAAAGACGACGATACCAGCCCAAGTAGCACCCCCTACATCCATTGCGCACTCTAGACCACCACATCTAGCACATAAGAGGACACGACCTCGCGGATCTCTTGATCGATCAAGTCCCCAAATGTGGTTGACATGAAGGCAAAAGTTAAAGGCATTACCCAAATCACAATATAAAATAGATACAAGCAGGAAGAGAAAATCTACAATCCTAGTGGTAGCCAAATGGGCAATACAGAGCCATTACATTTATAATGCCTTCAGACTTTGAACCTTCATGTATATGGTTGAGGCTATCAAACAATTTGGCAAGGGCCTAAAGCACCCTACTACCATGAAATTAGGCACACTTTCCTAAGTCAGTGGTACAGGCACCACAGGCTTTCCTCACCAAATATAATGAGGCATGGAAAGTTTATGAATGAATCATGATGGTTGATGAGTAAACTAATGGTTGTGGGTGAACATCAATTAAATTTTAGTTAACTGTCCATTCAGAACAATGTTCCTTATATGTGTTTGCACAGACACACACTGCATAGTATCTATTCTCTCCTAGATGACGATGAAGTTGAACTAGGAGAGGAGTGCACCATTCAAGTTGTCACGAAGAACGTGGCACCGTACAGAGCAGCCGGTACCCTCCATATGAAGAATCACCTGGTTATTTTTTGGTCATCTTGTGCTGCACATTATTAGAAATGATACTAGAAGATAAAAGTAAATTGTGTATTCCCACTATACCTAAAGCTAGAAAAATCATTGTTTTACGTACAAACACACTCTTTTGTTAAGTCATATGCAAAAATCCCTAAAAAGCAATTTGACTCGACCCAGTCACTAGATTTGTGAATGTTTTTCTGATGCTTCAATGGATTTGCCATAAGCACCAGAAGCTCAGAGCCTTTGTGCTCTGATATGTTTTTATCGAGGGGGGGCCATGGTCAAAAGACTAGAGATGAGAGCTTGGTCACTAAGACTGTATTTGCTGAATCTTTTTAGACAAATGTGTCATATGCATTGGCGGCTTCAGCGATACTAATGATCATATTGTGATTAGTAGACGACGATGAAAAACCACCAATCTGTTTTTTATATAGTGCATTGGAAGAGGCAAAACAATTAATAAATATGTATACACTATTTAGGAAAATTATATATAGTTATAAATACTATAGGAAAAAGGTAGCACAATCATTTGCCCTCTCCTTTATATTCAACAGTGTTTATCCTTAACCCTGCTTTGTTCTTCAAAGCCGACCGAGAGCAGGTGGATGCTATTCATCTGATTGGTTGGATTGATGTGTTAGAAAAATGGTTCCATGTATGCACGAGTAGGATCGGATTTTAGCGCGACTGGATCAATACAAAAACACAAGGAATATTATTCTACATAAACGTCTAAATTATCAAACATGCAAAGGTATTAGCCAAAGTTATTATTAAATCTAAAGCTGGATGGTTGTCAACTAATGGCATCAATCCAATCTCTAAAGAGGCAAGCTTAAAGAAGTTGGCCTTATAGGCTATGAAAGGAACTGGAATACGGTCAAGATGGTAAGATTAACAAACCTAGCAATTCAATTTAAATTTAATAACTAAAACAATTCATTTGCAATTTTGAATTTCAGTTTATAATAACTCAAAAGCTTGACGTTGCAGCTTCATACTAAGAAGCGCAATCGATTGAAGACGCTCAACAATCTAGTATTCGTGATGTACAACCAGTAGCTGTGTGATATTAGAGAAGAAAGTGAAGCCGAAAAATCTAGGATCTTATTAAGCAGGAAGTGGCAGATGACAATCATCCATGGATTACTGATACGAATGAGCGGGCCTTCTAGGAGGAAGATTTGACTTGGTCACAAGCGGAGCAATCAGCTTTTGAAGGGGAAAGCTTGAGACCAAAGAGGTGGTTATCAAGGTGCCCAAGTAGCGATCGTATGCGTGGACGTCGTAACAGGCTAGCAGCAGCCAGGCGCAATTCGAGGAGTATTGAGGTCTTGATGGACTAAATTGGTACCTCAGAGAGTGAGCCAACAGATGACATGGATGAGACTCTCGTCAAGAGTGATGAGGAGACAGACACAGAGGAATACATCCAAGGAGATGTTGCATATAATAGCGAGTTTGCCAGCAGATCTGATGATAGAGGCGATGGAGACCTTCGGTGAAAGGAATATTTTCTTATAATTTTGAATTTTAGTTTATAATAACTCAAAAAATTTGCATTGCAACTTCATACTAAAAAAAATCAATTGAAGATGCTCGACGATATGTATTCGTACCGTACACCCAGTAGTTGCATGACGTTGGAGAAGAAAGTGAACCCGAGAAATCTATGATCTTATGATTGTTGATACAGATGTGTGGGTCTTCTAGGAGGACGATTTGACTTGGTCGTAAGTGGAGTAACCAGTTTTTGAGGTGCACAAGTAGCGGTCATATATGTCGACGTCGCAGCAGCAATCAGTCGCCATTCAAGGAGTAATGAGGAATTGATGGACCAAATTGGTACCTCAAATATTCAGCCAACTACCAACAGATGATGTGGATGAGGCAGTCAAGAATGAGAAAAGGGAAGGGGGGGGGGAAGGGGGGGGTGCAGAGGAATATATCGTTGCAAATATGACAATAGAGGCGATGGGATGCAGCCATGCAAGTGGACTTGCAAATTTTCCATTTCCAACATTAGGACTGATTTTTCATTATGTAGCATGATGGCCGTGCTTTGTATTGTACCTTATGCTTATCCAAATTCCACATTGTGTAACACCTCGGCTAATTATCAGTCTTCCAGTAATAAGGTTGTACAGACGATGAACCCTCTGATTTTGAACTATACCTTACAAAAATGACTCGATTATTCTTCTAGTTTTTGTCTTGTTTCGCAAGGGATGTGTGCATAGTAAATGCAGCCAAAAATTTCGAAAATATTAATCAATGGCTTTCTGCTAGTTCATACTGCAAATGGAGTTATTGAACACATTTTGTAGCACATCTATTCAACTAGTAAATAGTTGTAACATTCAACATAGATCTTGTCATCTCTATGATTCTTCTGTTCTTACACTAAGCAAGTCCATTTGGTTGGGGGTTGGAAGAAACTATCAACTATTGATCAATACTTGCTTCAAGAAACTTAAAACTTTTTTAAATCATGCTCAATGCTTTCATCACTTTGTAAATTCTTAATCACATATCTATTTTGCTTTTCAGAAATGCTTTAAAATTTTCAAAAACGCCATACAACTTATTTTTTTGCTTCATAAAATAAACCCAAGTTATTCTTGTGAATGTATTAACAAATGTCATGAAATACATGTTTTGATAAGACATGGTGTTTGCATTAGCCCACAAATATCAGTCTGCACAAGCTCCAATGGCAACTTAGCACTTCATGACTTCTCTGTATGAAAAGAAACATGATGGAATCTTCCAAAATCATACCCTTCCACAAACTCCAAACTTATTAAATGCTTGTCAATAAGTTCAGAAGGGATATCAGTTCATTTTAGAAAAGATACATGCATCATCTTTGATAAGTGTTGAGTCTGTTGACAAACATGAAAGGGAGGATAAAAGTTTTGCTCTCACATTTCATTCAATAGGGAAAAGACCATGCTTTAAGAGCAGGTATTGCTGAAATTTAGCTATAGCGTAAGTGCTTGGTCCATCTAAAATTGTGAGGCTCGATGTTATTATATCAATTATCCTTTTCCTTTAGCCTCAACCACAGCTATACTTCCCAGACATGCATGTGTTTTCCTAATGTTGTCCATGTCTGAAAAGATTCTCATCACTAGTCTTGTGATTGCTAGTCATTGTCCAAATACCAAGGTTTGAGAATTTGGCTTCAGGTGACATAAGAACAAATCGACCAGTCCAAATTCAATTTTGGCAGCTTGACTAATGTATAAAATATCAGAAAAAATCAAAATTAGAAAACCATCCTAAATATTTAGAAATCAATCTAGAAAAACTGTGCCCTTCATCTAAATTCACCAATGGATTATATAATTGGCACCCCAAAATTTAAAAAAATAATTATAATTTCTTAACTATCCTCATCTTGTGGCCTTTGATGGCCATGAGTCCCTAAGAGTATCCTTCAAGGAATAATTATAATTCCTGCCCTCCATGCATCAAGGTGGCAATATGCATGTTTCATATTCTAACCAATCACGTACTGCCACATCAGCTGGGACAAGAGGTTCCTGCCCCATGAGTGGCAGCCAAGTATTATTCTTATATTCAGCAAGAGTGATGCAGATGAAATCCACAATAAACAGTGTAAACTTTTAAAGAATAAGACAAATTATAAAGACTAGGCTCGGCTCGGTTCTGTGCGGCTCTGTTTCGTTTGGTTCGACTCAGCTTGGCTCGATTCGGTTCGGTTCGGCTCGACTAGGTTCGTTTCGGCTCCGTCTCGGCTCGCCTCGGTTTCGTTCGGCTCGGCTTGGTTCGGTTCAACTTGGCTCGGTTTGGTTTGGCTCGTCTCGGTTCAGTTCGGCTCGGTTCGGTTTGGCTCAGCTCGGCTCGGTTTGGTTCGACTTGGCTCGGTTCAGTGCGGCTCGTCTCGGTTCGGTTTGGTTCGCCTTGGCTCAACTCGATTCGATTTGGTTTGGCTCGGCTCGGTTTGGTACTGCTTGGCTCGGCTTGGTTCGGTTCGGCTCTGCTCAGCTTTGTTTGGTTCGGCGTGGTTCGCTTTGGCTCGGTTCGGTTTGGTTAGGCTCGGCTTGGTTTGGTTCGGTTCGGTTGAGTTCGGCTCGGTTCGGCTCGGTTTCGCAGCTACAATCATTGGCTCACCCAACCCAATCAGAGTGAGAGAATGCGAGTAAGTGGGGAGATCCCGAGACATGAAAGTGAAGCAATGCTGAAAGGGTCTTAATTTTTATTTTTATTTTTATTTTTATTTTATTTTTTGTTTTTTTTTTTTTTTTTTTGGGGGGGGGGGGGGGGGGGGAGGGGGGAGTAGAAAGGTGATTGCATAACACTTCAGCTGATTTTTTAGGGCAAATTACAAAACCGAACGGTACACCTCATTTCATATTGGCCCCTTAATTTTGTTTTTGAACTATTTGATCCCTAAACTATGCTTGGTCTACATTAAACCCCTTCCATGCAGACCAAGCATAGTTTAGGGATCAAACAGTTCAAAAACAACTTTGCACTCCAAATTACAAGCATCGGTAGGGTTCGCCAGAGCTAGGGTTCGCTTCTTCTGCCCCTCTTGGCCTCCTCGGCTACCGATGGCAGCTCCGGGAAGGCCAGGAGATTGTGGATTTCATTCCCCTCCTCCTCCCTCTGTACATAGGGGCTTCCCCTCGAGCTGGTGTTTGGTGATCGGAGTTGTGCAGCGGCCCCCTTCTCGGATCAAAGTCGTTTACCGGTGGATCGTGGGTTTCCGGCCTGGATCGTGGATGGAGTGGTGGGTCTGGACTCCAGCCAGTGTCTGCTGTGAGTTTTTCCAGCTCCCTCCTCTACGCAGTGGTGGTTCCCGGCGGTTCGGGGCCGTGGTGGTCGTGGAGGATGGGGGTAGCGGAGCGGCTCTGCAACCTCGCCGGAGCGGAGGGTGATGACTCCGGCAGTGGATCCAGTGTTTTTGTGATGGTTTGTGCACCTTTCTTTGGTTTTTTTTGGGTCCTGTGCGATCTTTATTGTTTTGGGTTTCTTTGGGTTTTTCTGTTCCCGCTGGAGATCGGCGGTGTGGTCAGGGATTGGACTCCTTTGGTTCCTTTCGCCGCTGCCGGTCAGTGGGGTAGTTGGTTTTGGGGCTCCTCTCTTTTGTTGTTTGTGGTTGCGCCGGTTTGTGGCGCCTCCTGCTTGCACCAGGCTGTGGTGGCTCCTGAGATCTGTTGAGATCTCCCCTTCTTCGTACCAAAAAAAAAAAAAAAACTTTGCACTCCAAAAATACCCTTCTTATTTTTATAATACCTAAATAATGTATAAAATATTTAACTTATGTTTATTAGTATAAAGGTATTTTCGGAATAAAAGTTGGAGAGGTGGAAATGAATATCTGCCAAATTAATTTTTAATAGTTGACGCAAGCGGTGGGTCCGGGGAGGCCGGGCATCCGGTCGGCGTTTTCTTGGGAGTGGATCTGGAGCCCCCTTCCCTCCACTTGTAATTAGGATTCACCGTCCCTTCATTCGGCGTTTTGTTTTCATCGCTCCAGGGCGGGGCGGCCCTTCCTCCTCTGTTTCGTCGTTCAAGGCCCCGGCCTGAGTTAGTGGTGTCCGGTGGTTACTGTGGGAGTACGTGGAGATCTAGCCCAGGCCCGCCTGTGGCGGAGGTTCTGACAAAGTGTCTTTTAGATCCACTCCTCAGCTCGGCGGTGTGGATCCCGAGGACACACGGCGGCAGTGGTGAAATCAGTAGCAGATCAAGGGATGGCGACTCCTCACCTCTTTTCTGCTATGCTGTTGGTGGGTTTGCCTCCCTCGGAGCACTGTTTGTGGTTTGGCTCCTAGTTTTGGATGTTTTTTTTTTAGGGTTTTGGTGTTGTAATATTGTGATCTTGTGTTTCTCCCGCCAGAGTAGGGGTGGCACTGGGTCGGGTCGGGTCGGGTCGGGTCGGGTCGGGTTCGTGCCGTGTCTAGTGTCAGGTCGTGTCCAAAACCCCTAGACCCGGAATCGACCCGTTTAACTAATCGTGTCTAGATCCTAAACCCATATCCGACCTGTTTATAAACGGGTAGACCCGATAAGACCAGTTAGACCCGTTTACCACACGGGTTTATTCAGTTGACCCGATCCGACCCAATCCGACTCGACCCGACCTAACCCGATAGACCCGCTGATACTATATATATTACACTATCGGATTGCGGGTAGACCCGACCCGACCCGTTGAATTTTAAACGGGTCTTCTTGGGTCTACTGTGTCCAGACCCTAAACCCAGACCCGAACCGTTTATTAAACGGGTCTATCATGTAGACCCGTTTACGACCCGAACCCATTTAGCCCAGACCCAGACCCGCTAACTCCGTGTCGGGTCTGCCATGTCAGGTCCGAGATTGCCAGCCCTACGCCGGAGTGGTGGCATTGTGTGTGCTCCGACCGGTGCAGTGAAAATATGACCTGAGCCGTCTAGTGGTGGCTTTGCGTATGCTCCGAACGGTGCAGCGAAGATGAGGTTTGAGCTGCCTAGGGCGCTGCTTGTTCTCACCAATGAGATGTCTCTAGGGGTGGCAATTCTTGACCCGACCCGCCAACCCGACCCGAACCCGACCCGAAGTTAGCGGGTTTGGGTTTGGCCTAAACGGGTTCGGGTCATAAACGGGTCGGCCCAATTGACCCGTTTATTTAATGGGTCGGGTTCGGGTTTGTACTTATAACCCGACTTGACCCGTTTAACAAATGAGTCGTGTCAACCAGATCCAACCCGGCCCAATCCGACTTGTCTTGACCTAACCCGACAGGTTTACATGGGTTCTGTTGACCCAACCCGAGCCAACCCGTTTAGTAAACGGGTTAAACGGGTCAGGTCGGGTCAACCCGTTTATTAGGCGGGTCGGGTTTGGGTTTAAGTTTTTGACCCGTTTATTAAACGGGTCGGGTTCGGGTTGCGTGTTTTGCCCTTATACATGTCTCAACCCGACCCGAACCCGACCCATTGCCACCCCTAGATGTCTCAGCCCGTCGTGGTTTTGTGGTGGAGGGGCTTGGTGCCTCCTTATCCTCCCCACCGGTGTGGCGGTTCTTGGTTTGCACTCTCCTGGATGTCCAATTATGACCTCCCCCTTGCAAAGAATCCAAACAAAAAAAAAAAAATTCACATACATAGAACCGCATAAAACCACACCGTTAAGACCACTCTAATGATAAACTATGGTGCACCACACTGTATGGTGCGGTTTCAGTTTTACATAATAGTACACCGTCGTGGTGCAGTTTCGGTGTAGCAGTGCAATTTCGGTTTTGCCCAAAACCGCACCATTGCCATCCCTACCGCAGAGGGCCAAAACCTTACAAAGAGGGTGGAGGGCATATTATCACCAGATTCTCATCAAACAACAGCAATTGAATCAGTAGATATTCAAATGGGGAGTACAGATTTTCGTTTAGCATACACAAACACAAGCTTTATATATGGCATTCACCGTGGCAAACTCAGCGTCGGAATGCGTTGCCTTCATGGGCTGCTGACCCCCCCTGCGAGTAGTAGGCACGCCTACGGACGCTCTCTTCGATCGTTGAGCTCCCTCCTTTCTCCGCTCCGTAGATGCTCTTCTGAGCAGCATCCAAGAAATTCTTTCCGCCGGACGATGACCTGGCACGCACAGCCTCCCGGGCATCGTCCTCCGCTGCGTTCTTCAACCGCCTCCACCTCTGCTCCTCGTGGAGCTCCGCATCGCGCTGCATCTCCCGCAGGCGGGCCGCTCTCTCTTCCTCCGAGAGCTTCGGAACACCTCGATGACGGTTATAGCCGTACCCTCGTCCCATGTCCTGTGTGTGGCTTCCGCTCGTGCTGTTTTTCAGACCATGCTCCGATGCGGGCCGATCGCTCTTTCTTCTATCTTCCTCGCGATGCTCGGGTTTGGAACTACCGTGACGGTGCCGCTCGTGAGTTGGGTGTTTGCTCTTCCTTCGTTCTCTCTCATCTTCACTCTCCTCTTCAGAATCTGAACTTGCTCTGGACGAGTGCTTCTCGTGCTTCGACTTGTGCTTCCTCTTCTGCTCTTTCTTCTCTCGTTTATCTTTCATATCTCCCTTGTGCTTCTTCTCAGCTTCTACCTGCATCAACAGATGTCTCTTTTAATGTCAGATCAAATGCCGAATGTTTTCAGTCAATTATTTGTTAATATAACCATTTTTACTATATAGGATTAACAAAAAGTCAATTAGAGCTGAAAAGGAAGCCACTGATTTCTATCTACTGCTGTGTGGAGTGAGTTCCTAGATAGATAACATATTTTCCAGTGGACAGGATGTGCTCGAGTGAAACCTCTGGGTCTGGAATCACCGGTCGATGGGTACAGAATCAGAGAATATATGAATCCGTCTCATATTCAAAACATTCAACAATTGTCATATTCCAAATGTTCTGTAAATCACAAATTCTACATAATTAGGAGTGTGATACCATTTTGAGATTAAGTTGATGAACTGTGCTTAGAGTAAGGCATGGGAGGCATCACCAAGGTATGTATATCATGAAAAAAATCCTGAATTAATATGGAAATAGTCCTGATTTATCTACAAAATGAAAAAAAAAAAAAATCCTGATTTGCTTTATGCTAATGCTAGCCCTCCAAAATATGATAATAAGGAGTTATTATGATTGACATGACACTAGGTAGTAACATGAAAACATGATTTAGAAAGTGAACCACACAAGAAGGGAAGATTTGTGCATGCTGGGTGGGTCTTCGCTTGCCTATAAACCCATGAAAACTTTCAAAAAAAATGCATCAAATCTACAAAGATGATAATGCATCAAAAAGAAAATTTGACAAAGAAGGCAAAGGGCACAGGTTCTCTAACTCAAGTCACTTCATTTCAACCCCACGCTTATGAACCATACATATAGGTGGGTCGTTTGAGAGGGGGAGGGGCAAACACAAACCGTAGAAAGTCATGCACTATCTTTGGAATTCAGGACTAATTTCGTTTGGAGGAAATTTCCTAGATTCTGACAAAATGTGGAAAACTTGGCAAATGCAGAATAAAAAACAATATAAAATAGAACTTTATAGGATTATAATAATTTCCCTATTTAGATCTTAGTTCATGCAAAAAAAAAAATGAAAAGGTTAAAGTGACTAAACAATAGTAGAAAAAAGGACATTTATGGTGGATGACCATTAAACACAGAAATGTTTCATCAATAAGTTGTGAAACGTGAATAATTCACGAGTAGTTTCTTAAATTATTGAATAATCCTTAAATAGTTCGAGTACTTGATAGTAATTTGGAGAATCACATGGCCAATGAAAGACTTGTGAATGTGAATTTGAGCCATTTAATGAATTCGGGGAATACTATTACTATGTCTTGTCATCTATCTTCTCATTTTCATGATATAATTTGTATCAGAGTTGTAAGAAAAGTAGCAGAACCCAAAAAATGGGAGGAGAAGATGTGTAGGAAGAGATAAAGAAACTAATTCCATTCAATTTTGCTTCATTTTACTTAAACTGCTTCCAAAAGGGCTCATCGCTATACTTTTATAAATCCAACATGATCCTTTGCATGCCTCAACAATAACGAACTACATTCAAAAAGTCACATGCAATGATAGCATTGATGGAATACTAAGGGATGCCACACATGAACCATAACTAATGAATACATGAAATTCAAAAAGATGCATTCAAGAATTAACTACAGATATACACCATAAATGCTCAGCATAATTTTTGGATTTCAAAAGTGCATTACTTTCTAACACTGCCCCTTGGACTAAACTTGCAGCAAACATTATATCATTCCTTATTGTACTTGAGACACACCTAGCTTCCCACCAAGCTCCTATACATTATTTACCCATCATCTCCACCCTCCTTTTGAAATTCTTCGTTTGCCACCGAATATCAGGCTCGCAGCCTAACTTTTGAACTTATCAAGCAACTTATCAGCATTTCCTTCTTAAACTGTTGCAGCATCTTCTTATTATGAAAATAAGATCATCCATATATAGTACCACAATGGATATGTTTGATTTACCTTGGCAACGTAGGTCACTAGTGCTTTGGAAACATTTTTAGAAAATATGCACCGATTTGACCATAGTCACTATACCATCCTCGAGTGCTTGTCCTAGACTGTAAAGAGCATTTTCAAACATTTACGGTTCATTTTCTTATCCTTTGCAACAAATCCTTGTGATTTTTCAACATAAATTTCTTTTAAGAAAGCAGATTTACATCTACTTGATAAATCAATATTTCAATTGTGCTGCCAAAGCCACCTAGAGGATACTACCTCCACTGCCACTAATATAGTAACTTATACCCTCTTTTCTAATTTTCACATCACACTCACATACCTCCATTATGTCTTCTACAAACTCATCGTCAGCTCTTAAACTAAAGTCGGCCACTATAAGTCTGCTAACTGGTAAGCACGGACACTTCATCCGCCTACCCGCACTCGTGTCGGACACGGCCCGGACATGTGTCCGACACGGCCCGAAACGGCTCAACGGGTTTTAAGTTGATTTGAGCTTCGGACACGGGCCGGACTCGGGTTGGACACGGGCGGACTTTGAACGGTTTTTTTTTATTTCTGTACCCGACCCGACCCGACCTGACCCTAACTAAATAACCCCCACCGCCCGGCCTCTGTTCTGCGCGAGATCGAGGGCTGAAACCCTAGCGATCCTTCGACCTCTGTTCTGCTGGAGATCGAGCGATCTTCCGACCCTCGTTCGCTGACCTCGCCGCTGACCTCGCCGTCGGTCTGCCACGCGATCCTCCTGCCTCGCCACACGATCCTCCGACCACTCCAGAAACCGCCGACTATAGGTACTCCTTTCTCTTCCTCTGCTTTCTCCTTTTTTTTTTCTTTTTCCTGATTCTCTTCTTTCTCTTCTTCCTCTCGTTCCTCTGATCCTGCTTCATCCTCTTCTCCTTCCTCCTCTCCTGTTTATGCATTCAAAAACTAAAAAATTGTTAGTTTTTTTTAAGAATTTTTTTTTCTTTTGAATAATTTTTGTTTTTGAATGCAAAAACATGAATCAGTCATGACTAATTCCTGTTTATGCATTCAAAAACAAAAAACTGTGGATTTGTTTTTCTACGTAAAATAGTGAGCATAAAATAGTGAGTTTTTTTTTTCTTTTTTCTGATTCTCTTCCTTCTCTTCTTCCTCTCGTTCCTCTGCTCCTACTTCATCCTCTTCTCCTTCCTTCTCTCCTGTTTATGCATTCAAAAACAAAAAAAAAAAAAAAAATTTAAGAATGCTTTTTTTTGAAGAATTTTTGTTTTTGAATGCAAAAACATGAATCAGTCATGACTCATGACTGATTCATGTTTTTCCATTCGAAAACAAAAAACTGTGGATCTTTTTTTCTACATAAAACACTGAGTTTTTTTTTTTTTTTTTGAAGAGTGTTTTTTTTTAAGAATTTTTGTTTTTTAATGCATAGACATGAAGAGTGTTTTTTAATGGTTATGTCATCTTATATTTGTTATATATATATATATATATATATATATATATATATATATATATATATATATATATATATATATATTGCCGTGTCCTAGCCGTGTCGTGTCCTACTTTTTTGAGAAAATAACGTGTCGCCGTGTCCGTGTCGTGTCGCGATGTCCGTGCTTCACAGTCTGCTAATGAGAAGAGTCTTATAGTGCGCAAGCCGTGCGGTTTTGTGAGCAATGATGGTATTACTCTACACAAGCAGCGCATAGATCATAACCCTGAGGCCTATGCAAAGCATGCATTAATGTAACCGGTGATCATAGAGTACATGGGCAAGACTTCTCGGAGAGGTTCGATGAAGCCCAATATCACTATATGGAGAGATGTTTCGCACGTCAAAGACGACGATACCAGCCCAAGTAGCACCCCCTACATCCATTGCGCACTCTAGACCACCACATCTAGCACATAAGAGGACACGACCTCGCGGATCTCTTGATCGATCAAGTCCCCAAATGTGGTTGACAAGAAGGCAAAAGTTAAAGGCATTACCCAAATCACAATATAAAATAGATACAAGCAGGAAGAGAAAATCTACAATCCTAGTGGTAGCCAAATGGGCAATACAGAGCCATTACATTTATAATGCCTTCAGACTTTGAACCTTCATGTATAAGGTTGAGGCTATCAAACAATTTGGCAAGGGCCTAAAGCACCCTACTACCATGAAATTAGGCACACTTTCCTAAGTCAGTGGTACAGGCACCACAGGCTTTCCTCACCAAATATAATGAGGCATGGAAAGTTTATGAATGAATCATGATGGTTGATGAGTAAACTAATGGTTGTGGGTGAACATCAATTAAATTTTAGTTAACTGTCCACTCAGAACAATGTTCCTTATATGTGTTTGCACAGACACACACTGCATAGTATCTATTCTCTCCTAGATGACGATAAAGTTGAACTAGGAGAGGAGTGCACCATTCAAGTTGTCACGAAGAACGTGGCACCGTACAGAGCAGCCGGTACCCTCCATATGAAGAATCACCTGGTTATTTTTTGGTCATCTTGTGCTGCACATTATTAGAAATGATACTAGAAGATAAAAGGAAATTGTGTATTCCCACTACCTAAAGCTAGAAAAATCATTGTTTTACGTACAAACACACTCTTTTGTTAAGTCATATGCAAAAATCCCTAAAAAGCAATTTGACTCGACCTAGTCACTAGATTTGTGAATGTTTTTCTGATGCTTCAATGGATTTACCATAAGCACCAGAAGCTCAGAGCCTTTGTGCTCTGATATGTTTTTATCGAGGGGGGGCCATGGTCAAAAGACTAGAGATGAGAGCTTGGTCACTAAGACTGTATTTGCTGAATCTTTTTAGACAAATGTGTCATATGCATTGGCGGCTTCAGCGATACTAATGATCATATTGTGATTAGTAGACGACGATGAAAAACCACCAATCTGTTTTTTATATAGTGCATTGGAAGAGGCAAAACAATTAATAAATATGTATACACTATTTAGGAAAATTATATATAGTTATAAATACTATAGGAAAAAGGTAGCACAATCATTTGCCCTCTCCTTTATATTCAACAGTGTTTATCCTTAACCCTGCTTTGTTCTTCAAAGCCGACCGAGAGCAGGTGGATACTATTCATCTGATTGGTTGGTTTGATGTGTTAGAAAAATGGTTCCATGTATGCACGAGTAGGATCGGATTTTAGCGCGACTGGATCAATACAAAAACACAAGGAATATTATTCTACATAAACGTCTAAATTATCAAACATGCAAAGGTATTAGCCAAAGTTATTATTAAATCTAAAGCTGGATGGTTGTCAACTAATGGCATCAATCCAGTCTCTAAAGAGGCAAGCTTAAAGAAGTTGGCCTTATAGGCTATGAAAGGAACTGGAATACGGTCAAGATGGTAAGATTAACAAACCTAGCAATTCAATTTAAATTTAATAACTAAAACAATTCATTTGCAATTTTGAATTTCAGTTTATAATAACTCAAAAGCTTGACGTTGCAGCTTCATACTAAGAAGCGCAATCGATTGAAGACGCTCCACAACCAGTAGCTGCGTGATATTAGAGAAGAAAGTGAAGCCGAAAAATCTAGGATCTTATTAAGCAGGAAGTGGCAGATGACAATCATCCATGGATTACTGATACGAATGAGCGGGCCTTCTAGGAGGAAGATTTGACTTGGTCGCAAGCGGAGCAATCAGCTTTTGAAGGGGAAAGCTTGAGACCAAAGAGGTGGTTATCAAGGTGCCCAAGTAGCGATCGTATGTGTGGACGTCGTAACAGGCTGCTTGTCAATAAGTTCAGAAGGGATATCAGTTCATTTTAGAGAAGATACATGCATCATCTTTGACAAGTGTTGAGTCTGTTGACAAACATGAAAGGGAGGATAAAAGTTTTGCTCTCACATTTCATTCAATAGGGAAACGACCATGCTTTAAGAGCAGGTATTGCTGAAATTTAGCTATAGCGTAAGTGCTTGGTCCATCTAAAATTGTGAGGCTCGATGTTATTATATCAATTATCCTTTTCCTTTAGCCTCAACCACAGCTATACTTCCCAGACATGCATGTGTTTTCCTAATGTTGTCCATGTCTGAAAAGATTCTCATCACTAGTCTTGTGATTGCTAGTCATTGTCCAAATACCAAGGTTTGAGAATTTGGCTTCAGGTGACATAAGAACAAATCGACCAGTCCAAATTCAATTTTGGCAGCTTGACTAATGTATAAAATATCAGAAAAAATCAAAATTAGAAAACCATCCTAAATATTTAGAAATCAATCTAGATTCGCAAGGATAATTTATTTTTACAGATAAATAGAAGTAACAAAAATCTATATACTAGAATTCCAGCAAATATACAACATTAAATTTTCAACAGTTTTTTCTAATAATGATGGATAAGATTTCAAGAAGAAACAGCAGAAATAGAATCACTAATCATAACCTAATGAAAAAATAAACGTCAGTGACAAGATAGAACTTTATTGAACCTTGATATTACTTGGTCGTGAATATGCCACCCATTCAACGGAATTAGGTCTGATTTGGTATGGGCAATGAAGCACAAGTACAGATACGGGAATGGGTACAATATGATACGGATGTGGCGATACAACAACTCTTGAAAAGATAGGATAGGGTACGGCTAGAGTCAATATAAAATTATGTATACAAATATATATATATATATATATATATATATATATATATATATATATATATATATATATATATATATATAATATATATATAATTGATAATTGAAAATAAAATGAAAAGGGTAATTATGCAAAAAGGAAAAACATAAACATCAACCATTCATGCATCATTAATCATTACAAATATCCAAAAAAGGCAAAAACCAATCATTAAACCAGACTGTTGCTGCACAATAGAATACCAAATAAATAAATAAAACCCATGAAGGTAACGAGGGAATCACTGAATCATTGAACTTTTTGATGATTCAAGTCGTTCTCTATCAATGATAACCGGAATCACTTGAAATGGGTATAGGAAGGGGTAAATCAAGGAGGATGAAGATTACGAACCTGTTAAGGTTACGTACAGAAGAAAGGGGGAGGACATTGTCCAACGGGCTTCATGTGATTGCTCCGATGCTTGGGTACTTCCAGAGGCTGCTTCGGTATTCCACAAGCTAATCGATGCTCCAAAAATCAAGGGAACCCCTAATAGGGGCAACGAGGAATGAAGGTACAGAGGATCTAGCCTCATATCTATTGTAATGTTAGACTGAGACTCACCCTGTAAGTATTAGTTTTCCCTTTAAAAAAAAACATACCAACCCGGTTTTACTAACCCACCATGTCTGGATCGTGTCCTGGTCCAAAATTTCAGGGAAAAAAAAACTTGGCCTCCGCACTGTCCGAACATATCGGCCCCGTGTTTGTGGCGTGACCGACATCACCAAGGGCCCTTCGGGAAGCGTCGGTGCTTCTTAGCGCATGGTCCGGTTTCAAGGGATGTTTCGATTCGGATTGGCTAAATATTGAATCGGAACTCTCGAACCATGCCAAACACCAAACATTAGAAATTCTTTTCATTAGCAAATTGCATACAAAGACCATTTTTTTCTTCGTCTTATCCTTTTCTTCTGTAAAACTTTCCTTGTCTTTTTAAAATAGTATTCATTGTATCTTACCAAGATACCAACAACCTTTTTTTAATATGACCAAGCATTTTATAAATGTCACAAACTTTGGAATTGTTGCCTTTCTCAGTATCACTTTTTGTTCATTAGCCTAAAACTTGGATCACTTCCTCATCCTCTGATATTGTTACAGCCTCTAAGGCTCTAACTTAATCTGGTAATTCCAATAATAAATTCAAATGTAGCAGAAAGACTAATAAGTATATTATCCACTACTAAGTAAACTAGGCTTCTGTAGATAATAATCCTCAGAACAAAGACTTTAGGGACATTGTTCGATGAAGAAGAGAGCTTTGGCAGCCTTCTTACTTTCTTGGATTTCCTTCCTTCGAGCATTACTCAAATTTGTATCTGCTGGTTCATTGTGCCATTTTCCACCAAGTCCTAAATATGCTATAAGACAAGAATTGGACTCGTCTTAATGCTCCAAAACACATAGTTTTCTCCACAAATGATGGAATAATGAGTTGGAAAATGCTAAAGCTTTCACCATCGTTGACTGTCATTGTTTAGCTCCTTTCAAATTCCTAGAACTCCGAGTTTTTTGTACCCTGGTTGCTCTTAAAAAAAGCATCTTGCAAGTGACAGAATCCAATAATTAACCAGATAAAAACTACATTTTAATTCAAATCAGCTTCATTTCACTTACTTTTACCAAATGAAACTACAAGGCTTTATATAGACACAACATGACCCTTTGTATACCCTAGGTTAGTGAACTACAACATCCGAAAAGTCACATGTAATTAATACATGAATGGAGTCCTAAGAGATGTCATGCAGGAACCTTAATTAATGAATAGATGGAAATTTCAAAAGGCATTCATGACCCAATTCTCTATATATGGCAGTAACTGCTTCATAAATGAAAGGAAAAACTTCGCTACACTTCAAAATTTTAAAATGCATTAATTTCTAACAAATGATGTATGCTTTCAGCAACAAGTTTTAGCATCAAAAAAACAAGATGAAAAATAGACCAGAGAACATACGGATTTCTTAATCATGGCCATCTTCATTGGGTTATTCTTTATTCGATCAAGTGCTTCTTTCTCGCGCTGTCGGATGAGGAGTAAGGGATCAGAGTGGAGTTTCCTCCATGCGTCGTTCGCAGATTGAGGCTTATCCTCGAACAAAGCTCCAGGAACAGCTGCCTGAAATGAACCAAGAATTCCCAAAGTAAGCATAGTTCATCGAAACAAATAAGAAAAAGTCTCTGCATACATTTATTTCATAAGATAATGCCAAAGAAAATTGCAAAAAAATTAAGAAATAAAGAAAAGCTATATAGCATAATAAAAATATGGCAATTCAACCTTAATTCGAAATGAGCCACAAAGTAAAAGGTAGTAAAAAGTATATCGCATGCAGGTTACACGCATGAACATGCTGTGTGTATCCTCCCGTTCGGCTGCGCAAAGGACGAGGAGGGGGGGGGGGGGGGGGGGGGGGGGGGGGGGGGGTGTCGGCCACGCAACAGCCCCTCCCCCCCCCCCCCCCCTTCCCCTCTTTGGTCGGCCGTGCACCAGACGACAAAAAGGGGGGGGATCGGCCGCGCAACAGCCCCCCCCCCCCCCCCCCCCCCCCCCTCTTTCTTTCGGTCGGCTGTGCAACAAGCCGAGGCGCGATGCGACAATCGAATCCGGAGATCTCAGAGGCTACGGAGTGCTGACTACGCTCCGAGATTTCCGGCCAAAGTGACTGGGAGTCGACCGCGCGCCACGTCATCACTACCGTGGCGGTTGAGCTCATTGCGGGGACACGTCGTCTACCCGCTTCTCGCGGAGCGCCACAACCGTCACCCCACCACTATAAAAGGGGACCTACCCCTTCAGCAAGGGGGAGGAATTCTGGAGGAGACGCTGCTCGTTTCGTTCCGGAATTTGCGGAGCTGCGGAGGTCGGTCAGTAGTTAAAGGCTGTCTGCACCGGTCGGTAGTTAGACGCTGTCGGCATCGGTCGGTAGTTAGACGCTGTCTGCACCGGTCGGTAGTTATTGGCTGTCTGCAGAGGTCGGCAGCTTGAGCGAAACTGCAGAGGTCGGTATATCGAGAGACCGGTCCTCAGGGTGTAATTGGGGTAAGGTGAGGGAATTGTAACCGTCACAAGTGTTATAGTGCATTCTCACCCCACCCGTGGTTTTTTCCCCTTCGACGTTGAGAAGGGGTTTTCCACTTAATTCCCGGTCTTTGTCTTGTCTTTAGCGTGTTAGATTGTGTTCGCCACCCGAACCGCCCGGTTCGATTAAAAACCCCCCACAATCTTGACGCCGTCTGTGGGATTAGTCTTCGAGACTTCCTACTAGAGCTTTCGACTGTTGACCCGTGGGTGTCGACCAGTCCGAGGCTACTTGCAACCAGCACGAGTCTACTGACCGACCGACCCGTGGGTGTCGACCGATCAGCAGACTTAGAAGTCACAACGACCACGCGGTTGAAGAACGATGGCCGGTGGACCGTATCGTACCCGCTCAACGTCGCAGCTCCCGTCCGAAGCCGCGCCACTCGGAGATGCTAATGACGTCGGGCGTCTTGTTCAACCACCATCAACGGACACGGAGCGCGTAGTCCCGCTGGTGAATCCTATACTGGGGGTCGGGGAGTCCAGTCAAGCTCCGGTAACAACCATGGCTCCTCTAAAAGGGGGTCTATCGGAAGCTTTTTTGGCTACTATGATGATGACCCAGCAAGCTCTTACCGCCCAGCTCCATACAATGCATCGCAACTACGAGGAGTTGCGTGACTTCGTGCAGGCCGCACCGACGGGTGGTCTACTCAACCAAGACATGTTGGCCCAAGGGGGACAGAGCCTTCCTACTCAAGCTGCCCCACCAGGGCAAGTGCAGCCGCAACCACTGCCTCAGGTGGAGGTCAGGGTTAATCGCTTGATGGAGGTCCAAAGTGCGAATCCCGACGGGCGGGACTCTAACCCGGAACCTGTGGAAAGAAACAAGCACGTTCGAGCGGCGTCGGCTCGCTCGGATGTCTGGTCCCGGCTCGGGGCACACCGCCGACAGCCGCCTGCCTCCAAGCATCACTCGAAGACGGACTCGGCACAAGTGCATCGCCCGAAGCGAGACGGCGAACATCATCGTCAACCGAGTGATAGTCATCACACTCAGATGACGCCGGCCAGTCGGCAGCCGGCCCACACTGCTGATCGGAGGAGCATACATGAGCGTATTCGGGTACATGCGTCGGAGCGACTCGGGGATCAAGAAGGAATCCAGCGAGACCGACCGGGGGTCCGAGCTCCCGATCGGCTGGAGGAAGTCGCCATCCGAGGAGCCGCACGTTCGCCACTTGTCGAGAAGCTACTCTGGGAGCCATTCCCTCGGGGATGGAATCCTCTACGCCTTCCCAAGTTTGACGGATCGAAAGACCCGGTGGAGCACGTATTGGCTTTCCGGGATGCTCTGGTCCCCCACGAGGATGCTCATATTCTCTGCCGGACCTTCGCCAATAGCTTGTCGGGAACACCCCTCGAATGGTTCCACAAGCTCAGGCCCTCGTCCATCTCCTCATTCTCGGAGCTGAGCACGCGGTTCATCGACCAATACAGATGCAATCGCCGGAAGCTGAAGACTCTGGAGTCACTCTTCGGGATGAGTATGACCCAAAAAGAGACGCTCAGACAATTCTACCATAGGTTCAGGTCCGAATACCTAAGCTTGGCGGACGCAGACAGGTAGGATCGCATGGTGATCGCGACCTTCAAGAACGTCATTCAGCCTACCCAGCTCGTCAACGCGTCGCTCATCAAGCGAACCCCGGAGACGATCGACGAGTATCGCTGCGTGTTGAGAAGTACATCAAGATAGAAGACGCAGACTGCAAGAGGAAGGCAATGGAAACTAGGGCCCCGCACCAAGGCTACGCCAAGCCAGCTGCGGTGAAGAACGTCAACAAGCAGCAGGGGGAGGCGACACGGCACGAAGCGAAGCGGCAAAGGCAAGACAGGCCAGCAAGGCCGCAGTGGAATAGGGAGTTCACGGTACTGAACGCCCCTATAGACCAGATCTTGGAAGCTATCAAGGGCGAACCATACTTCAAGTGGCGCAACCGCTTGAACCCGGAGAGAGGGGAGCCAGAGATGCATCAAGGTACTGCGAGTACCACCAAGGCCAAGGCCACACTACTCTACAGTGCCGGGCGCTCAAGCATCACATTGAGGATCTCATTGAGGCTGGCCACCTTGGTTGCTTCATTGACCTCCCTCGACGTAAGGAGACTAAGGCTGTAGGGGAAGTCTAGCGAGGAGCGACGGTACCGCGCTTACCGGGTCCTCCGCCAGAAGGACGCCAGCTCCAAAAGATAGACGTAGTCTATGGGTACCATGGCCCTGTGCCATCATCAAACTCTGTCGACCGTCAGGTGCGGCGTATTGAACAAGCAAGGCAAGTTCACCATGTGGTGCTCGACCCTGTCATTTGCCCCCGAGCCAAGAGTGGAAGCTGCAGTACAGTTTTCGGCGGCTGATCTGGTCGGAATAGAGAGGCCTCGCAAACCATCCTCTGGTTATACGGCTGCAGATAGCAAATTGCCTGGTGAAGAGAATTCTGGTCGACGCCGGGAGTTCGGTAGATGTGCTCTTCCACAGCGCCTTCGACGCCATGCAGCTAGACCGCGGGCAGATGACTGAGTCTTCGTCGACAATAACGGGCTTCACGGGAGAGGCAGCAAGGGTGGTTGGTGAGATCACCCTCCCGATCACAACAGGGCATCTCACCAATCTTACCCGGTTCATTGTGATTGAAGTCCACTCGGCGTACAACATCATCCTTGGAAGACCGTGGCTCCACCACTTGGATGTGGTCCCCTCGTCGGCCCACCAGGTAGTGAAGTTTTGGACCGACAAAGGCGAGATGAGCATTCGAGGTGACCAGTCCTCGGCGGCCAAGTGCGAGCTCAACGCCATTCATCTGAAGACAATGTGCCAAATCGAGGGAGGAGGACCAGGCGAGGACGAAGCTGAGTTGGGCATCCTCAACCTCTGGACTACGAAGCGGAGTCAAGAAGCTCCAACGCTCCAGCACCTCGCCCGATCAAGCGTAGGAGCACGAGGAGGCAAAGCCCTTCAGAAGACCGACCTGTCAGTTGAACTTAAAGAACTGACAATATCGGGGGACCTGCTGAAGACCGACCTGTCAGTTGAACGTAAAGAACTGACAGTGTCGGGGGACCTGCTGGAGACCGACCTATCAGTTGAATGCAAAGAACTGACGGCGTCGGGAAACTCAAAGAAGACCGACCAGCCAGTTGAACGTAAAGAACTGACTGCGTCGAGGAACTTGAAGAAGGTCGGTCAGTTAGCTGAACTTAAAGAGCTAACTGATCCGGGCGACCCGATGGAGACTGACCTGTCAGCTGAAGGTAAAGAGCTGAACAGGACGACGCACCTGCAGAAGACCGACCGACCGGTTGAATCTAAAGAACCGGACGAGTCGAAGAAGTCAATGACAGACCTGAATACGGAGTGGGAGGAGTCACCTGCCGTCGAGCCGATTCTCCCTGTGGACTTAGGAGAAGCGGGTCATCCGAAGATAACCTTTCTCGGGTCGCAGCTGCCAAAGCATCATGCCGAAGCTATGACGACATTCCTCAAGGCAAACCAGGATGTGTTCGCATGGTCAGTCGAAGACATGCCGGACATCCACCCCGACGTAGCCTGCCACCACCTCAACATTCGAGAAGGAGCTGCTCCTGTACGCCAGAAGCCCCGGTCGCTAGCACCGGAGAAAGCAGCAGCTGTCAACATGGAGGTTGAAAAGTTGTTACGAGCGGGCATCATCCGAGAGGCTCGGTACCCGAAGTGGATCGCTAACGTGGTCGCCGTCCCCAAGAAGTCCGGAGCCATACGGGTCTGTATCGATTTCACAAACCTCAACCAGGCATGCCCGAAGGACAGCTACCCGCTACCACGCATCGATACCCTGGTAGATTCCACGGCGGGACATGAGAGGCTCTCGTTCATGGACGGGTACTCAGGCTATCACCAGATCCTCATAAATCTGGAGGACCGGGAGCACACGACCTTCGTCACGGGTCGAGGGCTCTACTGCTACAAGATGATGCCATTCGGGTTGAAAACGCGGGGGCGACGTACCAAAGGCTGGTGAACAAGATGTTCGTCGACCAAATTGGAAGGAACGTGGAGGTCTACGTCGACGACTTACTTGTGAAGAGCCAGGTAGAGGAGGCATATATGCAAGACCTGGAGGAAACCTTCGTAACCCTACGGAGGTACAGCATGAAGTTGAACCCGGCCAAGTGCGCCTTTGGTGTGACGTCGGAAAAATTTCTGGGTTACTTGGTCACCCGACGGGGGATCGAGGCCAACCCGGAGCAGATCCGAGCTTTGGAGGAGATGTCGCGCAAGTCACGAAAGGAAGTCCAGAAGCTGACCGGACGGATCAACGCCCTCAACCGCTTCATATCCAAGTCCTCAGACCGGTGTCGGCCCCTGTTCGAAAGGCTGAGTAAGCTTGCACCTTTCGACTGGGACCAACGCTGTGAAGAAGCATTTCAGGAGCTGAAGACGTACCTTGGCCAACCCCCTATCTTGACAGCCCCCCAGCCTGGGGCAACACTGGGGGTGTATCTTTCGGTATGAGAGGCAGCAATCAGTGCTGTACTGATATGCGAACGTGAAGGAGCGGAGAGGCCTGTCTACTACGTCAGCCGCATCATGACATCAGCTGAAACTAGGTACGCGCGGATCGAGCAAGTGGCCCTGGCATTAGTGTACGTGTCAAGGAGACTTCGCCCATACTTCGTCGCTCACCCCATCGAGATCTTCACCAAGCACCCCCTGAAGGAAGTACTGGACAACTCTACTCGGGCAGGTCGGCTAAGCAAGTGGGCTGCAGAACTGCAAGAGTTTGGCCCTCGGTACGTACCTCGGAAAGCAATCAAGGGTCAAGCACTTGCAGACTTCCTCAACGATTTCCCGGCGGAAGACACTGCACCGGTGTCAGAGACGTTAGAAGACCTGTCGGTAGCTGCCGGTCGACCCGTGAGAGTCGGTGCGGCAGCAGGACAGGAGGATGACGAAGAAGGCTGGAGATTGTTCGTGGACGGCTCATCATGCGCGATCGGGAGTGGTGTGGGGGTAGTCCTAGTAACCCCCGACCACACGAAGCTCGAAAAATCAGTGCGGCTACTGTTCCCGACGACGAACAACGAAGCTGAGTATGAGGCGATGCTGACAGGACTTGAGATGGCAACAGCGCTGGGGGTGACTAGCTTACAAGTCTACGGCGACTCCCAACTGGTGATCAATCAGATTACCGGTAGATACGAAGCCCGCGACGCAAGAATGCAGGCTTACCTGAAGTTAGCCCGGGAGTTGATCGTCAAGTTCGAGAACATAAACTTCCACCAGTTCCCCAGAGCGGAAAACAAGCAGGCGGATGCCCTTGCTAACCTAACATCGGTACTCGGAGAAGACAGAGAAAAAAGGGTCTTTATCGAGGTGCAAATTGACCTCCGAACAGCCGGTCGCGCAGAAGATAGTCACCTGGCGGGGAGGACACAAGCCATTGAAGCGGCCTATACTATTGCGGTCGGTGCTGATTGGGTAGCCAACATGAAGAAGTACCTACTTGATGGGATACTACCGGAGGACGTCGATGATGCCCGAAGAACCAAAGCGCACGCTCCAAGATACACCCTCATCGACGACGAGCTGTACAAGCGCTCGTTTGGCAGACCGTACCTCAAGTGCCTCACGAAAAAACAAGCAGCAGAAATCATGAGGGAGATACATGAAGGAGGATGTGGGAACCACTCCGGAGGAAGAGCCCTAGCGCGGAAGATAAAGCTGCAGGGCTACTACTGACCCACCATGGAATCAGATGCGGGGGGGATATGTGAAGAGGTGCCTGCAATGTCAAAAGCATGCTCCCTCCATACACCAACCGGCAGAAGAGCTACACCCGATATCTTGCCCTTGGCCCTTCCAACAGTGGGGGTTGGATATTTTGGGCCCCTTCTCGACGTCGCCCAATCGAAGGAAGTTTCTCCTCGTCGCCACCGACTACTTCACCAAGTGGGTGGAGGCAATTCCGCTGCTGAAGATTGGAGAAGTTCAAATAGGAAAGTTCTTGTGGAGCAGCATCATCTGTCGATTCGGACTACCGCGGGCTTTTGTTTCAAACAACGGGCGACAATTCGACGCGGAATCAATTAAGAAGTTATGTGCCAGCAACAACATCAAGTTGCTCTTTTCTACACCGCGGTACCCTCAGAGCAACGGGCAAGCAGAGTCGACGAATCGTGCCATTCTGGACATACTGAAGAAGAAGCTGGAGCAGAAGAAGAGTTTTTGGGAATAGGCTCTACCCGGAGTTCTATGGGCCTACCGGACGACACCGAAGCGACCGACGGGAGAGTCCCCGTTCAGCCTTACCTACGACTCCGAAGTCGTCCTGCCAACGAAAACACTGGTTCCAACACAGCGAACAGTCGTAGCTGCTGACCCGGAGCTGAATGACGAACTCCTACTTGACCGCCTAGACCTGCTGGAAGAGAGAAGGGAAAGAGCGAGAGCGCGCCTAGCCAATTACTATCAGGCCATTAAGAGGGCGTATGACCGCAAAGTTAGAAGGCGGATATTCAAACAGGGGGACCTGGTCATGCGGAAGGTCTTCGACAATACCAAGGAGCCGGGACGTGGCAAGCTGGGAGCTACCTGGGAAGGACCATACATCATCGATGGTATGGAGAAGAATGGAGCCTACCGCCTGAAGACTTAAGACGGCGATTCACTAGCAAGGCCATGGAATGCGACCAATCTGCGCAAGTTCTACCAGGGTAGCTAAATGGGAGAGACGCTTGTAATCGTTTTGTAATTCCGGATCTACTCAATAAAGATGCGTTTGCTCAGTAGTCTTGTTCGTGCATGAGTATAACAGTTAACTAACGCAATTCAAACCAAGTGGTACATAACACTCCGAGCGAGTTCTACCACTTGGGCGACAGGTCCCTGCGAAAGGAGAGACCGACCGGTGAACACCTGGGAAGATCGATCGACAGACCCCGCCCGGGTACGACCGATCGACCAACCTAAACCAAGTGGTACATAACACTCCGAGCGAGTTCTACCACTTGGCCGACCGGGCGACGAGTCCCTGCGAAGGGCGAGACCGGCCGGTGAACACCTGGGAAGATAGGTCGACAGACCCCGCCGGGGTACGACCGGTCGACCAACCTAAACCAAGTGGTACATAACACTCTGAGCGAGTTCTACCACTAGGCCGACCGGTCCCTGCGAAGGGCGAGACCGGCCGGTGAACGCCTGGAAAGATCGGTCGACAGACCCCGTCGGGGTACGACCGGTCGACCAACCTAAACCAAGTGGTACATAACACTCCGAGCGAGTTCTACCACTTGGCCGACCGATCGACAGGTCCCTGCGAAGGGCGTGACCGGCCGGTGAACACCTGGGAAGATCGATCGACAGACCCCGCGGGGGTACGACTGATCGACCAACGCAAGCAAGGTAAGGTATATCACCCCCCGCTAATATGAGGGCCAGATTTTGGTCGCACGTCGTCGACGTGTAATTAAAGTACAAAGGTCAATTTTTGATTGCACAACGTCGACGTGTAGTTATGCACGTCGTCGACGTGTAGTTATGCACGTCGTCGACATGTAGTTAAAACATGAAAGCCAAATTTTAACGACACGTCGTCGACGTGTACTTAAGATGCAAGATCGATAAGAGAAAGATTACAACCATGGCATTCAGATAGATCACACTAACGATTTCAATACAAACGAGAATGCGGTTTTATTACATCACAAAACAAGACAGCAAGCGGGAGCGGTCAGTCGTCTGCGCCAGCTTTCCACTGCCCCGGCGGGAGCTTGTTGCGTAGCTTGGCAACCTTCTTACGCCATCCCGCCGCCTGTTCTTCAAGAATCGACTGGCACTCTCTCTTGAAGGCTTCATGCTGCCGAGCAAGCGCAGCCTTATGCGATGCTTCGGCCTGGTCGAGAGAGGACTTCAGCACGGCTATTTCGGCTTCGTGAGCTGTCGTGGCGGCCTCGGCATCTGTTCGCTGCCTCTTGATCATAGAGGCCTGGCGCCTGAACCGATCTTCCATCGTGTCAATTTCTGCCTGAACAGCCTTCAGTGCTTCATGAAGCTTGAAAGGGTCAGCGGCATTCGCCTGCGCGAGTTCGAACTGAGCCCTGACTGCAGCTAACTCCTCCTCATGAACCCTTCGAGCTTCCACTAACTGAGCGCGAGTCTTTCTCAAGTCCTGCCGAGCAGTCCGCAGGGAGACCTCGAGCTGAGTCATCCTTCGAGCACCCCCCTCGGCAACTCGGCCGGCCATTGTAGTTACGTGGCTGCTCATCTGACAAAAGTGGAAACGATATGTACTAAAGAGTTAGGAGAAGGAGTTACTACTGCAATCAACTCTTCAACGACTCGAGGACTTACCTCGTGAAGCTCGTCGAGCTGGCTCCGCCAAGTAGAACCATCCACACACATGCCTTCAGTGAGTTGCTCATGTTTTATCTCTTTTGACCAATGACGCAATGAAACAAGAAATATGCTCAAAAGAAAGAGGAGTCTAATAACCTAGGTATGCAATAAAGTAAGTAGTCAAAGTAGGTAATACTGATACATCTTAAAACTACTGCATCATACTCCAAATTGGATAAGGCAATAAAGTAAGTAGTCGAAGTAGGTAATTTGATGTCATATCGGTAAATTAAATTCTTTTACAGGATAAAAGAACGGTTAGATAACAAGGGCTCCACCGAGCATATCAAGTTATGTGACAACCACATCCATAATTAACAAAGTTTTCCCCATAATTGGAGAAATAGGCAATAAAGTAAGTAGGTATTATATACTACTCTTACAATTGCATAAAGAAAAGAAGAAAGGAACATATATCTTAACTTCTATACTAATTACTAAATTACTAATATGTCCAATTTTAGTATGTTTTTCTTCATATAACCTAAGTGGACCTCCCCTTACAACCCGGGTTTTGGTGCATGAGAGTATTTACATGTGGTCTCAGAGCAAGGTTCTACCTAGCCAGATTCCAGTAGGGCCAAGGTGTGGCCAGGTTGTACTTAAGATGCGGCCCTTCCCCTAGTCTCCACGCACGAGTGGGGGGCTGGCAGGTGTTCATCTCTAACCACGAGTGAGGAGGGGATTGTTGCGTTTAGTCCCACATTGGCTAGGGGCTGGGCGGTGTCTTCATACACCCTCTGTAGATCTCCCCTTACAACCCGGGTTTTGGGGCGAGAGGGTATCTACAACATCTTAGTTAATCCACGTAATAGTTGCATCTTGATATCGGGCCAACACCCATCCCCAAACTTGTGCCGTATGCGGTGGACGATGATGAAAGAGTGAAATTCCCCAATTCTTACAAAACTCATGCACATGGTGCGAACCAAAGGACAGTAATGAGATCAAGAGAAGATTATGTATGTACCTTGGACGAACTAGGCTCTGCTGCGACGGGGGCGGCCGCGGGTGGGGTTGTGAGCGCCTTGAACCCATCGGAGGAGTTTTTCCCCACCGCCAATCCGGACTCGTAGAGGAAATCCAATCTCTCCTGCTTGCTGAAGAGAACCGAATCAACGGAAGTCAAAAAAATCGAATTTTTATACAAAAAAAATCAAAAAATAAGGAAACCCTAGAAACGAGAAGACGATGGGATCGTAGCCCTAGGCGGCGTCGATCGGAGATTGAGAGTAGTGGAGGGAGGGAGGGAGGGAGGGAAGGGAAGGGATGGGGACTGACGGGACGAGGCCGGCTTGCTCTTGAAGAAGGCGGAATTCCGATTTCTCGCGCTCGTCATGGATCTGCTTGCGGAGCTCCTCCAGCTTCTTCTGCTCCGCATCGTGCTTCTGCTCCGCCTTCCACACGTTCTCGATGTTCCGCAGGCTCCCCGTGTGCCACCCCTTCTTGTTCAGAAACTTCAGCGCCATCTCTCTCTCTCTCTCTCTTACCCCCTCTCTCTGTCTCTCTCTCTCTCTCTCTCAGCTACTGATCGACTTCCAAATTCCAATGGATCATCCGAGAGCAATTTTGTTCATCCTCCTTGTAACTGGGTGAACATTAACCCTCTTGGATACGGCTGGCAATTCTGGACCCGACACGGCAGACCCGATATGAAGTTAGCGGGTCTTGGTTAAACGGTTCGGGTTATATACGGGTAGACATGGTAGACCCGTTTAATATACGGGTCGGATCCGGATTTAGAGTCTGGACATCATAGATCCGGAAAGATCCGTTTAAAATTCAACGGGTCGTATCAGATCGGGTCTACCAGTAATCCGATATTGTAGTATGTAGTACCAAGAGGTCTTATCGGGTCAGGTCGGGTCCAGTCGGATTGGGTCGGATCGGTTCAACTGAATAGACCCGTGTGGTAAACGGGTCTTATCGGGTCTACCAGTTTATAAACAGGTCGGGTACAGATTTAGGGTTCTAGACACGATTAGTTATATGGGTCGGGTCCTGGTCTAGCGGTGTTTGACACAACCCGAAACTAGACACGACATGATCCATTGCCACCCCTATTCTTTGATGAGCCTACAAAATAGGGTGGTAACTCGGACGAGTTGATAGGTCAACCCCCAACCCGTTGTGTTGTATCCTTGACCGAAGCCCAACCCAATCCAAGTTTGTGTTGGGATTGGCATGCCCATGCTCAATTAATCCGAGCACAAATTAGATAACTCGGGTTGCCCAAGTTTATACATAAGTCAGGTTGGGAGGTTGCGGTCGCGTTAGATCAGGTCGGGTCGGGTCGGGTTGTTTGATGGTCAACAGATCTGCAAGCAACCGATGATCATTATGATCCTGCATCTTCTCATTTTGCTATGATAGGCAATGGAAATCATAAAATCATATGTATGTTCTATCGTGTGTGTGTATATATATATATATATATATACACACACACTACTGTATGCATGTGCCTGTCGACACTGCAGTGGGCCGTCTTCAGCGGCAATATATTTGTCGGTACTGCAATGGACCACCTTTGACGGCAACACATCCGAATGCCTTCAGCAATAAAACACTTTTGACGACAACACTGACATTCATAGGGACACTCATTTCCTCGCTCGTGCCGATTAGCACGAAGTGGGCACCTTCAGCGCGACCAACTCCCTCTCCCCCTATAATCGATCAATCACAACTGTCTCTATTCGAACGGATACCTCGAGATCAACCCAATAGTTTGGGGCGGCTGAAATTTCAGCAGGCGGGTTTATAGCTGTTGATGCGAACAACGATCATGGGATGAACGATCAGGTTTAGTGAAGTTTATATGGGTCGGGATTTTAGGGGTTTAGTGCAGTTTAAATGGGTCGGGATTTGAAACCAAGAGGAGGGAGTTGGTTGACGGAGAAATAAAGATCGTGAGTTGATTTTTGAACGAATGGTTAAATCTATTTGGTTCATTTTTGTCCAGTCATCTTATCATAGTCAGCTTCCGTTTTGTCTAGTCAGCACAAAACCGATGTGCCATGTTATATAGATATACATGTCAGGTTTCAAGATGGGTCGGATTATCTAATACCTCTGCCCAAGTCCAATATGAATTCAGGTCTGATTGGGATTTTTAAACCCAAACCCAAGCCTTAAGTTTGCAAAATCCCAACCCATACCCAAGAAAAATCGGGTTAGGTTCGGATTGATCCACTCAAGTTGTAGGCCTTCTATAAACTAAAACCTAAGTGAACATGTCCCGAAAATGTGAGATGTGGATACAAGCGATGCACGTGTTTTAATGCTATCAAAAGTATATCTAGCGGTTCACATTGGAAGGTAATGTTCACCCTGGGTGAACAAAAATTGCTCTGTGTGGGATGCACTGCCTTTACTCTTTAGATACCGAGAGCAACCGGATGCACCTTTGGTAGGAACTGTTAATGTACATACAATGAGTCGGGTTTACTGTACAGTCGGGTCGGGTTTACTGTACAGTCAGGTCGGGTTTCATGTATATATATTTGGGCTTGAGTCCCTTAATGGAAGCATTCTGTTCCTCTCCAAACCCTAGCCGTCGTCTCCTAACATGGTATCAGAGCTCTAGGGTTCCCGCGCGACGGCAGCACCTCCGGCGGCACCTCCGGCATCTCCTCCACCCCTCCGGCCCTCTCCCCACCTCCGGCAGCACACCCGACCCCACCTCCGGCCCTCTCCCCTGCTCCGGCAGCCCACCCGCCCCCCTCCAGCCCTCTCCCCTGCTCCGGCAGCACACCCGACCCCCCCCCCTCCGGCCCTCTCCCCTGCTCCGGCAGCCCACCCGCACCCTTCCAGCCCTCTCCCCTGCTCCGGCAGCACACCCGACCCCCCCCCCCCCTCCGGCCCTCTCCCCTGCTCCGGCAGCACACCCGACCCCCCCCTCCGGCCCTCTCCCCTGCTCCGGCAGCACACCCGACCCCCCCTCAGTCCACCTCATCAATATCACTCCGTCGTTTGCTCTGTCCGGTGCCACCCCTCACGAGCGCCTTCACTCCAGTCCACCTGACTACTCTCTTTTTCGCACGTTTGGCTGCACGTGCTTCGTTCTTCTTCCTCCCCATGAGCGCACCAAACTTTCTGCGAGGTCTGTTAGGTGTGTTCACTTGGGGCTCAGTCGTGAGCATAAGGGGTATCGCTGCTATGATCCCTTAGCTCGTCGGATCCGTGTCTCCCGTCACGTCTCCTTTGTTGAGGATGTCCCGTATTTTGCACCTGAGTCTCGGGATCTTTCCTTCCCTACTTCGTCATCCTCCTCGCCCTCCTCACATCTCCACATCCCTGTTCTACCCCCGGTTTCTGTTGCCCCATCCACGCCTACTACACCACCACCACCACCTCCTCAGTCTACATCGCCACCACCACCACCACCTCCTCAGTCCCCCACGCCACCTCCACCACCACCCATTACTCGTGTCTATGTACGTCGGTCTGCAGCTCCCCCTCCAGAGTCGGTTCTCACTGGTACTCCCTCGCCTGATGCTGCTGCTCCCTCCTCCCCGGTCGTGGATCCTGCTCCTGTTCGGCGCTACCCAGCGCGCGAACATCACCCTCCTGCCAGATACGACTACTCTCCTGACAGGTTTGGTTACTCTGCTTTTCCCACTGACTTTCCTGACTCTTATGGCTTCTCTGCCAGTGTCTCATATTCACCATCCTTTCAGGCCTTTCTTACTGCTCTTCACACTCATCGGGAGCCCCAATCATACCGTGAGGCAGCATTACATCCAGAGTGGCGGCAGGCCATGTCAGTTGAGCTTGAGGCTTTTCAGCGGATCCAGACCTGGGAGTTGGTGCCTTGTCCCCCCGGGGTGGTGCCTGTTAGCTGCAAGTGGATCTTCAAGGTCAAGACTCGACCTAACGGATCCATTGAGCGGCACAAGGCTCGCCTCGTTGCTCGTGGCTTCTCCCAGGAGTATGGGATTGACTACGAGGAGACGTTTGCTCCAGTTGCTCGGATGACTACTGTGTGCACCCTCTTAGCTGTGGCAGCTGCTCGAGGGTGCCCTCTCCATCAGATGGATGTCACCAATGCGTTTCTTCACGGTGATCTCTCCGAGGAAGTCTACATGGCTCCTCCTCCGGGCACTTCAGTTCCTCCAGGACACGTGTGTCGGTTGCGCCGGGCCATCTATGGGCTCAAGCAGGCTCCTCGTGCCTGGTTTGAGCGTTTTCGCAGTGCAGTTCTGGCCGCCGGGTTTGTTGAGCGTCACTCCGACTATGCCTTGTTCACTCGCTCCTCCAGTCAGGGCATTGCAGTCCTTCTCCTCTATGTGGATGATATGATCATCACTGGGGATGACAGTGCCACCATCGCCTCTCTCCAGCGGCACCTCCAGAGTCAGTTTGAGATGAAAGACCTAGGCTCTCTTCGCTACTTTCTGGGCCTTGAGATTGCCAGGTCAGCTCGTGGTCTGTTGGTCTCCCAGCAGAAGTACATCTCCGACATTCTTACTGATGCTGCCCTTACTGACACACGTACTGCTGATACACCCATGGAGCTCAATTTGAAGCTTCTCGCTACCGATGGTGAGCCGCTCCAGGATGTCTCCCGCTACCAGAGGTTGGTTGGGATGCTTGTCTATCTCACCATGACCCGGCCAGACATTGCCCATGCTGTTGGCATTGTCAGTCAGTTTGTTCAGGCTCCACGGTCAGTACACTATGCAGCTGTTCTTCGGATTATCCGCTACCTCCGGGGCACCATTACCCGTTCACTCCTGTTTTCCTCCACCTCTCCGTTGGTGCTGCGTGCCTACTCAGATGCAGATTGGGCAGGAGATGCAGACACTCGTCGATCTACTACAGGATACTGTGTGTTTCTGGGTGACTCACTGATCTCGTGGCGCAGCAAGAAGCAGGAGTCTGTTGCTCGCTCCAGCACCGAAGCCGAATACAGGGCTATGGCTTCCACCACCGCCGAGATTGTCTGGCTTCGCCGTCTTCTGCTTGACTTGGGAGTGGTGATATCCGGGCCCACTCCTCTCTTCTGTGACAACCGGAGTGCCATTCAGATTGCTAGCAATCCGGTCTTCCATGAGCGAACAAAGCATATTGAAGTTGATTGTCATTATGTTCGCCAGGCATTTATCGATCACACCATCTCCCTCCCCTTCATTCCCTCATCGGAGCAGACTGCTGATTTTCTGACGAAGCCTCTGACGACAGCTCGCTTCCGGCATTTTCTAGGCAAACTCTCGGTTCATGATCCACCGTGAGTTTGAGGGGGAGTGTTAATGTACATACAATGAGTCGGGTTTACTGTACAGTCGGGTCGGGTTTACTGTACAGTCGGGTCGGGTTTCATGTATATATATTTGGGCTTGAGTCCCTTAATGGAAGCATTCTGTTCCTCTCCAAACCCTAGCCGTCGTCTCCTAACAGGAACAAAGTGCAATCTACTCAGGTTTAAGTTTGCAAGCGCATCCAAGGGTTCATATGAGAGGGTAATGTGCACCTTCCTACTAAAGGGTGAACAAAATTGCTCCCAAAAAGTGAATACAGTGGTTAGCATTGGAAAGTAATGTTCAGACACCTCTCAAGTGGGTGAACAAAATTGCTCTCATGATTGGTGCTAGTGGCCGTGGCTATATACAACCCGATTTTTTCTCTGGGCAACCCCTAAATTATAGGTGCAACTTATGTCGGGTAGAATGCGTTGGTTCGGTTCTAAGTTTTGCTAGACCCGATGATGTACGGATCGGTTTCGGGTTGAAAATTGGGGTGACCTGACCCAACCTGAGAACCAAATTCATATATATATATTAGTGCATATCTATATAACAAGGGACGTCAATTTTGTGCTGACTAGACAAAACGGAACTAAAAAGCTGACTAGGACAAGCTGATTGGACAAAAATGAACCGAAGAGATCTAACCATTCGTTCAAAAATCAACGCACGATCTCTCCTTGGTTTCAAATCCCAATCCATTTAAACTGCACTAAACCCCTAAAATCCCGGCCCATTGAAACTTCACTAACCTGATCGTTCATCTCGTGATTGTTGTTCGCATCAACGGCTATTAACCCGCCTGCTGAAATTTCGGTCACCCCAAACCATCGGGTCGATCTCGAGGAATCCGTTCGAACAAAGACAGCTGTAATTAATCGATTATAGGGGGAGGGGGGAGTTGGTCTCGCCGAAAGCCCCCGCTTTGTGACAATCGGCACGAGCGAGAAAATGGGTGTCCCTATGAATGTCGGTGTTGTCGTCGAAGGCGTTCAGGTGTGTTGCCGTCGAAGGCGGCCCGCTGCAGTGCCGACAGGTGTGTTGCCGTCGAAGGCGGACTGCTACAGTGCAGACAGGCACGGGCATGCACTAGTACGTATATATGTCATGAGTTTGGGTTTAGGAGCTACATAAACTAGCATGCTACTAATTGTTTGAACTAACTACCAAGAGAAACCCCTTTGTTTGAGTTGGGGCGCCATGAATAGAAACATCATAGTTCCTATTAAAAAAAAAAAAAAAACCTACCAAGAGAAGCCAACATATATCTAAGGCCTAACGTGGGCCTTTGTCTTGCTAGTAAATAACCAATAATTTTTAATTTTTAAGATGAACTATTGACCCGACCTTAGTGTGAGTCGACTCGGTTTGGATGTATGTCCAAACCATCTTCATAGAGGATAATTGATTCCCAATATCGGGCTACATCCATCGGGGGAGGGAGATATTTTCCACTATTAATCAACAAATAGCACAATGCAATGGACCGTCAATCGATAGCAAATAACAAAAACAATATCACCTTCTTCGCGGCTATCCAAAGCCCTTCAGCACAAAGCCCCCATCTGTCAACATTTATTCCGAAAATACCCTAGTTCTAGTAATTATAAATTAAATTTTCTGAAACAATTTTGCATACTATTAAAAATTGACAAGGGTATTTTCGGGATAAAAATTTGACAGGGGGAATAGTTCAGGTACCAACATAAATGCAGTGTATAGTTCAGAGTGTTTTTTGTAATTTACCCAAAAAAATAAAAAGAAAAAGAAGAATGTAGAACACAAAAATTCACCAAATGCTAAGATTAAAAATGTGTAATCCAGCTTAAATTACCATTTTAGAAAAGAAAAAAAAATGGATCTCAGCTTAAATTACCATTTCAGTATAGTGATGGCGCAAGTTTTTACAGGGTCGGGATGGGTGCCTATCTCACCCTTGTAATCGAATATTAAGTTAGCCGGTGACCGAAGCTTCCTCTCCGACTTTATTATACATCCATTCTTTTTGTTCGGTCGAAGGGACGGAAAATGATTTACAAAATAAGATGAAAAAAAAAAAGGGGATCCTGTTTAGTATAAATTATGGCACAGTTAGAGGCTAACAGCAAATCCCGCCGGTAATAAATAGGCTTTATATCATGAGTTGGGGTGCTTCAGTCCCTGACTTGGGCCCTTTCATGTCCTCCAACCCATGTGGTTCAAAGTCACATCACAGTGGAAACTCCTTCTGAAGGATGTCGAGATTCCTCATGTCGCAGGCTTCAAACATGTCGTTCCGTGATGCACAGCTGCGGTAAGATGAAGAGAAGCTGAATCATATAGTTGCTCCTACCGATGGATCTAATTGCAAGGATGCAAGCGAGGATTACCTGAGCGAAATCCTCAAATATTGCCAGGCATTATCAGCTTTAGGGTTCATTGCGAGCGCCCTCACATAGTACCGAATAGATTCTTCATATAGACCCTGAATGCACTCAAAACAAAAGAGCGCGTCAAATAAACCCATTTTTTGCAGGCTCTTGTATCAAATCTTTCCATTAACATTCCTCTTCTTGTCTAGTGGAACCTTGGAGGATTGGAGCATTGTTCTTCGTTCATGAGCTTAAACTGCATAACCATATAGGCAAGTCTTGACTTATAGGTATCTTGGCATGTTCCTCTCTTGCCAAGTTGCGTTATCGGGTATCTTAGAGGGTTGCTGCCAGGTTGACAACTGTCAACAATTTTGGTCAATCTCTTTGTGGTGCCCTCTTATTTAGAGTTGAACTCCTCTTCAAGGAAGAATATTTGGACGCATTGATGATTTGTTTGATGATGAATTGCGAAAACAAAATTGTTTTGTGTTCATCTAATTATGAAAGTCTCTGGTGTAGAAAAAGATGTTCACATTTCTAGTTTTCTGTAAGGTAGATGTGGAAATGCATCGGTTGATTAAAGGTGAAAAGAACAAACCTGATTGGCGTAACTTATGCCCATATTGGCCCATGCACGAACATAGTTGGGTTTCAAATCTAATGCCTGGGAAGCCAGATGAAGCAAAACAAATGAGGTACTATGAAAGCCAAACAAACCACAAATCATAAGAAATATGACACAAAATTAAAAATTGATCTATTTTACAATGGAAAGAAAAATGCAGTACTTATTTATGCAGTATGCATTAAATAAGAATGATGAGACATCAAGAAGATACAAATGCAGCAGTGATCACAGTCATAACCAAGGGAGAAACTAAAGTGAGACTTTTGTGCAATGCGTGCCAACATTTATCTAGAGACCTAAAGTTTTGAATCTTTCGATGTATAAGCATATTTGAATTTGACGAAGCTAACTCCCTACAAAATGATAGGGTCTTCCAACAACACACCAATCAGCACTAAATGAAGTGACTCAAGCATGAACAGATAAGTCCAAGGAATTGATATAACATCATGGTCTTCTTTTTATTAAAAATGTAGTATACATCATCGAAAAGAACAATAAAATGTTGCAGAACAGGATCCCCAAAGGGGAAAAAAAAAAGCATGGTTTGAAATCTCGGTCAAAATACCGAATTTCACCGAAATATTTGGTTTCGGCACAGGGCAAAACAAAAGCGGCGTTTGAAACCTAGAGCCCTTCTGATCTCACCAAAAGTTTCGCTCTTTAATGTGGAATTTTTGTGCATTTTGTCTAAATTTCGACCGAAATAGTGGGGGGTCACCGAAACCATGTGTTGTCCCCCGGTTTCGTTGACCACTTTGCCGAAGTAACAGGATTTTGAGAGCATTTCAATCATTTTGACCCAGCCCACAGATTTTGTGAACCTGCAAGCTAGTTTCAGTGGGTCTGGGAACTCTAAATGCTGGTAAATTTTGACCTAAGCATCCCTATTTCGCCCGAAGCCATTCCCATTTCACCCGAGAGCTCCAGATTTCGCTCAAAATCTCCGGATTTCATCAGACTTCGCCGAATTTAACCTGATTTCGCTCGAAACCACCAGATCCTGCCCCCTGATTCGCTGGATCTCTTCGGAGCTCTCCCCTGGATTCGTTGGATCTTGCCGGAGGATTCGATGGACATTGCAGCTGGATCGCCGGATATACCTGTCAATGGACCGGATTTTGATTCAAATCTGATCCGAATTCGATCCTTTAAGTCGTATATGGATACGTTTTTCTGATCCGATAACGGTCCGAATCCGATAATCGTTTACTTAACAAATCAGATATGGATTTAGGCTAGTCTGATCGGTTAAAAACCCGTTCTGACAAATTATAACATAATATATAATAATTTATATATTGTTAGATTAGATTGCTTTAGATCCTAGGCCCTAAAGGTTAATATAAACAGGAATCTCGTGGTCCCCCAATCGAGACTCATATTTTATCCTGTCCCTTCCGAGTCCCAAGTTCGGAATCAACAATTCTTCTATGGATTTGATGCTCAATGATTTCACAACCGTCAGATGTGCTCCTGTCCATGAATCGGATTCTGATCTGATCCGTACTTAAATGGATATGGATTGGGCTTTTTTATCCGATGATCCTATGACAGTCCGAATCTGATAACTCGTTTACTTAACTGATCGGATTTGGATATAGCATAATCCGATTCGTTAATAGGTCTATCGCCGGATCTCGCCCATGGACTCGCCAAATCTCACCCTTGAATTCACCAGATCTTACCAGATTTCATCGGTTCTCGTTGTCAGGTATAAAAACTTAGAAATTCATCTGCAAGTACAAAAACTTCAAAATTCATCTAGCTTAGTCCTGGTTTTATCAGCCATAACTTAGAAATGCAAGAAAATATTATATTGTACATGTACGTTAAGATCAGAACGCATGTGCACGCACAATTAGGATCATCAAAGCTTAGAATTCCCATTTGACAGTTGTTACAAGCATCATCTTATACTACTAATTTAGACAACTAATTACATATTAGTTGACTGACTAGTGATAGTGTTACATTGTGGTAGATGGTAATGATGTCTTGAATTTCCCAGGGGATAACTGTCCATAGAACCCTTATAGTTTGGTCGATTGTTTAGTCCATAGTCGGCCAAACTATATGTGGTTCTATGTGTAACTTATCCCCCATGTGTGACAGTGGAATGCCATGGTCTCTTAGTAGTCGCTAGTTCTTGGTGAGCTCTCTTCCGAGAAATTTCGACAACCATTTCTCTGGGTACATAGTTAGACAAGGTGGTACTCTCTTCCCTAGTCTAACTCGGTGTACTTGGAACCTGCAGGAAGGTGCTGCCGAAATTTCGTTGGAATAGAACAAGCCAAGAGCTAGCAGCTACTAAGGGGTCGTGGCTAGGGGTGGACATGGGCCATGTGGCCCACCCAGCCTGACCAAATAAGGGACATGGGCTAAGTGTAAAGGCTCGCCAGTCCAGGCAGTATTTTCAAGCCCAAATAAATTTACAGGTCGGACTTGGGCTTGCACTTAATAGACACGACTCGGCACTACCCGACCCAACCCCATTGATTTTTCATATTTTTTTCTCATTTAGTCGTGAGATAAAGAGCCAATGAACCATTTTGCACACCAAGTCAAGGTTAAACACACATTCATGGGGGACCCACTTAAGATCTTCCTCTATGTAGGGGTGCACATGGATCGGGTAGGCTAGGCCTGCGCTTTAAAACCCTGGGACGGGACGGGATGGGCCAAGCTTGGGATGAAGACTCTAGGCCCGAGTCAATCCTGGGCCAACCCGTGAAAAACTTAGTTCCAACTAAGCCTGGCCCGGCCCATGTCCGCCCCTAGTCGTGGCATTCCAGCGTGTGGATAGGACATATCGCCATGTAAATGGAGATAAGAAGTATGCATACCCATTGACCATATTGATCAAAAACTATAGTGCATGTACTTTAAGTTAACAGATCAAAACACGCATGCACACACCGTTTTTCTGATTGCACAAAAAAAAAATCAACAAAAAAAAACTAGATCTAAAAAAAACTGAGAGAGACAGAGAGATATAATCCAAGGTGGAATGTGGCTACTCTTTCTATGTAAAAGATATATAATATTATTTAATGCCTAGATTAGATTAATTATATGGTTGTCTGATCCTCGAATGTTGGATTGAATGACCCGGGTTGTCAGCAAGACGTTCCATTGGATGAATCGAAACAGAAGTCACAGTGTAATTATTGTGGCAAGACAATAGGAGCATGGGTGTTTCATGGTTAAAGAATACCTCGTTGGTGGATACTTGGACATAAAGCAATGCTCGTCCATTCCAAAAGAAATCAGGTTATTTCTATTGGATTTTATGAGAGGTGCGGATAAATGCAGGCAATCAAAGAAGAAGAAGACCAAGGAATTCAGAGAGGCGGTACTGGAGCGTCGACCTACCAGGAATAAAGATTATTCAGACGGCGTATACGAGTACCCATCTGATGCTAATAATGATTTCAGGAGGGCTCAGTTCAGGAAGGAGGTGAAGGATTCGAGGTGATTCGAGGTGATGCGAGTGGGAGAGGAGGCAAAATAAGAAATTTTAGATGAGCGTCAGCTACAGGCTGCAGTCTACTGTCCCAGCAGTAGCGACAATGTTAGTGGGGAAGGTCCTTGGGGGCATGGGAGTTCGAGGTATTATGGTTTGGGTCGATTAGTGGTGATGATTCGTGGTGTCCTCCATCAGCACGCACATCCAGCATGAGGGAGGCTCATATTCCGATGAATATTGTTGCTTAACAGACTCGACAATGCAAGCAGAAAAAACCAACGCATATGTAGGGCAGTGTAAGAGAGAAAGTTGACAAGCCATATGCCAAGTTTTCTTTCATAATAACATATCGGTCAATGCAGCCAAGAGCATATATTTGCAAAACATGATTGATAAATGTGCTAAGGCAGGAACGGGAATGCAGGGCCTTCTCCATATGATATCATGCACAAGTATCTGGATGGAGAGAAATAGGAGCTTGACGAGTACATAGCGATACTGAAGAAAGAATGGCCATAGTAAAGAGTCGCAATTATGTGTGTGGTTGGACCAGTCTTACTAGACGATCGATCATCAATTTCCTCGTATATTGTGGCGGAGGGACAGTCTTCTTGAAGATTGGTGCCTCTGAACATGTGAAGACCTATAAGTTCGTCTACAAGGAGCTGGTGAAGGTTACAGTGAAGGTCTAATAATAAAACATCTCTTTGCAAAACAGATCAAGTAGTATAAGGATGTGATTGGTTCATTCGGCCGTGTAGTTATTGTAGCGGTTAGACATATCACGTCCCTAGGTGAGTGGTGGGTTATATACGGCACCGATGCGCCAAAGCTGCAAAAGGTGGCGAGCAGATTGTCGTCACAGACAGTATAATCTTTACACTTATACATTCCAAGCAGTGGAACCGCCTCGCACAGTAGAACCTGGTATTTGTCCACTACAACATGCGACTGAGGATAAATCATCTGAATGAGAGGGTGGAAAGAGAGGGCCATGGTGACCCCAACCTGACCAAAATCTTCAACGAGGAACATGTTGAGAAGCTACTGTTTGAGTGGACTAGAGACGCTGGTCAGCCAATTCTGAATGAGCCAAAAGGTATGCCTAACACGAGGATTACTTCCGATATGGGTGCGGATGTGTCCCACTTCATGTCTTCAGGGGAGGGGTCATCTCAATTACAAATAACCTTCAGTGATCAGAGCACTGAAGGTGACAACATGGTTAGCTGGAGCAGCTCAGATGATGGCGATGGTGATGGCGGCGGTGGTTCTTTTCCATAGTATTCACTGTATCCTCTGTCTCTCATGGCTTTCACAAACGACGAGTATGATCATGTCACACAGGATTTCGACCACAAGGCACCGTTGGTGGCATAACATAGTGGTAAATCCTCTCAACATCATCGTACAAGGACAAGCTCAGTGGATGTTTTGTATAACTCGAGCGATGCATGATCAAGCTATACATGTGATGGTTTATCCTCAGCATTTGATGGTATGAGCATCGATGGATGATCAAACAGTACAGATGGATATGGATACTCCGAATCATCACAGTCTAATTATCCAGACCCATATAGTTATGGTAGATCGTCTTAGTATTATGGATATCCAGGTCCATATCCCGATGACACATATGGATACGGAACGTAAGGTGGCAGGTACTCAGTCGCAGAACTTGTCCTAATCACGACGCTTGTTCCAGTAGCAATCGGTTTTTGATAGTTGTACCCGAGAGTAGGGATGCATTGGGATGTGCCAGATGATGTATATCACCGGTACATCAGAAAGTATCAGTCCCAATATAGGACGATGACATAGGAACAATTCTGTATGATTCGAGCATGCACGGAGCAAAGGGCAGCGTGAAATTCTGAGTACTATCAGCAATACCAAGAGGATAGTGAATAGAGTTTTCAGTCACCTCGAAACTCTTTTTGGTGGTGATGGTTACGGAGTTGGTTGTGTAGCCTATGCTATTATGTATGATTTTTATTTGTTAGTACAAACTGTGTATTGTATCATGTATGATGTATGACGTTATATCTTATTGGGCATGATCAAGGATCAAAATACCGGCCGGTACGAACCGTACCGGCCGGTTCAAACCGGGAACCGGTCCGAACCGCACCGGTATCCAGGTGATACCGGTCGCGGCGACTAATTCGCGAAAATACCGGCCGGTACCGGTTCGAACCGGTTCGAACCGGCCGGTTCGAACCGGTACCGGCTGTTAAGTGTCCATTTGAGTGGTTTTTTCATTCCGAATTGAATTTTTTGGGCTTCTTCCTTCATTCCCACATGAGGTGAACCTCCATACTAGCTCGATTTGCAAGATTTGAAGCCAAAAACTCGGATTTGCAAGATCAAAACCACATTTGAAGGTATGTTTTCATAATTTTTTTCATTTTTCTTTTGTTTTGTTGCATTTTTTTTGAAAAAAATCAAATTATTGTGGTGAAAATGTTGAAATGGGCTAGATCTATGCCATCAATGCTTAGATCTATAGATCTATAAGCATCAACTCCAAATTTGCATGATCGGTTCATGTAAATTTGGGGGGTTTTCAATTTTCTTTTCTTTTTTTGCATTTTTTTAAAAATTAAACCAAATAATTGTGGTGAAAATGGTGATATGGGTTAGATCTATGCCGTCAAAGCTTAGATCTATAGATCTATAGATCTATGCCTGTTAGGAGTCTTAGGACTATGAATTTATGTTTATTACTTTATTATCATATTATGTGAAATTGTAAAATATGACTCATGTACTCGTATTAGTTGTGTAATTTATGTTTGTGCAATGATTATGGATTGTGTTTTGTAATCCCTAAGCATAATATATTAATACTAGGCTAATCTAACTCATACAATTTAATAACTATATCAAATTCCACAATTTAGAATCATACAGTGAAAACAGTGACTTTATAACTTAAAAAGACCGGTTCATACCTATAACTAGTTTACTAATGAAAAAAAACATCACAAACCAGTATTTTAGATTATTCTGGATTTTTTGGTTATTTTTTCAAATTTTTTTGAAACCAAAAATCAATTCACACCGGTATGGACCGGTTCAGACCGATACCGGTTCGTACCGCCCGGTTCGAACCGTTTTTTCGGCCGGCCGATATTTTGTCCGCGACCGGTATTTTTATCCATGGGCATGATATAAATAAGATTTGGATGTTCTTATTGTTACTTGTTAGAAATTAGTGTCTTATCACCAATAAATAAAATAAGCTATCAATAAATCATAATCATGCTCATCTAATTTATTAAGATTGCTTATTCTCTTTTTTTTTTACAGATGGCTTCTCAGTCTCCCGCGCATAAGGATCGTGGGGGCTCAAAAGACATAGGTTGGCTCCACGGGTTCCCTTTGGACACAAAGAAGTAGAAGTCACAGTATAGATATTGTGGCAAACAGATTGGAAGTGGAGGTGTTACACGGCTGAACCAACACCTTGCCGTTTGTTTCCTTGATTTAGCAGAGTGCTTGAAGGTTCTGCTTGATGTCATAGTATCAATGCGCACTATATTAAGGAGCGGGGAATACAAATGAGTTTAGCTTCGAACCCCTAGGCAACCGAAAAAAAAGAGACAAGTCGAGGAATCCAAACATACTAGTACTCCATCAATCAAGAGTTGTTCATATGATATCGAGTACCCGCCAAATATCGAGACAAAAGAGGAGAAGACTTAATATCAAGTTATCAACAGGCGGTCTAAGATTCGAGACGGGCCCAGTGGGAGCAATCTGAGAAAGGTTGGATGTAACATCTACCCCAAACACATAAGATATTATCCGCTTTGCTCGTGCCCACACGAGGACTTCCCAGGGGGTCACCCATCCTAGTACTACTCTCGCCCAAGCAAACTTAACTACATAGTTCTTACGAAATCCGTAGCGGCGCACGATTTTATAACGCGTCTTCTATGTTTGGGAATGAAAATTATATAAGTAACTCAGGATCTCCTTCTCTCCAGACGATGTGGGGCTAACTCGTGGTCTTATACACCTCATCCATCTTAGCATCACAGCCTCGGGAGTCTTGGCTATTGGCTATTGGCTATTAGCTATTGGCTATTGGCTCTTGGATCTTGGTCGTCACAACCCCAAACACACAAAATATTGTCCGTTTTGCTCGTTCCCGCACGAGGACATGCTTAACTACGAAGTACTTACAAAATCCGTAGCAGTGCATGATTTTAAAACGCGTCTTCTATGTTTGGGAGGAAAAATTATATAAGTAGCTCAGGATCTCCTTTCCAGGCGATGGGCGGCTAACTCGTGGCCTTGTACACCTCACCTCACCTTATCCATCTTGGCATCACAGCCTCAGGAGTCTTGGCTATTGGCTATTGGCTCTTGAAACTTGGTCGTCACAATCCACCCTCCTTAAGGGCTCTACACGTCCATGTGTAGGGTTAGACCCCTCACATCGCGAGGAAAACCGGCTCTGATACCATTTTGTAACATCCGCCCCAAACACACTGCTTTGCCCGTGGCCACTCCCAGGGGGGTCACTCATCCTAGTACTACTCTCGCACGAGCACGCTAAACTACGGATTTCGTAATTAACTACGAACTCTGTAGTTAAGCGTGTCGTGCTAGAGTAGTACTAGGATGGGTGACACCTGGGAAGTTCTCGTGCAGGCACGGGCAAAGCGGACAATATCTTGTGTGTTTGGGGCGAATGTTACACTGAATGCCGGTACAGTTAGTGGCAGTGGCAATGGACCTGGTTTGTCAGTCAGATATTACAGTGGTGCATCAAGGGCTGATGATGATGAGTTCAGTTGGACGAGAAAAGACGAGATTACTTGGACGAGCTAAGATGAGTGTATTTTTCTTCTTCATGATGAAAACAATATAAATTTATATAAATATATGGTGATTATCACTTTTTTTTTGTTTACTGGTATTCCACCTTGGTTATCATGATCCATGCAAGCTTATTATGTGTTTCATGTGTGTTTTCTTCAAACAATTCATGTAAATATATATGCACAACTATAAATACTTAAATTTAAAATTTAAAAAAAAAACAATCCATCAAAATATCTTTTTTTGACCATTTCGGAAATTACGGTTTCGGCTGAACTAAAGCCAGGCACAAAATCAAAATTTAAGACCATGGGAAAAAGGAATTCACAACTCATATGGCTTCACACACATAGTTTCTAAAAAACAGTTTCACCTTACATCCCCAGCATGTTAAGATTGTTTACACACACTATTGAATGGTTAAGCATACTGCAAAATTTATGTAATTGTACAATAAATCCTAGGGTATTAGATATAGATAATTGACTGCAGACAATACATTTCCTTGAACAAGAAGAATTTGAACCAACCACCCAACCCAATGTCAACACTCGGCACTCGGCCAACCCGGCCAAGAGTGCTTGGCAACGCAATGCTTTGACTATGTTTTACGGACGAGATTGCTTGACTACAAACCCTTGGGAGTTGAAGGAAACAGAAAAGATAGAAAATAGCAACATAAATTAGTAGCAAATATAGGTCGAAGCAGTAGTAATTCATTAATAACACCCTCAATGTAAGTATTACTATTATTTGTCACCTTTCAGCACAGCCAATAAAGGAGCACCATAAGAAACATGGCAGAGAGAGAAAAAAAAAACAAATAACCACTCTACAAAGAAACATAAAAGGCAAGAGATGACACTAACTATATAGGAAAACTTTTACACCCTATACCACATCAAGAACAGTCAAAAAAAGTTTCACAAAAATAATTGTACACCCAGATGCAAGGACAGCAAAAAACTACTATGGATTTGAGAACGCTTTTTTTAGTCACCTCATTCAGAAGACCATGGCAGAAATACTAGTAGCATAAAACAACAATGGCATTAGCAACAGGTGCATGCAGAATGAATAGTACTAAAACAAAAACGCTGTATACTTGTATGTGATGAACAAAGCAAATTTGCAAGAAAGCATAGCCCCATTTACTCGAGCAAACAGTAAACTGCAAACAATTAAATGATTATAAAAAATCACGCAAGCAGCCATCCTAGAACTCTAAGCAACTTAGCCATATGCAGGAACCGTGAATGCAATTAAAAAACAGTCAGCTGCACACACAAGAAACTGCATCACAGGACAAGTCACTCTTTTGTCTGTATCCAAAATATTGGCTACGAGAAATCAATATTCTAAAATCCATGAATGATTTCATTAAGACTAGTAAGATTTCATCATAGAATGAAAACCAAATGGACACATTTTAAACTAATAGTTTTCCCACATTTTTTTCCCAAAAAATAACGGATCATATAAAAAGAACTCATTTTTTACTCACCCACCAAATTTACTCCAATGAGAAACTTCTTCATTCATTAAATTAATAAATTCAACACTATTTTGTCTCCCAACCACTTGAACTCATCATCAAGGTCACAATCATCATCACCATCCTCCATACAGATTTTGTTGTTCACATTTTCCTCCAAGTTAGCATCCTCTCCATCAATCATCTCCAAACAAGTGCTTTGCAATCTGCTTTATGTGTTACTCATCCCACTTGAGCTTTTAATTTGTAAAATCCCCAAAGTGTTATCCACATACAGGCATGTGACGTCTTCCATCTTCAGAAGCTCTCATCTGCAAGTGGTTATCCAACCAAGTATACACTTGTCCAGTCCAAGTTATAATGCATAGGAGATCATAGGCACCTGGTCTTTCGTTTCTTGAAAACCCATAAACTAGTATTGGTTGTATTGGATAAAGACAAGATTTTTAACTTATTTGATCTATTAATTTCTCTTTTTTTAATACAGGAAGGTAATTTAAGAAAATTACAATCAATATCTTTGTTCTCACCTCAAAATAAAAGAATTCAAATATTTAAGATAGTATGTACTTTAATGCCATAACCCATAAACACATATCCCAAAAAGACAACAGAAAATTCCTCAATAAGAATACAACATCAAGATTATATTTTATCTGCAGATTCCCTTCAAGCATCAATGCAACTGATATAAGATAGGTAAGCAGCTCATAGCAGATAGTGCTTACGCAAAAAATAGAAATTTCTGAAGACTAAAAAAATATAGAAGCCTAATCAGAAGACATAAATGTAAAACAATCAACCTCCTGATAGGCGGATATCGCATCTGCACTTTGAACGCTGTTCGCTTGGGTTGCACCAAGTTTGTTCCATAAAGAGTAATCACGCGGCTTGAGTTTCAATGCTGTCTGAAAGGATTGTATGGCTTTATCATATTCCCTTGACAAGTTGTATAGGACACCAAGTACTACATGAACATCAGCATCCTCAGGTGACATCTGAGCGGCTTCATTGAATAACCTAGCAACCTGATACAGGAGATATAACTAATTTTCAATGATAACCGAAGGTTATAAATGAATATGAAGCTCATGCTTGGTCAATTTTTGACAAGGAAAACTGCAGAAACTAGTACTCATTATCCTAGTGGACATGTGTTGAAAAACCAAGTCAAAAAAATACCATAGTCAAAGTTTTATAAGATTAGACTGTTTTTCAACATACAACTCAAGGACAATGTTTAAACTATATGGCCTAAAGTAGTAAAGTTCAAGTTTTTTAATAGTAGGCCGAATGTAACAGATAAAACCTCAGGCTCATCTCTCTTATGTTACTTTGTGTTACCTAAAAACCAGAAACTTGCTAAGAACATACACGTGGTTGACAGGGGTACTTACATCAGCATAATACAAAGAATCAGCTTGCTCTGGTGGGGCAAGAGACCCATATTTCGGATGATTTTGCAGCCATCCATAAAGATATTTCAATGCCTCTGCTTGCTCTAATTCTGTATTTGAGAGAAAAGAGAATCAACAAAATTCTAATTTCAAAAAAGCTTGTAAGTTATAACATTGCTTTTATACATCAGAGACATAGCACCAACGCAGGATAGTGGACACAACAAGAAGAAAACAAAATTTAAGCATGAATATTGGAGAATGGGAGGAATGCAAGAGGAGAATATGACCACAATCACAGACATTGCCCCAGAATTTTAAAGGATTCTGAATCCAAATAAGACTAAAGAAATTACTAATAATAAATTCTCATTGAATTTCCTCAACAGAAGACCTTTTATAGAGTACAAAGAGTTCGCGAGATGTCGATGCAGCAAAAATTGTTAACAAACTTTTCGTAGTAATCGGCTTTGCAAGAAAGAGCAACAGCAATAACAAACACAATAGTTCACTCACAAGTACCACAACAGTAATACCACTGGCCTGCTAGTCTTGTTTACCAAGCACCGTTTTGTGATGGAAGTTTAAGTTTAAAATTTTGGTTATACTCACTGCCTTGAATGGCACAGAGCTGAAACATTTTACCACAATAATCTGAAACTTTAAGAGAATGAGAAACAAAAAATCAGAGTTCAAAATATTATCAATAACGAGGTCCAATTATCCAAAAGATAATTAAAGAAAATACATATTGTGCTAAGAATGGCAGAGAACTGATGACATCAACTAGAATAATTATAAAAACGTAAGAAGGATGCAAACTGGCCAGTAAGCTAAATTTGCAAGCTATGATGAATATTAATCCCCTCGGTATTGGGTTTCAATGTCGGAGATTATAAAAACAATTGCTGTCTAACAAGGTTAGTTTGGTCTACCCTTCAGTAATTTGGTGACCTATCATTTATTCTATAACAAATTTCAAGTGATGAACACTACAAGTAGGAGTGAGTAAAACAAAGAGGGGGAATCGATTAATAGCAACAAACATGTTTCTTAGTAGATAAGATAAAATCGGTGTAGCGTGCGTACGTATCTTTTTCCATTGTATCGTATGATGCACGATATGCATCATATGATACACGATAAGGTATGCATCATACAATATAGTGAAAGTGGGGTTTTAGGGCAAAAAGATATTGGAATTGGGATTTTTAGAGGTTTTTTAGTGTGTTCACATATACTGTTCTATCTTTCTCTTGAGTTGTCGGAATCCAATGTTGTTTGTTTCTAAAGTTTTCTAGAGCTTGGGGGACCAAGGACATACAACTTAATCAAGCTTTAAAGAGTTTTTGAGAAAGAGGCATTGGAAAATGGAAACCCACAAAGAGCCCTTGAAGGCTTGAAGAAGGTGGAGTTCGAATTTCTTTACGAGAGCCACAAAGTGGTTAGAAACATATCCTACTTAATTCTTTCTTACTTAAACGGTAGATATAGGAAAGAAGAAAGCTTATGATGAAACAAATATATAGATAAATCATAAATCACACTTTTCTATGGTCTCTTTTTTATACAAACATACTTATCATGCTTTTTTGAAGAACAGTCTCATGTTTGTTGGGAAATGGAAGGAAATATCTTACTCTTCTACTATTAACTTTTCAGATTTAATATTTTAGTATTTATTCTTATATGTTTCTATATATATAATTATATATACACACATATAAATTTGATCATATCTTATGATGCACGATAGGAGATGATAAACAAAAAGGGAAAACGAAACATGATACGAAACACGATATGACAACCTTAGTAACGAGAGAAGTGGCAGTATAAGCATATTAAGATCCTTCTCAGAAGGAAAGGGAAGAAAACATAATATCTCCAATAAATCACCAATCCATGGGAACAAAGTCTATGGATGGCCGAACAACATTGACGTAGTTTTATTTCCACTTTTCTATTCTCTTAGTTTAATGTAGATTTATTTTATCCACTTATTAGATAAAGCTGAAGATGATGCCCTTCATATGAGGAATCAAAGAGTGGGGGAGAGAGTAACGTTGTTTAACATTCAAATGGGGCTTTTCTATCATCTGTAACTGACTATATTAATTAAATTGGAGTTTCTTTTTCCTCCACTTCTCATTATTTTCTATCTAAAGGCTTGAGGATCCACACTGTCGATCGTGGAATTGTCCCATATTTTCTTATGCAGATATCTGATTACATTTCAGATTTAATATATTATCTCAGTTCTGATCAAGAAATCTAAACTAATTCACAAATACTATGAGATTTTGATCTACGTGTAGATCTAATTTATGGGAAATCAGATATGAGCAAATCGTTAGAAGGGCTACATTAACAGGCAGCGCCAACTTTTGTAGAATCTTTTATGTGATTTCCATCTAGTTTTTCTTCAATCTCCCCATCCATTCTATAAAAAAATGAGGCCCTATGCATACAGGAGCCTCTTTGGTGTTCGTTACACATGGCGACCATACCATCTCTAACCTTCGCAAGTTTTCCTAAACTATCAGCATTCTTAAATCCACAATGCTCATATTGCATGTGACAGTGGTTGCAATCACCAACACGTTTCCTAGTGGGGCTTAGGGTTTGGACGTGGGGAAGATGGAGGAAGAAAGAGGAAGTAGGGTGGCGGTGGAGGCTGGGATAGGGGTGGTGTCACCGTGTCGGGGGATGAGGTTGGTTGGAGGTAAGGGATGGGGAAATTTGGATAATAAAAAAAATTGGAGTAGATACTTGCCATAGAATAAATACTCAAGAAAATAACAAGGTGTGGCAGCTAAAATTTTAGAATACTAAAAACCAGGAAAAACCAGGATCAGCAAACCACACTACCTGAAACATACAATTACATGACGATAACAAGGTGTGGCATAGAGAACGGGCCTTTGAAATACACAACAATATGCCATAGAAAAAATACTCACAAAAATAACAAGGTGTGCCAGCTAAAAATTTTAGAATACTAAAATCCAGGAAAAAACAGGATCAACAAACCACACTACGTGAAACATACAATTACATGAAGAGTAGTCAAAGTATGGCATAGCTAGTTTACATGAGGAGCAGATACTTGCCATTAGTATGACTCACACCAAGAGCGAGAAGCACCTCCAGGTTTCTTGGATCTACTTCTTGGGCACGCATCATGGATGCAATAGCCTGACACATAAACAGAAATCGGAAAAATGCTAAGTAACAATAAACTATAAGGGCTTTCAACTTTTCATACATCCACCAATTCCTAGGAAGATATACTTCTGTCCCCATACAATCAAACACACATAAATTATATAAAGGAAACCTTTTTAATGTTAAAGTGTGTATTTTATTCCAGACTATAGGCATCTAACAACTCATTCATTACAACATACATGTTTGCAAAAGGTATCATTCCTAACTACCATTCGAACATATCAACATCTGTTAACATTACTATCTGGTGTTGGACTTAAAATAGCTTATCTAAAATACAACATTAACAAGAAAATGCCCAAACAAACTTAGTTTATCACGATGATTCTGACATGTTCGATAAAGCCACTTGCACTTTCCCGAAATTTTTCCAAAGACCAAGTACCACAACTTGATAATCAATAGAGTACAGTAACAAATTGCAAACAATACCCACTAAAGGGATACCTCAACTTTCAGCACATAAACAGCAATAATAGTTATGAAGTGAAGCTAGACTAACTGCCTTTGTAAACAGCTATGAAAACCAGGTCCAACTATGAGGGCCAAAAACATTAGCTGGATTACCTTTAGTACAGGCATCACGGCCATAAAAATAAGTTGCTCAAATATTTCAAGTAAGACGAAATCTAACGTTGACTTAGGACTTCCCATTATCAATCTCATCAATAGTGGGGAAACTAAGATCACATTGGAAGAGCAATACTGATTATTACTGTTAGAGATAGATGGTATAGAAGTTTAATATTACAACATCACAGCATACACTAATTTATTACATTGTCTTTTCTGTACTCATACATTTTCGTTCAAGTCTGCGCAAGGTTCCTATCACATATTATCTTGGTTAGTGTCAAACAATATTTACACTTAAGTATGAAACTAATATGGCATGTTCCACTTTGTATAGCTACTTTTTGAGACTAGATCACCTCAGTGTACTCCTTAACTCACCAATGTGCCAGCAGTGAGCTTCCTACCCAACTAACCATAACCTCCATCCAAATCAAATCTGATTTGGTGCAGAAAAATTTCCCACGGGAAAATTTCTACACAAGATGGAAAGGAAAAGTAGGGAAGGGGAGGATAGAGGCAGTGAAATCCATTATGATATGACTATGAGTCCACGACCAAAACAACTTTAAATGATCATCCAATCAAACAGAAAGCAAACAGAAGTCATAGTTTAATCATCAAAAATATAACTCGTTGGGTTGGCCTAACTCCTAATTATGTAGACCATAAAATATGTCATCGGCAATCACAATGGTCTTATCCCTACCAAATTGTTGCCATGGTGCCAAACTTTGAGCTATAAAACCAAATTGGTGCAGGAAAGAAAGGACTTAGCTAGGTTTAGCTTTCATTGCAACTTGGAGAAGAAATTCAGAATATGAGTTTGATCTGAAATTTCACTACGAAGTGTAAATATATCAAAACATGTAATCTAAAAGAGTAAAAGGTATCTACTATCAAGGGGTTTATGGGCTAAAAGGCTTTAGGAGTAAAATGCAATATGTGGGGAAACTTCTAAAAGGATTTGCTGGAATTTATCTATGATACAAGAACTTTGAGAATTTGAAGGATTGGAATGAAGTTGCTAGGCAATCTAGGCCTCAAGATGGATCAAGTGGGTAGTCTAGGGTAGAAATTGATGGATTTGACTTTTAGATATAGATTCAATCAGACATTCGGGTACTCTTTCATCTATGCGCAGATGTCTACTGATCGGTTTGCGTTCCCTATTACTTCTGAATGGGACGTGCAGTATTGTTTGCACATCGATGATCAAGCCTACAAGCTGAACTTACCAGTATCACCATTCGTTCAATGGTTTCTCCAGAAACCTGATAACTGAACACGTTATAAGAGGTTTGACTACATTCAGAACGTGTTCAAAGACATTTGATGAGCTATAGTATAGGCAAGGTTTGAAATCTCCATTTCGGTGGAAATTTCGACCTTCTGAATATGGAAATATTTCGGCAGTGTGGAAATATTACAATTTTGTAGAAATGATAGAAATATAGATTTTTTGATGGAATTTTTTATTGAAACTTTGGATAGTCATAAACCAAGTATAGATACACACTTTGGAACACTCAAATAATATTTATACCCTATCTAGGGGTGTAGAGCTTCACATAGCATGTATTCAATGTATAGAGTCTGTGAGTCTTGTGCAATCTAGTTTGGTCCGGTTTTGATATATATTTTTCGAATGCTTTTTAATCTTTTTTTTGGATAAAAATATTTTCAAAATAAAGATTAGTTGATTGTTAAAATAATGTTTCAAACAATTTTGAAAGCGGACCTAAAACTATAAAGTTATGCTAGTTTGAAATTGTGCAAAAATTATGCTGAAATGTGAAACACTGTTTTTTTACTAAGTCTGAAAAAAAAGTTTTTATACAGGAAAATTTTTATACATTAAAAATTTCCTAAGACGGACCATGGTTTTCTAGATGCACTTGTACTTCTACATTTTGTGGAATTTTTTTAGCTAAAAAGGAGTTGATTTAATCACTTTTCTCACCATGTGGATTTTATAAAAAACCCTGAAAACTGTTTTCTCCTACTAAAACTGAAAGTATACTTTTTTATTCCTTTGGTTTTTGATTTTTTTGATATTTTTATTGAAATCAAATGGGGGGTATTTGCTTATTTACATATAATAACATAGTTATTATATGTAAATAAACTGCTGAGAACCAGGCCACAAGCTCCCTTTTATAACCAGTCAGTCTCACAATTTTGGAAATATTTTGCAAAATTTTTTAAAATTTTCGCAAAATTTCGACAAAAGTCCTTCGTGTTGGTATTGATATCGCAATATTTCGTGAAAATATCGTGATATTTCGCGAAACCGCTCGATATTTTGACATTTTCAGTTTTGCTCGAGACTGTCGGTGGGATTTCGTATCGGGTTTTCATTTTTCCGATATATTTTGCAATATTTCACGAAATATATCTATTTTTTGTACCTTGAGTATAGGGAACATGCCTGGAGATGCACTAAAGGTCGTCAGCCCACTCCTACTATAGCACCCTCACCAGATCTTCCACCTTCACCTACTGTGGAGACTCCTCTTCCGGTGGAATTTCTAACTCCAGTAGCCTATCCAGAGGGACCTCTTCTACCAGAGGAGTTGCCACATCAAATAGATTTCCTTGGGCTGTATTCGGTGCCATTGGCCCCAAGGTGTCTCTAACTTTGTCTGCACTTGGGGCTGCATTCCGGCGAGTTACCACTTACCACTACAGTCGGCCTAGGGGCACACACTCGTTTGCAGACACCAGTCCTTCGTTTTCCGGTCCACACTCGACATCATAATATTCTTCACGTGGACCCGGGATATGACTACCGTGCAGTACGACACCACTTATTGAACCTCCATCACCAGATCTTGCCACTACGACGATATCACGGTAGAAGAGCATTTGTTGCATTACTTCCACCTATGCCTTCCCGTCGAAACTCAAGGACGAGTTCTTCGCAACGGACGCAATTGATGTAGCCCAGATGATGGCCCAAGCCCGTTGGCCCACTTGAAGACCCATCCTAGCCTGCCATGAATGAATAAGGCAGGATATATATATTAGGATATCTTTTAGAATCTTTTATAATGAATGAATGAATGGATGGTTGTTGTCGTTTAGGCTCATGGATTTGAGTCTCTTCCCTCTCTCTTGGTCTGGTGAATTCCAAGTATTGATCTCCTCCTAGCTTCTAGTATTTTCTTTTGATTCATAGCTTCTAGACCCTTCGCCCTTTCCTCTCTCGGCGATCTTGTATCACTGGTTATCTTTTACATAGAAAAACCAAAAAATTACATCACTCAATCTTCATCTCCACATCCCTCCCACCGATCAACGTGCCTACATCAAATGTGCAAACACAAAAAATTTCTTGTGGAGAGTTGGTCCATCGTTTCCAATAGGGTGCAAAGATTATTAAATTATCATGTGTAATCTTCAACGCTCATATAGTTTTGTCGCAACCCATGAAACTTCCATACAAGTCATATAATCCAAAAGAAAAATTGCTCACGTAACTATTGCTTCATGTGTTCCCATGAAGTGCTATTCGGCTTGCCTTGTCACATGTTGCTCCTGCTCTTCATCCATTTGAAAGCACTCCCCTTTAGCTTCATCTTGATGAGAAGTATTTTTCCTAGTTTTATTAAATGCTTCCACTCCAAGTAATTATTAAGGCTTGTCTCTTGATCAAAATAGTATTCCCGATGCCTGCGACGTCACCGACGTGACTTTGGGCACGTTGATCCGTATTCTAATGTGGTTGGATTCCATGGGACGAACGAACTTCTTCATGAACCCACCATACTCAGGTTGCATGGGTTCATGAAAATGATAATGGAGCACCTTATCTCCAACCTTATAGTATTATAGAGTCCATCGTCGAGCTCTCCTCATGCTATTGCACGAGCACCTCCACTTCTCAAAACTGTCGTCTCAGCTTGATTTGCTTGATTAACATGTGGCATGTTAACCCTATGCATCTGTCACCCTCCTCGTCCGCAACCATCGTCTCCTCAAGACACAATAAGGGGACTCCCTTGCGTTGATGCCAATAGAACTAGGACCAGTGTGTATTCATGGATTCAAATCAGCAAGGCAAATAAGCAGAATATATCGCAAAAAGAAAGAGAAGAATAAATGACACCGAAGGGTTGTTTACAAGAGAAATTTAGAGAGAGATGGCTAAAATAATTTTTATTCGTCATACCTAGAGTGATTATAATGTGAGGAAATGTATCCCCTAAAAAACTTGCACAAGGGGGAAACAAATACTCAAAATCATAATCCAAAGAGGTCTCAAACCCTACCTTATTTATTATTCTTCACCTTTTCTTTCTTCTTCCTTTTTCCGTTTTTAATCTTTTTTTAATTCTCTTTTTCTATATGTCTACATGGTGTACGACACTTTGGGTCCCCAAACTTAACGCAAAAAGAAAAGGGGATTGTGAAAGACCCACATCTAAGTTCTTTGGTGGGACACAATGTGATCTCCTGGTCAACTCACGCACTTCCATGGGTACGAAATAAGAGTCATGGGGCATCCCGTTCCTAAAAATCAAGCATCGGTACCTCATGGTAATTAATCCTCTCTTGTCGGATTCCTAGAAATTCATGCTTATTTTTTCATTTATGGCCCTGTAATTCTACAAATAAGACCTCAGATTATTAGAAATTAAAAAGTACCCCCAGGGAGAGACATTACAAGAAAAGTAATACTAGCTATTAGACTACTACTACACAAAATTTGAAGTCCCAATTCAATTAGGACGGGGATCATCGATATCTAGAGATTCTAGACCTGACATAGAGCAACAAAGAGTATATAGGAAAGAAAATGAAATGACAAATTATGGAATGCAAAACATGACAATTAATGTGGATTTTGGATAAGTATTACGTGAATGACAGGTATACAGCATGAATTAGAAATCATTGATCTTTCACAAATTGACCAAGGAAGAGTGTAGAAGGGAGGGGAAAAAGAAACAAAATCAGTAGCAAGGAGAATAGAAACTTTAGAAGTTAATTAAGCAAGTATGAAACTATTTCACCTGCTGATCATCATCATTTTCTGCATGTGTTATTCCAAGCAATCTCCAGCCTTCGGCATTATCTTGGTTTTTCAGAACTTCAGCCTCTAAAGCAAGAACAGCTTCACTCAGAAGCCCTTTACGGAAGAGCTCCTGCCCTTCCCTCAAAGGGTTGGGATGACCAACATAGGGATTCATATCAGAAAACACGTATACCCCTCTTGAAGTATTAGACCGTTGCTTGGAGGCTGCCAATTGCTCATCCAGATACCTGCCATTAGGAGCTTGTCAGACTAATGTTAGGAAATAAGGTTTCATAGATGGCGTATGGCCAACACAATCAGGATCATTTAGATTATAAAATGCTAGAGAAACTGAAGACAGCCTAATTTATCAAGCTAGCTCCACCAATGGCCTGTTATGAATTATCTAGAATAACAATTTCACCAAAAGCGAAAAAAATCAAAAAATCAAAAGCATAATCAAAGATATTTTGATCATTTGACCAAGCAAATAAGTGGATGTTTACTAAGCATGCACCGTAAAATTATCACGCCTACAGAATTGTCTAAAGAGACATATGAGCAAAAGGGGCTTGTTGATGGGAATTGCAAAACAAACTGAACTTACTTGTCGTATCCGTTCGCCCAGATATCAGCAGAACTTTCCCCAAAAGCTCCTTCACTGACTTGCTGTCCAAACTCCTCTGCCCAGTCCTGGACATGCAATTTGGAAAAATCACTGACCCACTGATCATCAACTCCCTGCTGGCGATCTTTAGCAAACTCATTCACCCATTTCTCTGTTCCTTGTGAAAGCTGAAAGACATTAATCACATTTTTCAATTAAAAAGATGGAGGTTGTGATTTCAATTCATGAAAGTCTAGATATTACAGATTGCGAAGAAGAGTGGTTTAGATGGAGTTTCCCTAATCAAATAGCTTCAAGACAAACAGTTGAACCGTGTGTATGTCATAACCACATTAAGCATGAATTCAGCAAAAATTAACCATTACATCAATACACAAATTGTGTAGGCCTGAAAAGCAAAACTTGCAATGTAACAGCCATATGAATACAGTGCACAACTTACCTCTTTACGTACAAACTGATCAGCCCAAGAACCAGGGTTGACATTATTCTGTGTCTGATATTCCTCAGCCCAATCACCAGAAAGAGATCCAGTAGCCGGTTTGATTTGATTCTCATCAACTATCAGTTCACCACGGCTCATCTTTGAAACAAATTGAAGAAATTTGGAATTCTGTGTACCACAAAGAAAAAAGTTAACATCAGGTGTCTATATTAAGTGAGATTAAGAGGAAAATGTAACTGAATGGGAAATAAGGGAGAGTGGCCCATAAGCCTCCAAGTAAAGATGTGAATGCTTTTGTATCGTATAGGTCACATGCAGAGGACTAATCAGCAAAATGCAAACCCTTTATATATTTGGGGTATGTATTAACCTAGTAAGAAAAATGCATACCCATTGTATATTTGGGGTATGTCTAATACCATGCTGCAATACAAGGATAATTAGTAATACTCAATATTTATTAGACTCAATTATTTATTTATTTTCTTTTTTGCAAACTCTCTTTCTTCCATATAGTGTAGTATTTTCAACAATATCTATCAGAATCAATAATGCATCTGAGAAGACCACATTGTAAGATGTGACTAGAGAAATCAGATATGTATTTCAGAGGTTCAAACCATGTTCCACTTCATCTCTATAAAACTATCCTTGAACATGCTAGGGTAGGAAATGAAAAACATATTGCACGTATCCTTTGTTTATCTTAGAGTATTTAATCACAGGGTTGTGTATCTCTTTACCATGACAATGTAAAATTTATTTTGAATCCATGGAATCCAAAAGAGACAGCAAATCCAAGACTTCTAGAATGAGTTGCATGATTCTGGTGAGTAACCTGTTTCCAGCCAAAAGCACACCCAAACAGTATACAGGGTGGTTGGGGGAGCAACAATTCCAGATTATGAGCTAGAGGACGATCTAGCGCAGCAAAAGAGATTTCACATATCCTGGTGCATCAGAGTCCAATTGGGAACACAATAGGAAGTCCTAGAGACAATTTTGGCCGCAACATATTTTCTGTTTTCTAAATTGATAAAAAGACTTCGAGCATGCACAATGCATAGGCCTCCAAAATGGCGAAGTGTGCTAGTGTGCAAGAACAACTCAGTTGGACTTGAAGGGGCTTGATTGGATCGGACTCAACCGAGAAAGAAACCATCCAACCTTTCCAAACCACTTTAAATCGGTAGGATATACGTCATGAAAGGAATAGACCGATCAACTCAACAAAATCAGAATTGATTTAACTACCTAGGAATTGGGCTCAACATAATGTTGGAGGCTTGGAGCATAACCTAGTTGTGCCTGAACTACTTGATTAGATCCCAAATAACCCAGGTGTTCATGTCAAGTGCAGATTGCAGGATAATTCAACTTGTATACCTCAGTAGATCAATTGCTATAGCCTATACTTGACCCAACCAATTCAATTAGGTAAACGATTGGGTATGGTCATCCCATGACCATATCGTCCCAACCCACATAGACCCCTAACTGGCCTTGACCAAATTTAATAATGCAAACCAACTTGAAAAGCCCCCCCCCCCCCCTTCTGACCTATTCAAATTCACCCTAACACAAAGGACCAAATGTATATATACTTGAACTCAACTCTCTCCCTCTCTGCAGGACGACCAAGTCCATAAACCACGAGAAAATGTCTTGAACTTGCTTAAGCCCTATTACGAACCCTAGGAGAGAGAAAGGCTAGGGTTTGGAGAGAATGAATTGATTCTCATTAGAGGCCAATGGGACATATATATAGAGTTACAAGATTTGTCTCATATAAGGCTCATATATAGTCGAATAGTATACACACTTATCAATACAAATACAGCGGATCAAATACTGAGAGTTTGCAAACAAGAAACTGAAACTGAGGAGTCGGGTGTAACTCACAAACACAGCGGATCAAACACTGAGAGTTTGCAAACAAGAAACTGAAACTGAGGAGTCGGGTGTAACTTCGTGAAAAAGTCAGCAATCAGCCCTATGGAGGAAACATGAGGAAGAGAAAGAGTCTAGCCAGATAATGTTGTCCGACAAAGTGGCAAACTGGCAATCGATCTCGATGTTCTTTGTCCTCTCGTGGAAAACCTGATTGCTAGCAATCCATATGGCATTTCGGTTGTCGCAATGAGGAACTGTGGGCCTGGAGATCTCAACTCCAAGATCCTGAAAAAGACCGCAGGTGAACGATCTCCTTGATGGCGGTCTTCATGGCCCGGTAGTTGGCCTCGATGTTGAAGAAAGAAAGAACACTGAGCTTCATGTTGCACTATGAGATGAGAAAATCTCTAAGGAACAAATAGTAGTCAGTAGTCAAGCGACGAGTAGTCGGATCTCCAGCCCAGTCAGCATCGGAGTAGGCACGTAGAACTATAGTAGAAGTCGAGGGCATAAAGAGCAACCGAGTGACAATGCCACGGAGATACAGACGAATCCGCGGAAGGATCTGTAGTGAATGGAGCATGGAGCCGTGACAAACAAACTGACGATGCTGACTGCGTGAGAAGTGTCCATCCTGGTGATACATAGATACTAGCTAACCGACTAGCTGCCACTACCGAATGAGATTCTAAAGAGGCTTGTAGTCCGTAGGACAAAGCATCACATGAAACTCTAGGGAGTATATGCGGTGCTTCACATGATAACTGTAGACTTTGTGGGACAAACACTTTTGTCTCTGTATGTTTGATGTTCTGGTCTTTAATCAACTTTCACAGACATGACATTTATCATTTTTCCCTTCGCCTAGACTTTTCCACAACTTTTTGAGCCTTAGTCCTTTGCCCTTGATAACACGATATTACTTTGGATTTAATGCTTTATTTCTTGTTAATCCTTCTTGGCCTTGTTACTTCAGAGTGGTGGTACTTTAATAAACTTTGGATTCTTTGGTATTCGCATTTTTTTCCGTACATGTTGTTTCCACGCTCTAGTTTTTTCTCAGTTCATCCTATATTTGCTTGTATAGTCCTCTTGGTGCTTTAGTCTTCATTCTAGATGCTTTTACATGTTTTCTTTGCGCACACCTAGCACTATTTATTAGGTTGCCTACATCAACAGCATGATTCTAACTAAACCTGCATCCATGAAGCTTCAATAATTTGTCCTTTAGTTAGCTCAACTGCATGAGTATTAGTCTCATGTGCCATGTTCTTCACCTACTTCGGTCAAGATGTGAAAAATGTGGTTTGACCACCTTCAACACCATGTTTGGCCTTTGTTGGCGACGTATCTCCCATCAATGCCGCTTGATACGTATTTGTGCCATCATTTATTTCAACAATGTGTTTCCAATACATATCTTATCTCCAAACTCTACAGTTTGTCTGTTTTACTTTTATCACTAGTTGAAACAATCATCTACCTCAAACTATAAGTGGCACATATCCCTTCAAAATTGCATGCCTATATATTCAAGGTATCATATGATTGTGACATTGCGTTGCCAATAAGAATATCACATCGTAGTCAGCATGTGTCATCAAATGATTTTGCCAACAAATCTGCTTTACTACTAGTCAAAGTTGTCATTTAGCTCACACCCCACCAAAATGTGTTGACAACCTCATCAGCTTGTAGATCCAGTGTAGTTAAGGCAAGCCAAGGCGTCCACCTGAAGCGAAAGACGAGGCGAGCCAAGGGCGCCTCGCCTAGATTGAGGCGAGAGCAGGTATATAAGTCGGCTTGAGGCGCCCGCCTTACACCCTGAGGCAGTCGAGGCATCCACCTCATTTAATTGACGATTTAGGTTAAAGCCAAATTGAACCACAACCATCCTTTCGTATGACATTTGGGACCGAGTATGATTCACTAGTCGGGCTGGGTGTAACGAACGGTTGTAATTCAATATTAGCTTTAACCTATCTGATCCTATGAGTTCATAACCTCAGAGGATCTCGTGCCCTGTGGATTCAAATCTTCCACGCAATTGAGCGAGATAAAAAAGAACTCGTGATGATGGGCAAGTTTGGGTTTAAACTTTGGGGCCGTCTTCAGCGTCCGTCACAAAGTGAGTATGATGTTGCCCATCAAAACACTCCTCTCAGTTTTTTAATTTAGATTTTGATTCAGTTGTATAGTGTCAAAATTCTTTATATGTTTACTTCACATCTTCAATTCACATTTTTTTTCATCTTACTTACAAACATCTAGGCCTAGATCCCAATCTATATTATTTAGATTTTATAGTTTTTAAGATGATCATAATATAGATTATAGAACTTAATGACGATGAGTTTTATTGATGTTTGATGGCACATGCTATATGATTATGCGAACTTGTTTCAACAAGTCATTTTATAGTGTGTGTTGTGTAGTTTTTGCACGCTTTATTTTAATCAGGCGCTCGCCTCGCCTCTCACCTCAGGCACCAATAAAGTTGAGCGCCTTGAGTCCGCCTTAACGCCTTGACTACACTGTGTGGATCTACATGCGTAACATGCCAATAACTTCGTTCCTCAGGTCCTCTCAATTCTAGGAAATATACAGATCAAGGTTTCTTGTAGTGTTCCAAACATGCTTAGAAGTTGGGAGTCATCACCAATCTGTGTTGTCAACCTCATATACTTGGTATTTGCTAAGGTCAGCATTCCATAAGTCCTCTCATTCAATTATAGGCACTCTACAAGACAATATATCTTGTAGCATACCAAACCTACTTGCTATGGCATCTATCAAGTAGCCTTCATTGTTGGATGTCCCTTCAATTATTACAATTCAGACTCGAGTAGATTTTCTTGGTATCATCTAAGCTCACCCACAGACCTGCCTTGTTAACATGCATTGCATTTACTCAATAGTTCAGTACTTCCCAGGTGGACCCTCAAGCATTATAACTAGAACTATGGACTTGGTGTATACTTAGCCAACTCACACTCAACTATCACGAGATTCACGACAACAACATGATTCACCTAGAGTTTAGCTAGGGGCATCGAAGAAAAGAACTTAAAATGGTTTATTTTATAATATGATTCAGTATGTTTCCTTATGAACAATCCTAACACAAAATTAGGATTCATAAGTTAACATTTAATAACAATATTGCAAGTTACTATATAATTCTTGTTATACAAGTTATATATTTTGCTTTCGGACACAGTGGACATTGTTATATGGAAGCAACAAGAGAGAACTGCTCTCCCATTTCAAGGTGGTGTGAAGGTAGAGCCACATAAAGCAGAAAGAAGCATGGTTCCTTCAAAACAAAGAGACCACAAAAAGCAATATACAAACATATACATCTTCATCATTGTATAAAGAGAATTGGGCCTTACGGCTGAAACCAAACAATACTTCTTGTTATCCCTAACTTTGAGTCAAAACAATAAGATAAATAAAGCATATCAAGGGTGTTTTAGTCTTTTTAGGAGTATCTAATATTCAAGGAAACGGTAATGTATGAGAGACACGATCACTTTTTATAACTTTCTACTTCTGTCGTTTCTCTCCCTCCTGGCATAGGTGCATAGCACGTGCATCTCCGTCACCGAAGAAATTCTTAGCGCATCCTGCACACCATACTGTCGCGGGGCCCACTGCAATTCAAGAGACATGGGTGCAATGGGCCCCAGCACATGGGCATAGTGCCCCCCAGCACTCAGAGCGTGCCGATGGGTTCGATTTCTCTCAACTGATGATCATCTCTCCTATCTGACGGTTTGGAAGCTACATGTGGCGATCCAAAAACAAACTGTCACGATGGCCATGGGATGAATCCAAGGGGAATGCCACTACTACGATAGCTGCCCATCACGTGTCATCGTCCCCGGCCACTATCCCCAACATCGTCGTCGGCAATGCATACCCCTATGGTACTAAAACTCCGTCCAACTCGAACCGGCTAAAAATCGAGCCAGCTCTCGGACCGACCTGCATGTGACATGGGCGAATCTGGTGACTCTGGTCAAGTCCGAGTCCGCTTTCGACTCGGGCGAACCTCGTCGAGTCTGCTCCGCTTGGGGGTTTTTTCCCCCACTTTGGTTCGGCCCGAGCGTTTAAAACGCAGAGGTCACGCGTGGGTTTCGAAACCATCGGGTTTCACTGGGTCTCGCAAGGGTTTTGAACTTTTGACTGCCGCAGCTTCGCTCGAAGGGGGGAGGACAACTCGAAGGGGCGACAACGCGAGTCCAAGTACGCTCCTCCCCCCTCTCTTCTCTTCTCCTCCCCCCCTCTCTTCTCTTCCCCCTCCCACTCGATCCCCTTCTCTCTCTCTCTCTCTCTCTCTCTCTCTCTCTCTCTCTCTCTCTCTCTCTCTCTCTCTCTCTGCCATAGAGGAAGCTCGTCGTCAGAGGGCTTGCTTTGGATAAACCCCTGGCCTGCGTTGTGATACTTACCAGAGGTTCCACAGTAAGTCCCCCACGGGAAGTTTTCCGATCAGCGACTCAAGGATTCCACAACATGTAATTCTCTCTCTCGGGCTTGTGTTGTGAATCTTGTGATACAATGATACTTACCTACAAAAAAATATAAACCAAGATTTTCTGTAAATTTCTGAATTGTGATGTGATACTTGCTTGCAGTGGAATCCTTGGCTTGCATCTTAGTGGTTATTACTGCATGTAATTCTATAGATTTATTCATTGAATCTTAGTGATGTGATACAACATGTTATTCTATAAATTTTTTGTTGTCTATTTAGTATTTACTATTGTAAGATTTGAAATATATATATATATATATATATATATATATATATATATATATATATATATATATATATATATATATATATATACACACACACACACACACACACATGAGTCGCCCGAGTCGAGTCTTCGAGTTACATGACTCGGTGGACTTCCGAGTCGAGTCCGAGTTTCGGGTTTTTGAACATTGCATGCCCCCATAGTATTTTAAGAAAGAGAGTAATGGCTTTCAATCGTGAACTATTTGATACGATAACTTTATAACAAAATTAAATTAATCATCGCTATATAGAGAAAACCTCTTCAACAACCCCCTCGCACAGATCACCAAGTAGTATGTATATTCATGTGTATGTATAATAGTCTGTATGTATTTCTTGGATAATTACTGCAAAGAGGTAAAAAAGGCAAGAATTGGGTGATCCCAAAGAAGTTTGTGAGAGAAACCCGCACTAGGTTGCACCGTTGCAGGAAGGGGCACAAGCAAAGTTTACGAGTGTATGCGCAGAAAAAGATACGGGTCGTCTTTATTGCAAACACACGAAGATTACAAAGGCCGGGACTCGGGGATGGTGAGCCGGGTTCGGCGAATATTTGATCAGGAGATTGTGGGAGAGAACCTCTGGAGGGTCCTTTTGATCCACGTCTCCACGTATTCGTGCGAGAGCTCTGAAGGGGTTGCCCAGGACAGAGGTCTTTACAGGGTGAGGGTTTTTGGGAGGCTAAGGAATATCCGTCGTTGCTTTTGTCCCTTCCGTGCTTCGCGCTTTCTCGGCTAGGGGGTTTTGGCTTCGTTCCTCGTTCCTCGGTCTTCGTGTCTTCCTCGATCCTTGCAAGACCTCGGCGTCCTTGATCGTCGGTTCGCGACGTCGATCATGCTTTTGGTGTCGACTTTGGCTTTGGCTTTCAGCTTTAGCTTTGCTTTGACGTGGCTCTGGCTTTTGCTTTGCTTTGGCGCTTGCGCTTGAACGAAGACGGGTAGAGGCTTGCGATGCTTTAGTTCTTCCGGACTTCGCGTCATATCGGCTAGAACGTGCGGTGCTTTGCTCGTGACCGGTGTAGTTGCTTGGCTTTGGCACTTGCGTTGCTTTGGCGCGGGCTTTACCGGTGCTTTTGCTTTGGCTTCTTGCGTTGCTTTTTCTTCGGCGTTGACTCGATCTTCTTCTCGAACGGCGGTGGCTACTTTTTCAAGGCTTCTGGCTTCCTCGACAGTTAGAGCGTCGGCTTGACTTCCCTTCTTCTCCGGGCTTCTTTGGCGTGATCGGAGTCGAAGGCTTTGCTTTGAAGACGACGGGGGTAGCGCCGACTTTGCTTCTCTTCTCCGGGCTTCCTTGGCGTGCTCGGAGTTGAAGGCTCCTTTTGAAGACGGCGGGGGTAGCACCGATCTCCATGCGACGGTTGTAGCGTCGGCTTTGCTTTGAAGACGACGGGTGTAGCGACGCCTCGAGGGTCCCTCTCCAAGCTTTCTTCTTCGTGAATAGAGCTGGCGTTGTTGAAGACGACGGGGTGATGCCGCTTCGTTCTTCTCCGGGCTTTGGAGCTTGATCGGAGTTGAAGGCTTGTTGGAGCCGACGGGGTAGTGCCGCTCCGATCTTCTTCTCCGACCTTTGCTTCTGGCGCCTTCGGAGTCGAAGGGTTCTTCTTCTCCAAGCTTTCTTCTTCGTGCACGGAGTCGAAGGCTTGATCTTCTTGTGCAAGGGTCTTCACTTTGATGAGGGCTTTTAATGGACTAAGCTGGTCCCGAAGGGATAGGCTTGCCTGTGCCTTATGAAGCCTTGGGTCGATGAAAAGCGTGTCACCTCTTCTGCAGAGCTCCTTCGCCTTGTCTTCAGCTCCAGCTCTGACCCCTTCGACCTTTTGAGCCTTCCCCCTCCTCCTCTATTTATAAGTGAAGGGGGGAGGGGAGAGATATGGGAAGATTTAATTGAATCCCTTTAATATCTCTCCCATAACTATCCAAGATTTATTCTTCCATTGAAGAGGGGAATAAACCTTTATTTGCCTTCCTTTTCTGACGGAGTAGTTATGGCTCAATCCTTTTTGAATTTACTTGATTCTTGCACATAAAGTCGATGGCGACCCATCTTCGTATCTTGTCCGTTGGATCGAGGGATCGACGCAGATCTACGCTTATGTAGACGTCATACGCAACCTCCCCCCGCGCATGGCGGTATTTCTTTCCTTTTTTTTTCTTTTCTTTTCTTTTCTTTCCTTTCTTTTCTTTCTTTTCTTTCTTTTCTTTCATGGTCGGCCACCCCTTAAGGGGTTCGGATTTCCAGAAGGGGGCCGGGTGGGCCCCACCCGGGGATGGGCCCACCCGGCCTCTTGTTTGGCGCGGATCGGGTCCGGTTTGCCCCCCCTGAGTCGGTGCATGCGAGTCGAGTTCGGGTCCGGGTCCGAGTGTGTGTCGGGTTTGCCTCCGAGTCGGTGTATGCAAGTCGAGTTCGGGTCCGAGTTTGTGTCGGGTTTGCCTCCGAATTGGCGCATGCGAGCCGGGTTCAGGTTAGACACAATTTATGTGTCTACAACGAGACCATGTTCTAAAGATAAAAGAAAAGAGGGTCCACGCCAGAGACGAACATGTCCATAGAGTTGTAGGAGAAACTAGCTTAAGGAGATTGGGGATTCCAATGGCCAAAATATACTTAAGCAAATCTAACATCCAAATCGGAATGTTGAAGAAACCACATTCAAAGTGTTACTGTGATTGAGATATATGATGCAGGGAACACGTGATCAATTATGAGCTTGTTAAAAGTAAATTACATAGGTAAGATAAGGTCATATCTTAAGAAGCCATTTCCTGGGAACAGTACCAAAATCACTGTTCTAAAAAGCGGTCCGGACGGCCGCCTAGGCGTTTTAGGGGGTTGGCCGCTCCGCTTCAGCATTAAGCGGCACTGCAGGCGGGTTGAACAAAGGCGGGATCCAACCCGCCTTGGCGGGTAAAAGGCGGGCGCCTAGGCGGTTTGCAAGCAGGCTCCAGGCAGGCGGGCAGATTAGTAATAATTTTTCATAAAACTCCGAATCCACTCGATCCCCTCCTCCCTTTTCACTACATAACTAGATATCCCAAAGGCTCAAAAGCTGCTCTCTTTCTCCTGCCTCGCAGTCAACCCTGACCCCACCCGATCCCCCTCCTTTCTTTTAATAAAACTTTTATATTCAGATCGGTTGTTTTGATGTTTGCATATGTAAAACTTTCTATTATTGGTTTTTTATATAGAATTATGAATTTATATATATATACATACATATAGAATATATTTTATATAGGTGGGCGCCCGCCTAATCGTCCGCCTTCCGCCTTGAAACCACTTGACCGTCTGCCTTCCGCCTTCCGTTTTTTAAAACATTGACCAAAATTAAATCTTATTTTCACTATGGACAAAATCCTACTAGCCATATATTTTAACTATTTTAAACTCAGAACATGCAATGCATGTAGCACCATGTACATGGATAGGAAGTGATCAAAGTTCAAGCACGCTGGTCTAGCTAAAAATGGATCCACCAATGAGTTTCCACTAATATAAATACATCAGTTGCTGATATCACAAGAAAGGACAACCATAATATCTACTGATTCATAACTTGGTGTTCAAGGCTCAAACAAACCGAGTTGAGTATTGAGAAATTGAAAAATAAATCTTGTGGAGATAAAGCATCAAGAACAGTAACTTGCATCTGAAAACCTATGAAGTCAAAGCTATGCTTTATGTACCTGAAATTTTGGGTCCGCATTTTGTGCTAATGTATGTGCAAGCATACGGGTCTGCTCCATTGCAGCTATATTAGCCATGTTACCATCTCTCATTTGGCCAACTGATGCCATCTGAGATTGTTCCTGTAACGAGTCAATCATACGTAAAGGCATAAAAATTAGCAAATTAACCTCTACATCTGAGGTGAGCAAGATGCAATAATGACATAATCTAATTAATTAATTATCGATAATTTTATCAATTGTTCAGACGAGGTCATAAACTTAAGCTAATTAACCCCTTCATTTGAGGTGAGCAAGATGCAATGACATCTATATGTCAAATCAGGATGCAAGGTGACATGAACTGAAGATTGGTTTATCATTAGGAAGAAAAAGTGTCCAATATGGTAGTAAGAAAAAGAACTTCGATGAAACAGGGGTGGCAGCTCAGAAATTGGGACCGTAAAGATGACACAATAGTTAAGGTTCCAGCAAGTAAGACCTGATATAAAGCCTGTGGTAGTTATCATCTCTAGAGACGAAGACAAAAAGCTAGAAAGCCTGCGGTAGTTATCATCTCTAGAGACGAAGACAAAAAGCAGAAACCACAGTAATACTGAAGTGATGTGGCAATTTAGCCATAATTCTAACCTGTGACAGTCTAGCAACAAAAAGAAAGATAGTTGGAATGTTCATGCAAAACTTTATAGCTACCATAGGGATATTAATTCATATCTCATTGATCAAACAGAATTTTGAGAAGAATCAGTTTCGCTAAGATCTGAGTACTGACTCCGCACATAAATAATCCAAAAAAAAAGTTTGGTAAGGGTCAATGTGTTCAAAATTTGAGATAAAACAAGATAGTTGGAACGTTCATGCAACTAAACTTTATAGCTACCTTAGGGAGATTAATTCATATCCCATTAATCAAACAGAGTTTTGAGAAGAAGAATCAGTTTTGCTATGATCTGAGTACTAACTCCGCACATAAATAATGCAGAAAAAAGTTTGTTAAGGGTCAATGTGTTCGAAATTTGTGATAAATAAGACCAGACTTCTTATTCAATTCCCAAGAATCCATACTTCTTACCTACCAACATATATAACAACTACATCACTAAAATACTAAACCTATCAAATTTGCAAGCAAACTGAATGTAGAAACAAACTCGAGCAGCAACACTTGAATTTTACAACTTTGAGAGCTTATAAACAGAAATGCTCAGAATCTTGGTTTAGAAATAAGTTCTGCTGCTGAGTTGATACAAGAGGCAACTTACCTCTTCTCTTAAATGAAAAATGAGGGTAGCACCTTCCCATTTTCAAGACTTCAGTGGACTTCCATCACCAAGGGAATCATTTGGTGCTTTTCCAAGAAATTGAGAATTTTGAGGCAAAACATAGATGTAAAAAAAAAAACTTACCAACATACATATATTTGTTTGTAAGAGGGTGTGTCCAAAATTAATAAGGACATGATCTTCCATCACATATCATCTATGAATAGGACATTTTTTAAACTGAAAAAATAAGCAACAAAAGAGTCTTAAGGACATTCAAATTCTACAAATACCTAAAAGACATAAAAGAAAAGAAAAAAAATAGCCCATCACCTAATAACCAACAAGCTTACTAAAAAAGTTTCTTCTCATGCTATCCAAGAATGTGAGGCAGGCATGTACTATGTATGAATCAACTACAGACATTATTCAGTAACAGTGAAAGAATGTTCCCCTAAAAGCTTTGATAGTGGATAATAGTTTGCAAAATATCTTACATGCTCAAATTCAGATGCCCAACCATTAGAACCATGCCGTTGTTCAAAAGAGTGGGCCCAGGCCTCAGGGTCATCGTTTTCCCTTTGTTGATTAAATTCAGCAACCCATCCATCTGCAGATTGAGGCATCCCATATTTTAAAGAACGTTGAGACTCGTTCCAATACTCCTCCAACTCTGGAAAAGCCCCATGTATGGGCCCTCGGATTCGATGATCGCTGTCGATATCTAGAGAGTGCAACAATGCATTTACCTGAGATGGATAATGATTAAATATTAAATCTGAATAATAGAAAAGGCATGGAGCGTCATGGCTAAACCGATTTGCCGGCCAAATAGGAGTCAAATACCAAAAGAATGACCATAAAGTTGATGTAATCAACTTTATCGACAAAATCAAATATTTCAAAAGAAAAAAGCTTTTACATTGGTACTAATATCACATCTAAGACCTGGATTCGACTTGAAAATGGTTGCTTAGAAAATGAAAAACTACAAGTAAATCTGAGTGAGAATTTCACCTGTGGACACACTCAAAGAAGTTCAAGCCAACCTAACCTAACCTATGACTAGGTATTCATGTGCATTAAGTTAGATTAATGACATACCTGTGCATTGATGTACTCTTCACTCTTATCAGCAAAAATGTGCCGTGCCATTATGCAGCTACGGTCACGTATGCACTGTTTGTCACCTTCAGACAACCCAAGAACTGGCAGTGCTGCTGGGCGAAACGGAACACCAGCACGACCACTATCCACAAATGAATGCAAGAAACTAGACAATACTCTCTGTGGTGGTCCTGCAAAGAACAGATGCTGTGAATCATGATAAATTATTTGAAGGACTTACAGTATGCATCTTGTAATACTTCCTATTTGTGGTCGAGAAGAATACTATCCCATGTTTTAGAAGCTTTACATCAAAACATCTGATTTAATACTAACACAAGTAAATTAACTGATGCTTGACTGATGTACACTAATAATGAGATGGTGATCAGTCAATAAATTGGAGTGTTGATTTGCAACAAAAATTAATCGATCTTCTGAAACATTAAAGATATATTTTGCTTGTTTTAAGTTGACTTGGACCTGGACTCTGTATGAATTTAGCCATTATAAACTTTCTGGCAGCTACACAAGTTTTCTACAGAGGAAAACTGCATAAATAAGAATACAGCTACCAGTACATGGATTCTCCAGGCAATTCAAATGATACAGCAGTATACCTATATATGAGCTGGAGCACTCCACATGATAAAGATTAGGAGGTTGTATGGGAAAGTGAGTGCCATCGTAGATAAAGGCAATTTTTTTTGCACATAACAGTGCCATCATAGATATAGGCAATTTACTTTGCTCATATCAACTGTGGATTCAGCTGTCTTATCAACTTTAGAGAGGTTTAAGTAATCTTATAGCAGAACAAAATGCTAATATGCAAAACATGTTTGCTTTTTTGTAGCTAAGCAAGTTTGATCTCATGACCTCCACGTTGCATACATTCTCATCAACTGACTGAACATTGGCCCAAATCTATAGTGGATAAAAGAAATCAATCAAGCAATACAATCAACAAAGATCTTCTAGAGCCCGCATGTCAGGGTGATAACTTTTGTGAATGAATTTCATCTTCATACGAATTCATCATCTAACAATGCCCCACATTAAAGACTTAGCACCTTGTATGCTTTAAATGGTTCTTCGGGCTATTTCTGAAGCTCCATGCACCCCTTTCAAATCCTCTCAACCCATCCTCTCAACCCAAATTCACGCTTCTGAATCCATCTCTGGGCAAAGCTGTCATGAACGAAAATTCTCTACTGGTCTTCCATAACATTATCCTCGATTGGTTCTAAGTTAGACTTCCCATAATACATTCATCACTAGCTATATTGTCAAATCTGATTTAATGACTAAAAACAACATACCTTAAGCACATCTCCACATTATCTAACATGTGTCAATTCCTTGTAAACATCCTAAGCAATTTCCATCAAATAGAAGTGACATGCTGAAATGGTGATCTAGATATGTCTATTCGTCATCAAACTTCAAACAGTGAATCCCCATTTCACTGCTTAATTGCCAAGTAATAACATAAGGCAATGTCCTAACGCCACATCCAATCCTACTCTAGTTACTCCGACCCTACATCCTATTAATTTGTTTCTCTTTGTTGGACAAAAGGTGTTGGATTTGCTCCTAAATGTAGCAAGTATATCATTCTAATAATAGAATATGGAATGATCGAACAAAGGCTTCTGTTTATCCGGAGTATGTGTGCCCTTACTTAGCAATTTCATTTGCACTAGAAGTTTCCTTGCACACTTAATGACTTCACAGAACCCAATAAATGTTATTGGCTTACACAAAAAAGGTCAATATGGCATTGTATATACGAACCTGGAGATCTAGAGTGTAGGGTCTTGACCCTAAATCTTAAAAGAGTTTCAATTTACACAGTGGAATGGACAAAATTGTTTGGGATCATCAACTATGTGTGATATCATGGATATTTGTTAGAGGTGTTAAAGTCTTTCCTACTTTATAAGGCTTCAGAGTCAATGCAACTTTCGTCCCTCCTATCTTGAACAAGATGCAAAAGGCTATATTGATTACCCATGGTTTGAGGATTCGTGCAAACCCGAACCACTTCGGATTGTGGCCAATCCGAACCCCCGAACTCACATTATACCCCCGAATCGGGTCTAGTTTGGATTTTATTCCGATCATCGTTAATGTTTTATTAGTTTTAATGAGAATCTCATGATTCATATGTCACAAGACTTGGATTCATATTCTAAGTTCTTTTTATGATGTGTTAACATTTTTGGCCAAACCGATTAGTTTTTCCCCGGTCCGAATCCAAACCTGAATTGTCAAACCTAGCCATTAACATGTTAAATGGTAAAGGAATGTGCACCACTCAATCTTGTTTCATGCTGGAGGAAAGGAAGCCAATGTAGACAGAACCATATTAGTGGATTGTCTCAGACTACTCTTCCCAGTCTGGTAGAACTAGAAAATTCCCACATAAGATTCCAACTGAAAAAATAAAATTTGATACAGTTTGAAGTTAAAAAATCAAGAAACTTATTTTCTCGAGTAGATTATATCTATCGCTCATGTCCTTGTCCTATGCTTCAAAAATTATACACATAAGATAACCAGAACATTCATTGATAGAACGACACAAATGGATAGTTCTCCAGGGGACAATTAGCATAAAGGCAAGGTTTAAGGTGAGAATTCCATGGTTTCTCTGCGATGTAAAAATGGAGAAAACCTACGAATGTGGTTTGGGACAATCTCATGTTTATGCTGACGGTCTATTTTGAGAAAATGTAAAAAAATTGTTCTGATTTTGCTTTTTTGGCTTAAATTTTCCCTCAAATTGGAACCAATACCCTATATCAAGTGTTGCATTCTTCCATCTTCGTCTAGAGGTGAATGGAAACCTTGGAGGGATGATCCCTAGTTGCATGAGCTTAAAATGCGTAAATTCTCAACTTGCTGAACATGTGCACACATGCCTTAGCCATCAAGGCAATGGTACAAGTTCAAACCCCAGTGGAAGAAGAATAAAATATGTTGCAAAATTGTGAAAAGAATAAATGAGGAAGAAATTAATAAACAACTAGGGGCCTGGGTCAATCCCCACCCCTCACAAGAGGAGTCCTCAAAGAAAAAAGTCTCTCAACTATCAATTGGTCTTCTAACTTTCATGAGAGATCCTCTCTTGCCCAAAATTGCTTGGACACGAATTATGCACCAAAGAACAAAAGGATGATGCCAGGTTGAGAGCTAATGGTAATTGCTCTCGATTCTTCATGTATCATATATTTACCTTTTATTTTGGTTGAAACGGGTTCAGTCAAAACAATTGAAACTAATCATTGTTGAAATTAAAGATAGGAAAATCAATATATAATAGGAGGAACATATGATATACATGGAGAAAGGAAATTCTATGATGCCAACCTTTATGTCTAATCATTGTTAAAGTTAAAGATAGGAAAATCAAAATAATATAGGAGGAAAAAATGACATATATGGAGAAAGGAAATTCTATGATGTCAACCTTTATATAAATTGTAACAATTCTGTCTTATACCTTCCAAAAAAAAAAAAAATTCTCCATCTTATGCCTAGCCGGTATATTCTAAATCGATACACCAGTGTGTCATTAAGTTGAAAAATAAAGAAAATTTTATTCAAACCCATGAATTACTAAACTTTGTTTCCCATAGGTTTCTCATCAGCAAGATTTAATTATTTTCAATGACAAGTTTGCCCTCCATTTATACCCCAAAATGGAAATATACACTACCCCCCACTCTTCATACCCCCTTCCCTTCCTATCCCATACCCATCAGCATACCACCTTCGTCACCCTCTTTGCTGCATCTCGTTCCCCTCCTTCGTCCCCTTCCACTCTTCCTTCCCCATCCCCAAAGCCTCTACCACCTTCACTTTCCCTCCCCTTTGCCATCAACAGAGCCTCCCCTTTCCCTCCTCCTTCAACATCGTCGGAGCCTCATTACCTTCCCTCTCCCCCCTCCCGTTGTTGAAGCCTCTCATTTTCCTCCTCCTTTCCCATCGTTGAAGCCTTTGTTTCCTTCCCTTTCCCTCCCCTTTCCCATCGCCAGAGCCTCCCCTTTCCCTCCTTCCCTATCGTCGGAGCCTCCACCGACTCATTATTCAGTATTATAGGACCGAACATTGAGAACAACATTTGACAGGATCATGTCGTTCCACAATGTTCTACCGAATGGAGTTTAAAATATTAAGCGAGAACCTGCCAACATACTGAACAATATTCGACAGAATCTTGCCAAATGTCGGTCTTTATGATCAATCTTGTAATACCGAATAATGAAACAACAACGAGTCGATGCAAGGGAGTGGTGATGGGGAAAGAGAAGGAGGGCAAGGGGAGGTGGTGGTGGCTCCGACGATGGCAAAGAAGAAGGGAAAGAGAAGGTGGCGGTGGCTCCGACGATGGGATATGAGTAGAGGAAGGGGAATGAGGCATGACTACCTTCACCGGGGAAGTGGACAAATGAGAGGAAATGCTCTCCAAAGAGGAAGATAAGGATGCACACTGAAGGCCGAGTAGGAGATGATGGAGAGGAGATAGCGGGGTGTGTTGACGAGGGGTATTTTCGAAAATGAGTATATAACTTGTGGTGTATGAATGGGGTAAAATTATTAAAAACATTGTTTTTACAGGAAACGGGGTAAGTTCAGAAATTCATGGAGTATGAATAAAATTTTTCAAAAATAAATATGTTAAAATATATATGTAATCAAACAAATAATCAAAGAAGTACCTAACAAGGTCATTGTCCGGCAGTTCGGTTTGAAATAGATTCAAATTTCAATTTGGAAAGGCCAAAAATCCAATGCATTTTCAGGTAAAATGTTGATTTTAGGTGGAATCATGCACCAAGAAATACCCCTAATCAAAGAAGAAAGTCCAAATATGTAGGCAACCATGATCGTTAGATGATTTCTAGACACCTTCGTACATAAGCACATGAAGGGATCAACATAGATTGCATAACAATTCAGTATAGATTATACCTCCAAATTGATGTTATTGTTTGAAGCATGGTTTTAAATCTCATTGAAAAGAAATTTGATGTTTCGGCAAGTTTGGATAGGTACTTCCGTTTTCCCTCTATTTGACTGCACATGCACTTTAATAGATTTATTTTACTTTATGAAAACAAACATATACCTCAATTTAGAATGTATCAGGTAGTTAGAACTTAGAAGATGGAGAACCATTATATAATATATAATAGAAGTTCACATAATATTTTGTTACTTCCATTCTCCACATTGGCGCATCTTTCCCCTCATTTTTCTGAATTATTTTTATTTTTTATTGTAACTTAATAATTTATTTATTTAAGGCTTGTTTGGTTGCTGTGTTTTCATCATGTGATTTTGAAAACACATGTTCAAACAGTTTAGGGTTGTTTGGTTAGTAGTGTGTGAGTCGTGTGACGTGTGTAAACAGATGCACACTTGCTAAATTTGTACAGCTTTTGCATATAAAATTGTGCAAATGAAGTTTCACCTAAATACATGAAACTTTAATTGCACATGTCACATGTGAAAACAGATATACGCGCATCATTTGCACAGCAACCAAACAACCCCTTAGTCAATGCATGTTTTGACTGATACTACATCAAATGAAACAAAATGCTCAATTTACAAGATACTAAGGTCAGAACCATACCCTAACCCATATACCAAGCTTCATCTACATTATAACCTGATTTCCAATCAACAAATGTATAAATACCAAAACAAAGCACAATAATAGTTGTGTGGAGCAAGTATTTCAAGAGAATAGCAGCAAGATCAAACTTAGGCAGAAAAAAATTAGATGTGCACATCAAAACCACAGTGAGAAGCCAGCCTCCGATCAATTACTTGACCCAATCAGTTAGTCTCACGTTATAGAACGAAAGTTAAAGCTGATGGAAGAAAATATATGTAAAAAGTATAATAGAAATCCTACCATCCCAAGTGGGTTGGAGAGAATTGGCACTATGCCCATAAATTTGCTCAAACTCAGTAATCTGAAGCTCATTTTGTCTACCCTGAACACGGGGAATAAGTGGAGGTCGATGAATCTCATTCCAAGCATCTGCAAGACCGCCTTGATCAGCAGAATGGAAGCTGCGTAGGAATTCAGAGCTCTGTAGAAGGTCATTTAAGGTTAGAGAAGCAGTAGAAGAAAGAGCAAGATTGATACAACAGAATAAGATTTCACCTGGCCATCTGGTTGATGATACTGTTGACTGTCTTCTGACCCCGGAATAGTCGTCAAAGGACCTTCAGGTCTGAACTCAGAAGAAGCATCTGGAACCGTAACTGCGGTTGTAGGAAGTCCATTCAAATCCTGTTCAGACATAATGAGAATGGGTTATATTGGTCGCTAGGATGAGAATAAAATAACATCAGACAAAAGAATCAAGATGTGCAAAGAGATATAAGATAAATTATCTGAATAAGCTACAATACTAATAGAAAACACCCAAACAAACATGGAAAAAAAATTAACTTAAAAAACGAGGATTTGCCTATAAACCTCACAAGGGTTTTGAAGAAACGAGATTAAAAGTGCACAAAGAAAATATTAAAAAAAAAAAAGGAAAGGAAAAAATCGGCACTTTCTTTCCTTGCCCTCACTTGGGTCTCGGTGGAGGAATCAAAATTGGGCCAATTTTGCTCTCACTTTCGTTTCCCTCCAACTCTCTTCATGTGCAGACTACAGCCGAACAAGATCCCTAACTTTCTCTCAAACCAAACACACCAGAAATTAAAAAATCAGCAAATGGCTCAACATGAAGAATTTGCCCAAAAAGATGTCAAAATTCTCAACGAAACAAACTACCGAACTAGATTTTCGATTAGACCGCTAAATAGTTGTTGAACTCAAATGAATTTCGAATCGAGGGATAAATCTTCCGAGTTCAATCCTCAAAAGGGCTCAAGGTGCTTCATCAGAAAACAAAAAATAACAGTTCTTGAATCCTCAAAAGGAGTATGAACAGATGGAGGGGCAGAAGAAGCACCTGGGCCTTGCTGGAGGACCCGAAGATGGCGTTCGCGAGGGCGCCGACCGGATTCGAGGAGGAAGAGGAGCCCGGGACGGCGCAGGCCGCCCCGCCGGTGACGAGATCCCTCATCGCCATCGGCTTCGAGAGGGATCGGCGATCGAATCGGCTGCCGGTGGATAAGTCCCCGCGCCCTTTATATTTTCCGGTTCGCGGTGACGACGCAGGTAGGCATGATGGAGTACGCTGCTGTCTCGCGGTCCGGTCACCGCCGGTGATCGGATTGTATCGGCAGTAAATCCCAACTCAGAAGTAGGCAGTCTTCTTGGATTGCGAGCCACGATCTTCTCATCTGCTGTTAGATTCTCACCACGTGGCATTGCTGTGACGGGTCTTATGATCTCTTCCTTGTCGTCGGGTGCAGGTTTACTGATTCGGATCATCATGGCTTCGTCTAAGGGATGGCAACGGGTCGGGTTTGGGACGGGTAGTGCTATCTCAAACCCGTTCCGTCAAAGAATACTTTATTCCAAACCCGATTGAGGGAAAAATTAAAACCCATCTCATTAAGTAATCGACATTTCAAACTCATCTCATTCCAGTTATATTTCATGAATCGAAGCAAGTTGGATTGGATTTTAACTAAAAGAGAAATACAAAACAAAATAAACGTTTTTAAAAAATAATAATAATAATAAATTTGTTTTAACTAAAAATATATTAATTTATGTTTTTTCTTAAACATTATATTCATGGAAGAAAATTTTTAGGCTATGGCAAGTGCAACTAATATTAACATATATGTTAATTGATATAGGTATATATAATCGGATCAGGTTCAAGACGGGATAGGCACTCGACCCAATTCCAAACCCAACTGGATTTTTTTCAACAATCTTGAATCCGCATAAACTCATTTAATTTCATCCCAAACCCGCCCTAATAGGGGATTGGGTTTGTCATCCCTAAATGCAAGACAAATTGTGTTGCATTTTGATGCTTTCTCATCTTTGGTCGCTTGACTACTGAGGTGAAGGAGTGTGCATTGTGGCTCAGTCTTCAACTCCTCACTCTACGGTGTCCCGATACTCCTTCTTGGGTCGAGGGGACTCTCGGATCACGCTTGCTTGATTGTGTAACTTTCAATCCGTCTCCTCGGTGCTCCAAGGTTTGTCGGCAACTTCTGCATTCGTTCTTATGTGTACAATTCTCACATATCTTTCCGAAGGGAAACCAGTTGGCGGCACTACAAAAAAAACAGTTATTACCGACGGACAATATCCGTCGGTAATATTAAAATTTCGTCGGTAATATTATATAGCGACGGAAGATATTTCCGTCGCTGGCTGTCGGGAAAAAAGGCGTCGGGGAAAACAATACGACGGACCAAATATTACCGTCGGTATTAATAATTAATACCGACGGTAATTAGAACGCCGTCGGTAATATTTAATCAATTTAAAACTAATATAATATAGTATTGCCGACGAACTATAAGAATCCGTCGGTAATATATAAACATTTTACCGACGAGTATAGTTTATACTGTCGGTAATACTATATATATTACCGACACATATATATATTACCCGTCGGTAATAATATATATATTACCGACCAAATTAATATCACCGTCGGTAATACTATATATATTACCGACGGATATATATATTACCCGTCGGTAATACTATATATATTACCGACGGATATTATATGCCGTCGGCAAATCATTAATAATTTAAAAAAAATAAAAATATTATTACCGACGGAATAATTTATTTCCGTCGGTAATAAGTATCTTTTTTTTTTTAATAAATTTACATAAATAATGTTATTTAATTCCTGTGATTCAATACCACAATATATTACCACAATTTATCAAATATTACCACAATTTATCAAATATTACCACAATTTATAAAATATTACCTAAATTGATAAAAAATTACAGCAAATTATCAAATATTACCACAGTTCCCGGCCGACAATTATAGATAGAAGAAAAAATAACCATATATTACAAAACAATATTTACACAATCCAGAACTGAGAGATGATACATGTCCTATCTCAACCACCCCCGCCCGCCACCAACGCCGGTGCTCTCATCGATCCCCTGACGCCGCCCTATCTCAACCACGCCCGCCCACCACCAACGCTGGTGCTCTCATCGATCCCCTGACGCCGCCCTGCTCCTGCAATTAACATGTATTTGTTAAAAAAATGGTTTATATCTATAACTGAGTCTAAGCGTTAAAAAATGATAAGTTAGCGTGTTTCGATTTTGAAATAGGTTTGGATTCGATCCGATCGTCATCGGCTCGGCATCCGGTAATTTGAACTTGGAATTATTCCGTATTTCGGACTTGCGAGCGGGTTCTAATTGGATATTTGACCAATTTACGCTCCGATTCACCGATTTAGAGTCTAAGTGTTGGAAAATCATAAGTTAGCGTGTTTCGGATATGAAATAGGTTTGGATTCGATCCGATCGTCATCGGCTCGGCATTCGATAATTCGAACTTGGAATTATTCCGTATTTCGGACTTGCGAGCGGGTTCTAATTGGATATTTGACCAATTTACGCTCCGATTCACCGATTTAGAGTCTAAGTGTTGGAAAATCATAAGTTAGCGTGTTTCGGATATGAAATAGGTTTGGATTCGATCCGATCGTCATCGGATCGGCATCCGGTAATTCGAAGTTGGAATTATTCCGTATTTCGGACTTGCGAGCGGGTTCTAATTGGATATTTGACCAATTTACGCTCCGATTCACCGATTTAGAGTCTAAGTGTTGGAAAATCATAAGTTAGCGTGTTTCGGATATGAAATAGGTTTGGATTCGATCCGATCGTCATCGGCTCGGCATCCGGTAATTCGAACTTGGAATTATTCCGTATTTCGGACTTGCGAGCGGGTTCTAATTGGATATTTGACCAATTTACGCTCCGATTCACCGATTTAGAGTCGAAGTGTTGGAAAATCATAAGTTAGCGTGTTTCGGATATGAAATAGGTTTGGATTCGATCCGATCGTCATCGGCTCGGCATCCGGTAATTCGAACTTGGAATTATTCCGTATTTCGGACTTGCGAGCGGGTTCTAATTGGATATTTGACCAATTTACGCTCCGATTCACCGATTTAGAGTCGAAGTGTTGGAAAATCATAAGTTAGCGTGTTTCGGATATGAAATAGGTTTGGATTCGATCCGATCGTCATCGGCTCGGCATCCGGTAATTCGAACTTGGAATTATTCCGTATTTCGGACTTGCGAGCGGGTTCTAATTGGATATTTGACCAATTTACGCTCCGATTCACCGATTTAGAGTCTAAGTGTTGGAAAATCATAAGTTAGCGTGTTTCGGATATGAAATAGGTTTGGATTCGATCCGATCGTCATCGGCTCGGCATCCGGTAATTCGAACTTGGAATTATTCCGTATTTCGGACTTGCGAGCGGGTTCTAATTGGATATTTGACCAATTTACGCTCCGATTCACCGATTTAGAGTCTAAGTGTTGGAAAATCATAAGTTAGCGTGTTTCGGATATGAAATAGGTTTGGATTCGATCCGATCGTCATCGGCTCGGCATCCGGTAATTCGAACTTGGAATTATTCCGTATTTCGGACTTGCGAGCGGGTTCTAATTGGATATTTGACCAATTTACGCTCCGATTCACCGATTTAGAGTCTAAGTGTTGGAAAATCATAAGTTAGCGTGTTTCGGATATGAAATAGGTTTGGATTCGATCCGATCGTCATCGGCTCGGCATCCGGTAATTCGAACTTGGAATTATTCCGTATTTCGGACTTGCGAGCGGGTTCTAATTGGATATTTGACCAATTTACGCTCCGATTCACCGATTTAGAGTCTAAGTGTTGGAAAATCATAAGTTAGCGTGTTTCGGATATGAAATAGGTTTGGATTCGATCCGATCGTCATCGGCTCGGCATCCGGTAATTCGAACTTGGAATTATTCCGTATTTCGGACTTGCGAGCGGGTTCTAATTGGATATTTGACCAATTTACGCTCCGATTCACCGATTTAGAGTCTAAGTGTTGGAAAATCATAAGTTAGCGTGTTTCGGATATGAAATAGGTTTGGATTCGATCCGATCGTCATCGGCTCGGCATCCGGTAATTCGAACTTGGAATTATTCCGTATTTCGGACTTGCGAGCGGGTTCTAATTGGATATTTGACCAATTTACGCTCCGATTCACCGATTTAGAGTCTAAGTGTTGGAAAATCATAAGTTAGCGTGTTTCGGATATGAAATAGGTTTGGATTCGATCCGATCGTCATCGGCTCGGCATCCGGTAATTCGAACTTGGAATTATTCCGTATTTCGGACTTGCGAGCGGGTTCTAATTGGATATTTGACCAATTTACGCTCTGATTCACCGATTTAGAGTCTAAGTGTTGGAAAATCATAAGTTAGCGTGTTTCGGATATGAAATAGGTTTGGATTCGATCCGATCGTCATCGGCTCGGCATCCGGTAATTCGAACTTGGAATTATTCCGTATTTCGGACTTGCGAGCGGGTTCTAATTGGATATTTGACCAATTTACGCTCCGATTCACCGATTTAGAGTCTAAGTGTTGGAAAATCATAAGTTAGCGTGTTTCGGATATGAAATAGGTTTGGATTCGATCCGATCGTCATCGGCTCGGCATCCGGTAATTCGAACTTGGAATTATTCCGTATTTCGGACTTGCGAGCGGGTTCTAATTGGATATTTGACCAATTTACGCTCCGATTCACCGATTTAGAGTCTAAGTGTTGGAAAATCATAAGTTAGCGTGTTTCGGATATGAAATAGGTTTGGATTCGATCCGATCGTCATCGGCTCGGCATCCGGTAATTCGAACTTGGAATTATTCCGTATTTCGGACTTGCGAGCGGGTTCTAATTGGATATTTGACCAATTTACGCTCCGATTCACCGATTTAGAGTCTAAGTGTTGGAAAATCATAAGTTAGCGTGTTTCGGATATGAAATAGGTTTGGATTCGATCCGATCGTCATCGGCTCGGCATCCGGTAATTCGAACTTGGAATTATTCCGTATTTCGGACTTGCGAGCGGGTTCTAATTGGATATTTGACCAATTTACGCTCCGATTCACCGATTTAGAGTCTAAGTGTTGGAAAATCATAAGTTAGCGTGTTTCGGATATAAAATAGGTTTGGATTCGATCGGATCGTCATCGGCTCGGCATCCGATAATTCGAACTTGGAATTATTCCGTATTTCGGACTTGCGAGCGGGTTCTAATTGGATATTTGACCAATTTACGCTCCGATTCACCGATTTAGAGTCTAAGTGTTGGAAAATCATAAGTTTTCGGATATAAAATAGGTTTGGATTCGATCGGATCGTCATCGGCTCGGCATCCGATAATTCGAACTTGGAATTATTCCGTATTTCGGACTTGCGAGCGGGTTCTAATTGGATATTTGACCAATTTACGCTTCGATTCACCGATTTAGAGTCTAAGTGTTGGAAAATCATAAGTTAGCGTGTTTCGGATATGAAATAGGTTTGGATTCGATCCGATCGTCATATGATCAAAACTCAAATTAGTAAGATTCATATTTTTTGCTAATATTATAAAGATTAGTAAGTACCTGATCATGAGGATGAGCCACCGCTAGACCGGCTTATGAATTCATTAAATTTACGCTCCAGTTCCCTGCGAGCTTCTCTTTCCTCATCGAGGGCCTTCTTCTCCGCCTCAACCCTCTGCTCGAGGGCCTGCCTCTGCTCTCGCTCCGCCTCCATCCTCTGCTCGAGGGCCTGCCTCTGCTCTCGCTCCGCGTCTAGCGTAGACTGCAGCTGAGTGATAGCACCGGTCTGGGTGTCCCGTGCCCTCGAGCGCATACCCTCTCGTCCAAAGTAGGAGGAGGGCGTGACTCCAAGGCCCGTACAGAGGACACGGCCGTGCGTGGCAGGTCTCAGCACAGTATCCATCGCTGAGTCGACAGATACTGAGCTGGAGGAGGAGCCGGCCTCGCCCGACGGGGTCACCATAAGTCGCATCCTCTCCTATATAAAAACAACCAATGATATTCAATGATATTTTATGGCATATGTATAAGAATATATTAACAGTAATTTAATTACTTACCACTTGCGAGGCAACCCTGTCGTCCAGAAATGCCCCATCGATACGCCGCCTCCTAGAGGCCTCAAAAAGGTCAATCCTATTAGGCTCGTGGCCCAAGGACTGTGTCTGTTGGACATATAAAATAAATAGACGAGTTAATATAACATGTATAGAGCTTTAAATAATAACAATGTTTGTATCATTTACCAGCTGCTGGGCAAGCTGGGGCATGGAGGTCCTCCCCTTCACTGGAGCAGGTGTCGTCGAGGCACTTCTATTCTGCTTGCCTACAACAGATTTCACCTGTGTCAATCGATTAAATTTTGAAACATCAATACAAATTTTTAGTATAACATTAAAACAAGTACGAATCAACAAAATTAAAATTATACCTGAAAGCTAGGGGTGGCCCAGTGAGCGACCAAAAACTGTAGAATGTGTAGCGGTGGCGCGTCTCTCGTCCCGGCCGCAGCCTGTACCTCCTCAGCCGGCTGGCCGACCAAGTAACCGTAGAGCTTGTAGAGCTCGTGACGGTAATCCCTGTACCGCTCACCCATCGTCTTCCACAAGTCCTCCCGATGGGTGTCGGTTTCCATGTTCTCCCATTTAAATTTCTCCTGTAAAATCAATTTAGAAACAAGTCATTTTATCAAATCAAATTATAAAGAAGTACGATATTATTCTAAAATGCTTTAATGAAACTAACGTACCAAAAACTGCTGATACATCCTCTCCTTATAGGATGCATCAATGTTCTTCCACCCCCTTAACCCCACAATCGGGGCATTCCTCTCCTCCCGTACTATCATGCCGACCCACGTGGCGGCGTCAGAAGCGTGCTCGCCCACAAAGGTATGGCCGCTCCACTGTAGGGACAGCGGCTCGCGTAAGGCCGACAAGCGCCGGGCCGTCGTCACGCCCCGGTCGCCTACGTACCTGGTCGACCCTGCAAATAAAATATACATCAGTACTGAAGAAGTATTTACAACATGTATAAAACTTTAGATCTAAACATTACCTGTGGGCGTAGACGCTGCAGCCGTGTGCTGAGCACTGCTCGAAGCTCCGGAGGCTGTGACCACAGCAGGAGCTGGTGTGGAGAGAGGAACAGCACTACCAGATCCGGACGGCTCAGCCTCGGACCCTGGGGTGGCAGCCGGAGCGCTCTGAGCTACCCCACCCCTGCCTCTGCCTCTGCCTCTACGAACATATGACCGTGATGCCATCTGAAACAATTTAATTTACATATGAAACAGTAAGATTTAAGATTTACATATGAAACAATATGAAACAGTTTGATTTATATATGAAACAGTATGATTTACATATGAAACAATATAAAACAATATGAACCCGCTCGCAATATGAAACAATATGAAACAATATGAAACAGTTAGACTCTAAATCGGTTAATCGGATCGTAAAGTGGTCAAATATCCAATTAGAACCCGCTCGGAAGTCCGAAATACGGAATATAATTCCAAGTTCGAATTATCGGATGCCGATCCGATGACGATCGGATCGAATCCAAACCTATTTTATATCCGAAACACGCTAACTTATGATTTTCCAACACTTAGACTCTAAATCGGTGAATCGGAGCGTAAATTGGTCAAATATCCAATTAGAACCCGCTCGCAAGTCCGAAATACGAAATAATTCCAACATCGAATTACCGGATGCCGATCCGATGACGATCGGATCGAATCCAAACCTATTTCATATCCGAAACACGCTAACTTATGATTTTCCAACACTTAGACTCTAAACCGGTGAATCGGAGCGTAAATTGGTCAAATATCCAATTAGAACCCGCTCGCAAGTCCGAAATACGGAATAATTCCAACTTCGAATTACCGGATGCCGATCCGATGACGATCGGATCGAATCCAAACCTATTTCATATCCGAAACACGCTAACTTATGATTTTCCAACACTTAGACTCTAAACCGGTGAATCGGAGCGTAAATTGGTCAAATATCCAATTAGAACCCGCTCGCAAGTCCGAAATACGGAATAAATCCAACTTCGAATTACCGGATGCCGATCCGATGACGATCGGATCGAATCCAAACCTATTTCACATCCGAAACACGCTAACTTATGATTTTCCAACACTTAGACTCTAAATCGGTGAATCGGAGCGTAAATTGGTCAAATATCCAATTAGAACCCGCTCGCAAGTCCGAAATACGGAATAATTCTAAGTTCGAATTATCGGATGCCGAGCCGATGACGATCCGATCGAATCCAAACCTATTTTATATCCGAAACACGCTAACTTATGATTTTCCAACACTTAGACTCTAAATCGGTGAATCGGAGCGTAAATTGGTCAAATATCCAATTAGAACCCGCTCGCAAGTCCGAAATACGGAATAATTCCAAGTTCGAATTATCGGATGCCGATCCGATGACGATCCGATCGAATCGAAACCTATTTCATATCCGAAACACGCTAACTTATGATTTTCCAACTCTTAGACTCTAAATCGGTGAATCGGTCGGATCGTAAATCGGTGAAACGGTATGATTTACATATGAAACGGTATGATTTACATATGAATCGGTGAAACAGTATGATTTAAATATGAAACAATTTGATTTACATACGGTCTAGTCATTTTCTGTCTCATCTCTGTCACTCTCATCGCTTCCCTCTTCTATTATTTGATCTGCATTCGCTGTCCAGTTTATATTGTCGACATCTTCATTTTCGTCGTGCACTGCATCGACAATGATTATCTCATCATTCTGGTATGCATCCAAATCATCATCGACGACCCCCGCATCCTTGAACTGCTGATAGTTCGAATGCTAGGCATAGCACCAAAGTTATGTGACAGTAAGTCAGCAAGTCAGGGAGCCTCATCAAGTAAACACTTGGGGTCTGACGGTTCTCTCTGTCGCTCGAGTAGATTTATGGCTTTAGCATACCTCATATCACACCGAACCGACAAAAACCGACTATTTCGGTTTCGGTTTCGGTTTCGATTTCGGTTTTGATTTTTCGTAAACCGAAAAAAATATAACCGACAAAACCCACACCGAAACCGACCGACAAAACCGACGCTCACCCTAGTCTAAAAACTACATTTTGCCCCCCATTCCCCCATTCAATTCAGTTTTGATAGGATAAAATTCAATGTTTTAAAACACGAAAACTCGACTCGACTCGAAACCTTAATGAGTCGAGTACACACGACAACTCGGCTAAAACCCGACAAACTCGAGTCGGATCGAAACTCAACCGAGTCAGATCGAAACTCGAGTTTTGGACCGAGTCGGATCGAAACTCAGCCGAGTCGAGTCGACTCGGCCGAGTTTCGAGTCGACTCGGCGAATAACGTGACACCACTTTACGGCACTAATTAATCTGTCACATGGCTGTTAGAGCACTAGTGTGTTAAATACTTCTGATAAACCACTATTCAATTAAAAAATTAATAATATTTTGAACAAAAAAATCCCTAATATTTACCACCATGGTAGATACGTACTTCAAGCCAAATGAAACATTTATTACATAATTCTAAAATACTTGACAAAGTACTTATCAAAATATTTAGCCCTTAACAAATGGAGCCATAAGAATTAGAGAAATGCTATTCAGCCTTAAGGTTTTTCCTATTCCGCCAGCATGATTAACTTGACAGCATACAATTGGTGGCTGAAACCTACTAGTGACATTAACCGAAGGGGGAGGAGGAGCTCACCAGCGATGGTCGGCAGGCCTCGAGAAGGAGGAGGAGCACTGGTGTCGCAGTCGGTGGCGCGAGAAAGCGGAGGGGTGGCCGGAGGTGCAAGGGAGGTGATGGGTGGCCGGCCGGAGGTGCAAGGGATCGAGAGAGAGAGAGACAGGTGAGGGGAGGAAGTAGAGAGAGAGAGAGAGAGAGGGAAGGCTAGGGAGGCCGGGGAGGGGGGGAGGAGGCCGGGGGAGAGAGAGAGAGGGCCGGGAGGCCGGGGAGGGGCGGAGGTCGGGAGGGGGATGGGTGGCCGGGAGGGGGATGGGTGGCCGGAGGGGATCTCGGGGCTGCCGGAGGGGGACGGGGTCGCCGGGGGGTCGGGTCGGTGAGAGAGAGAGAGAGATTGAGAGAGAGGGGCGCGCGCCGGAGAGATCGAATCAGAAGAATCAAAGAAGACCTCAACTGTTTTGTTATATAACAGGGTTTTTGCCGACGGACATTTTATCTTCCGTCGGTAAAACTAATTTTTTTACCGACGGTAAATAACAATCCGTCGGTAAAACTCCACGACGAAAAAACAAGCTCAATTTTTTCCAGAGGCTCGGTTTGGCACCCTGAGTTTCGTCGGGACATTTTACCGACGGAAATTTAATTACCGTCGGTATTGTACCGACGGATATATAAATTCCGTCGGTATAATCCCGACGAAAACACAAGTTCAATTTTTTCCAGAGGCTCGGTTTGGCACACTGAGTTTCGTCGGGACATTTTACCGACGGAAACTAAATTACCGTCGGTATTGTGCCGACGGACATATAAATACCGTCGGTATAATTAGTTATACCGACGGAACTTTCACGTCCGTCGGTAAATAGCACGACGGAACTCAACCTCCTACTTTTTTCCAGAGGCTCGGTTTTTACACTGAGTTTCGTCGGGACAATTTTACCGACGGACATTTTATTACCGTCGGTATATTGCCGACGGAGATATTATGGCTGTCGGTAACATTGGTTATACCGACGGAAATACAATTTCCGTCGGTACAATATCACGACGATGACATTTTGCCGACGGTTTATATGTAACCGTCGGTATAAAGTATATTACCGACGGTATATATGTATACCGTCGGTATAAATATGCAAAGAAAATTAAAAAAATTGAAGTTATAATACCGACGAATATTATTTTCCCCGTCGGTAAAAAGTGTATTATTACCGACGGTGATAATAATGTCCGTCGGTAAAGACCCTATTTCTTGTAGTGCGGATTGGATGGTTACTAGCGCTCTTCGGATGGTGCATCATTTGGTTATTCAATACCTTACTTCAGAGTTTCATCGATCACTAGACTAGAAATTAGCTCTTGTTACTTTTTGCGGCTCTTCTATGGTATGACTTGTTGCTAAAATTATAGTTTAATCTTTCCTACAACAACAACAAAAAAAAAATATGTCTCATCAGTGCAAGTATGGGTAACACCCCACCATTACATTGGGACACACATATTTAGAAAAAATATAGATTCCTCAATTTAGGTAAAATTTTCTCCATATCCTCCTTCTACCACCGTCACCCTCCATATCCTCCCTATTTCCAATCCGCCATTGTTTGTCCCTGGTTTTTTTATATAGATACCTTATACTTGATTTGAGGCGTCAAAGCATGTATGTTGTCGGAGCCGAAAAGGAGTAGGCGATGAAGGGGGGAGGGAGAGGAGGGGCAGTGGTGGCAGATAGTAGTGGAAAGGAGTGGGGAGGGGAGGAGGATGGGGTGTCCTATATTTGGGGCACTCATGTTTTTTCGTAAATATTTGTGTCCCAATGGGGTTATAGGGACTACAATTGAGACTCATCTTTGGTTTGTCCGGTTTGTATCAAGTCTAATCAAGTCATGATCATGCAATCATTACAATATGCAACAATAAAATTAACAAGTGCACCCAACTGATAAGCACACCCAAACCCAACATTGGATCTTGCAACCAGCACCTTCCATCAATTGCTATCTCTACCATCATTTAAATCCCGCCAAGAATTTCATGAATCCATTTTTGGTTTCCCAAACGAGGTAAATTGCATTCGAGGAATTTTAAACTCCTCCATGATTCTTAATTCCTCCTGAAAGTACCACATCCAAGTGAACTCAATTTGCCTTGATTGAACAAGCTTTGACCAAATTAAATGCAACTCATCTAACTTATTAGCTCTCACCCATCACATGAAATTGGTTTGACGATGAACCAAATAAATTAGCACTAGAGTCATTGCAAGTGGAGCAATAACCTTGCATGCATTTAGATTCCTATAAGAACTCGACTCAACTTTTAAATTAATGCTAACTCTCACTATACCCGACATGACATGGGTTCAACCTAAAGTTTTCATTAATAACATGCACATGATGAGATAAGATGCAATGAGCACACGCTATATCTAGAAATAAATAGGAAGATGACTTTGGAAACGCAAAGAACGAGCAACCTCGCAACTATGTCGATGCTTGTATTTGACGACCCCATTTTGTCGGGTGGTGTTAACGCAACTATGTTGTTGAAGGAACCCACATTTTTATAATGGCCATAACCATCAAAAAAACAAAGCTTGAGAATAAGATCTAACCCTACCACCAGAAGATGGGTCATATCAAGGCAAAGAAGGAAAGCCCCCAGAAGACAAAGAATCATGAAGATGGTTGCTACATATGCGGCACTCAAGGCATTGATCGCGTATATATGTACGCCCAAGTACTTAAATCCTTTAGCTTAAAGTGATTTTTTAAAAAGACTTATGGCTAAGTAATTTTTTTCTGAAAACTTTTGACTAAAGAAACTAAAGGAGAAGATAAAAAAAAAACCTAATAACCAAGTCAAGTATCGATACTCAAGGATACAAAAGAAAAGGCATAACTCAATGTGCCTTTGTTTTGAAAGTGATAGAGTCTATCGTGGCTAACAACTCCAATCATTGTTCTTTGGGACTGGTCCTGAAAAATACAGGAGTCATGAGAAAAAAACAAACGCGGGTCTATATCGTTAGTTTGATGATGTAGATAAGATAGAAAAAAAGATACATATAGTACATTATTTAATATAATATTGGACATTAAAAGATTGTAGCAATGTGAGTTATCAATGCATGAACCCATCAAGAAGTTTAATTGGTGGCACGATAATAGTAGATATGAATGGTGGCACAATAAGAGTAGATATGAATGAGTGAAGTGGATAAAAGTCCATATGATCTAATGAATCAATGTCGACTATCCAAGTGTATAGAGTGGTAGATGACATATTTTCATATGCAATTGTTGATACTGTACGTTTGATCGTGAATGATTGAGCATCATAGGTTTTCGACTTTACAATAGTTACATTTCGAGCAGACAACTCTTTGCAGTTTGTAGCAGACATCTAGTATATCTGACACATCTACAGTTATCACATTTGACGTATAGTGGTCGGCGACCATCCATAGATCTACTAATACTGTAGGACCAACTAGATGATCGTGCATTGGAAGGGACGATGATGGAAACCCCAGGAGCTAATGATTTCTTAAGTATCTATATCAGAGTGGCAACTTGATATTGCTTTTCTTCCAATAAGAGTAGACAATATGCTCGACCTACAAACGAATTAGATCTATGATAAGAATTTATCATTAAATGCTATTGTATGAATCATTATAACCTATAAGAATCTAAGTCATGCATTCATACTATTGGAATGCTTGTAGGGTTTTAGTCGCCCCATCAGTACAAATAGGGAGAGAATAATATTAAACTATTTCATCCCAAAGGGAATAGATTGAGATAGTAAAAGACTCTTGGGCATAAAGGATAATGGCTTTGCGTACCTGAAACATAAGTGGTACATTATTTGATTATATCCTTCTTCAAAGTCATTCCACATTCCCTGAGCAATGGATTTAAATAAAATACTTCATGATTTTCCTTCGATAGTGTATTGAGGATAAATGATTTTGGGATATCGGAGCATATCTTTTAACAATGGTGTAGTAGGGAGAAAAAGACTATATGGTATAGAGTTTCATCTACAAAATCAAGTTTATTCTTGTAAAATAGTGCTCATGACTATGCTCATTGTAGAGGTTTTTTTTAAAAAAGCAAAAACGTCGGCTTGTATAGATTTTCTCTCCAATAAGATGATGAGAAATAAGGAAAGATCCAGGGTTATCTGAATGGTGTAAATAATAGTAATTATTTAAATCAATTGATTCAAAATTACAGAAGATAAAAAACTTGACTCTATCGGATCATGGTACAGAAGGAGGCAACTTGCTATCGAGATTGAGATGAGCATGAGTAGAACGAATCAAGAATGATGATATGTTGTCAGAATTGTTGTTAGAACCATGTTGAAAAAGAGATGAATGTATTGGATCAAGTTAGATCCTTCTTCTCTGATATCATACTAAGTTTAAGAGAAGTTAGGGAGAAAAGTTTATTTTACTGTATATATTCGCATTGAATAAAATTTGTTTCAGAGCGTTTCGGATTACGAAAGGAATTTAACCTATCCCAATTATAGTGGGATATATAAAATTAATAATTCAACTGATGAGATATGTATAACCACAAGGTAACCATAATACGATATAATCAATTCGATTTGGTTGTGAGATTCTGGAAAGGATTTGTTTGATCAATCTCATTCATTGTGGGATCATCTAACAAATATTAAAAGATTTGGTCTTTTTTTGGAAAGATGCTTAAATATACCATCCAGATAAACCATTCATTTAAATTCTCTATTCATTGTCATGAACCTTACAATACTTGATCTTCCTCGAAAGGGCTTCATTCAATAGAAAAATAAACCTCAACATAATCAAAGTTTCAAGCATAGTGAAAAGGCTTCTTGATTTCACTCATATTATTTCATACACTTGTAGAAACACAAAAAATAGTCTATGAAAGGATTAAATATCAATGCATGATAGAAGATGCTAAAAAGAAAAAAATCTCAAAGTAAGGAAACAAACTTAGCTATGAAAAGCTCTCCAAAATATGTCATTTTATGACTTAAACTAGTCTTAAATAGCCCTCTCAAAATTCCAAAAAGAAGCGAATTAGATTAGGAAACAAATTCCTCATAAAACAAAGTTTAGGATTTTAAATGCAATATCAATCTATCATAACTTAAATATTGATGGTCAGAGTTAAAAAAAATCTGAGGCTTTTGGAAAAATGAAGGTTATCAATATTTCAAATACCGATTTTAACCTTCTATCCTCGGTGGAAAATCTATTCCAAACGTCTTTTTAGCATTTTATCCACAGTGGAAAAATCAAAATGTTGGGCTTGTGGTGTTCAATTTGAAATAATATTTATATATATCCATTATAAAATGATATTTCAAATATCGATTTCAAGTCTTGTATTATAACCGGTGATCAAACTACGGTCTTTACTTCGAAACGTTTAGCCTGATCTGTGTTAAAAAAAAAAACAAAAATTAAAACTTAATATTTTAAAGATCGTTTTTAACCTTCCATCCTAGGAAAAAAAACCCCTAAGTGTTAGGTTAGTGGTGTTCAATTTAAATTCGATATTTGAAATAATATTTTTAAACATTTCAAATCTTTCATTGTAACCGGTGTGCAAGATCTCATTGGGTATTTTCGATAATGGGTTAGGATTAAGGGTCAATGAAAGTGATATTTCAAATATTAATTTTTACATCTAGGCGAGAAAAAAAACCTGACAAGCGACACGATGGGCGCTTTGCGGCATCACCTCACCACGTGTCCATCATATGGTTACTTTTGAATTTTTTTCACATATAGTTATTAAAATAATATTTTGTTTTTTAAATGTTATTTTGAAAAAAGCTTTGTTTTAAAAAAGTATTTTTAAAAAATTTACTTTAATGGTTATCTACCATAAATAATTTTAGAAGAGACAATCTGGTAGTCTCGTGGTGGGAGGCATCGCAAAGCACCCTGCCATGTTGACTGTTAGTTTTTTTTTTTGCATGATCGTGAAAATCGGTATTTGAAATACCAGTTTCACTTTAACTCTTAATCCTAATCCATAATCAACAAAACTGGTATTTTAAATACCAATTTTCACGTCCAAACTTAACAAAAAAACCTTGACAGCCGATGTGGCGGGCTTTGAGGTGCCGCCCGTCACATGGCTATCAGATGACCACTTTTAAAATTCTATTTCAAATATGACTCAAAAAAATATTTTATTTTATTTAAAATGCTATTTTAAAAAAACCCCTCCTCCAAAAGATATGGAGTTTACAGGGAAAAGTCAAAATAAAAACAACACATACTCGTTGTAACTAGGGATGGCAACAAGACGGGCTAAATGGAAAACCCGATTAGACCCGACCTGACCTGACCCTATTGAGCTGGGTTTGGAATATAACTAGTTGGGTTTGGGACGGGGTCAGGATTAGCCTACTCCGACCCGACCCAACCCGATTACATATATGTTATTTCTTTTGCCGTTTGATAATTTACTCGAATGTAGTTTAGTATCCTATTTTATGTTGTATCAATCATATATTTAAGGAGATAATACAACTCATGCCTTTTGTTTATTAAATTTATAGAATAAATCTGATGTAATTATCAATAATTTCATGGTGTTTAACTCGTTGTAGACTTGAAGTAAGTTATACATTTTTATTTTAGTGTATCTGTTTAATTTATTCAATGTATATATATTTAACAAAAACATAGAAACCGTTTGTTTTATGTTATAATGAATTTAGATCTCAATATGTTCATTACTTCTCTTAACAAAAATAAGTTAAGTTTAAAATATAATCAACGAGCTTGAACTTGTCTTGCATAAACATAATTGGGGCTGGATGGGTTTGGATTTTTACTAGTATGAGTGGGGCGGGTTTGGAATTGATCATTCAAACTTGACACGGATTTGGAACAAATTTAGTATAAGATTTTTCTTAACAGGATAGGGTCGGGATGGGCCGACCCATTCCAAATCCGACCCATTGTCATCTCTAGTTTTAACAGTTGTTAAAGTATATAACATCGTTATTTAAATAAAGGATTTTTAAAAAAAATATTTTAAAATTAAATATTTAAACAAATAGTATTTGATCAAAAGTAATTACCATACTAGCGCTCTGATAGCAACGTGACATATCAGCGCCGTAAAGCGAGTCGTGATATGTATATATATATATATATATATATATATATAAAATAAGGGACGACGGTTGTGGGGGGGACAAATGAACTGAGACAAAGCAATGGCCAAGATTTATGCAGAGGAGAGGGATAAATCACAGTCATCCGTTTCAGCCATAGTTAAATGAATCCTACTCAGCCTATTTAATCCCGACTCGATCACAGCCGTCCATTTCCTAATCCTAACCATCGAACTCCACTCACCCTATTAAATCCCACCCTCTTAAATGGCCCCCTAAATTCTCTCTCTTGGAACCCAGCCCACTGTGCGCCCCCCCCCCCCCCTCTCTCTCTCGGAAGTCGGAGCTCCCCCCCTCTCCCTCTCGGAAGTCAGCCAACTATGTGCCGGAGCGCCCCCCCCCCCCCCCCCCCCCCCCCTTGAAGCCGGCCCGCCTCTATCTGCCGCCCCAGACCCCTCGGTTAAAATCCCGCCCCACCGCTGAGACCCCTCACTCCCGCGCCCCCCTCCGTCGTCTCCCCATATCATCAGATCTGAAGCCGGCTGCCCCTCCCCTTTGAGATCGCGACTGAGACCCTAGCCGGACCTCCGGCACCACTGCCACCACCACCCCATGCCTACCGGCGTCCCCCAGGCAGCCCTATCGGTGAATCCCTCCCTCCCTCTCTCTCTCATAGTTTTTCTTTTTTTCTGATTGCACGTTGCCGTCGCCGGTGAGGTCACGATCTGGAGGAGGCGAAGTGGCAGTCGTGCCCTGCCGTGCCCTGCGACGAGATCTGCAGGCAGCGAGGAGGAGGCAAAGCGGCGGTTGTGCCATTCGACGCCTTCGATGGCAGCGTGGTGGCATCCCGTCTCTCTCTCTCTGGGGGGTACCGGATCCAGCCGTGCAAGGATGGCACGGCCTGCCACCGGCGCGTGTGCTTCTCTGCCGCACCCCTCCCCTATCTCATCTCCGGCTTCGGGGGGACGAAATTGAGAGGTATCGATCCTCTCTCTCTTATAGTTTTTGTTTTTTTTTCTGACTGCATGTTGCCATCGCCGGCGGGGTCACGATCTAGAGGAGGCAAAGCCGCAGCCGTTCCCTGTGACGAGATCGGCAGGCAGCTAGGAGGAGGCGATGCGGCGGCCGTGCCCTGCGACGCCGTCGATGGCAGCACAGTGGCATCCCGTCTCAATCTCTCACTCTCTCTCTCTCTCTGATAGGTACCGGACCCAGCACGGTGGCATCCCATCTCAATCTCACTTTATCTCTCTCTCTGATAGGTACCGGACCCAGCCGTTCAAGTACGGCACGACCTGCCGCCGGCGTGTGTGCTTCTTCACAGCCGCACCACCAGAGCCCGAGGGGGCAGCAGTGCCGGAGTCATACGATGGGTCGCCGATCCGCCGCCACGCTCTGGATGCATACTTCCTGAAGGGTCTATTCGCCGCCACTCCGACGGCGTGCATCTTTTCGATGGGCGGGTCAACAAGGTAAAGTCCATGCCCCCTAGCCCTCCTCTAACCCACTTCTCTCTTGGTGTGTGTGTGTGTCGACCTACCATGATTCCAGCCGCCAACTGCAATACCCGACGCTGTTAGGTCGCCCGATCAACAGGGGTTTGGGTGACCCTACCCATACTCATACCCATTTGGGTTGGCATACTTCATACCAGATCCATACACATTAGGGTTTCGGGTTTTGGTTTGTGGCCGGTGGGGTCGGGTTTTGGTTTAGGTTTGGGTTTCGGTTTTGAAAAAAAAAAAATCAAGGTATCACTATAATGTTAGGCTGCTTGATCATCGGCAACCTTCCATCCGCCACCACCAATGAAAGCCCTGACCCCAACAGTCTCTCTCTGCGATGCCAGTGTGGGTGAATAGCTCCTCTGAAGTTTAGCTCAAAGAACACTTAACCCCCATGTAGTTTGTTTTGTTCGAATTCGCTTCCTTAAGTTTCAAATGTTAGCACAGTACCTGTTTTTTCTATCTATAGGGGGTCTAGCTGAATACCCCTTGAGGTTTAACTCAAAAAGACACTTTACCCCATTAAGTTTAGCTGAAAAAAAAAAAAAATTACACTTTAGCACCTGAAGGTTAGCTTAGAAACACTTTACCTCCCTAAAGTTTTAAATGATACAGAAATTTTTAAGAAACGGAAAAAAAATTATTAATAATTTAATAAACGGAACAAAAGTTGTATAATTGGAAAAAAAAGGAATATTACGCCATCTCAAATGGCGTAAAGTATTTACGCCATTTGAGATGGCGTAAAACTGAATGGGCAAATTAAAATGCCGAAACTGCCCTTTCTTTACGTCATTTCATATGGCGTAAATTCCCTATAAATAGTTTACGTCATTTCAAATGACGTAAAGTCCTAATAAGTTTTAGGATTTAGGTTTTAGGGTTAGGTTTTAGGATTTAGGGTTTAGGGTTTTAGGTTTTAGGGTTTAGGGTTTAGGATTTAGGGTTTAGGTTTAGGGTTTAGGATGCTCGGAGGTGGAGAGGCCGCTGAGGTTGGGTGGGGAGCACGACCAGACGGTGGCAATGTGGTCGTTGGCGGCAAGCTACGTCGGGGAGCAGCAGAGCTTCTGGCCGTCGATGGCGGAAGTGGTGCGGATTTTTTTGGGTTCCAATTTTTTTGGTGCAAGTGAGATCCAATGCAAAAACTATGACAATAACTTTGTGATAAACGGGTTCGGGTCGTAAACGGGTCGACACGATAGACCTGTTTAATAAACGGGTCGGGTCCGGGTTTAGGGTCTGGACACGGTAGACCCGGGAAGACCCGTTTAGTATTCAATGGGTCGTGTCGGGTCTACCCGCAATCTGATACTATAATATATAATACTAGCGGGTCTTTCGGGTCAAGTCGGGTCGAGTTGAATTGGGTCGATCGGGTCAATTGAATAGACCCGGGTGGTAAACGGGTCTTACCGGGTCTACCCGTTTATTAGCGGGTCGGGTACGGGTTTAGGATATAGACACGATTAGTTAAACGGGTCGGGTCCAGGTCTAGGGGTTTTGGACACGACACGACAATAGACACGACACGATATGATCCGAGATTAACATTGGTTTTGCAAATGATATGATATGCTGATTTTTAATTAAAATCAGATTTTTCTTCTCTCTCTGATCCCATTGCTCCTTTTGGGCATCACAAATGTTTGCATTGGTCTTACATCTCGAAGCTTAGGTAACCTTTTTTTTTTTGCATTTGCACAGGAAACCTTTGCAGACAAAACGAAAGTGTGATTTTTTGCTGAATTTCCATCATTGGTCTCAACACTTTCGATTTGTCTCAACACTAGACTTATTCAATGTCCTCACATCCTTGACTAAAAGTGCTTCTTTACCCAAATGTGGGCTATGTGGCATTGAAGAAGGTTTCGATGGGGAACACTTCTGCACACTAGGGAAGATCATGGGCCGCACAATTGTGCTTTTGCTGGAGTGCAAGAGTCTTTTGATCTTTTAATGCTGTTACTAGAAGCTTTTGTCGATCTTCCATTTTGTCCTTTAGATGAGACCTCGGTGGATCCCCAATCTTTTTCTGAATTGTCTGCACATGTGGAAATTGAAAATGAATGATAGATTCGATATGACTATATTGGCCCAATAGTGTGAATATATGTTTGATATTGGAGGTGAGGGACTCTACTTTTACAGTGATGGATATGGCAAATCACATAGTTCAATATCCACAATGACTAAAAAAACTTGAAAAAAACAGAAAAGTAAGAAAAAGAGGAATCTCTGGTTGATTAAATAATCTTATAGTGCTATGTTTCCGTGGAACCCTATGTATTATGTTCATTAATTTGACAATTTGGGACCTTTTGAACTAATGAGATGGCAGGATCATGCCATTCAATATCCACAAACACTAGAAAGATAAGGTAAATTTAAAGGTGTTGGATTGAAGTTGTAAGAAAAAATTCAAAAATGATTTTACTAGCAATGGATTTGGAAGGCCATTGTACAAAGTGTAGGAACAAACTCTTTTTGGTGATTTTGAATTTGATATGTTAATGATGCGGAACTAACTTTGGTGTGCAGGTGTTGTGAAGAGATCATTTAACATGGTTAACCACTTGCAAAGCAAACACATGATTCAATGAAGCAATTTCAATTATTACGAGTTTAATGGTGCATAATAGATAGGCATAGGCCTAGGTGCATGTGAGCACTGTTAAGCGGATCAAAATAAAGGAGGTGACCGTTTGTTAAGGCAGTTTGCAAATATCATCTACGGATCCAGTGACCCACCAAGGGTTTTAATCACAAGTTCTTAGCTTGAGTGGTTTAACAAGGTGAAGGCTCATGTAATGTAGGCATGGTCCTATTACAAACCCGCAATATTAAATAGAACAAGAACAATTTTATTCTAATGATAAAACGAGGGGTTAAAGAGTATCATAAGGATCTAGGATTGATGTACTAGCGGGTGCTAGCCGATCCTTAAATAACCTTGATGAAGCCAAGTGAGCAAGTTGAATCTCCAAAGAGGGCTCTTCGCGCGATGGTTGGGGACGGAATGGACGAGAACCATCGTCAGAGCCGTGTCCGAAGTGTACCTGTGTGCAGCCCAAGATCATGGGCTAAGCTGGGGATCAGCCTGGTCGCAGCCATTTAGGTTGATGATTAATTCTCTTTTACTATTCCCCATTAATCTATCTTGGTTTATTGCTTGATCCTTCCAAAAGATCATCGATCCTGCTGCGATTGTCCTTGAATTCTGCAAAATCTGCACAAATTGTTGGCATCACAATTGTTAGTGTCTTTGGATAAATTACTCCTACATGACACCATACATTATATTCTTATACACCATTTATCAGATTTTTAATTAAAATCAGATTTTTCTTCTCTCTCTGATCCCATTGCTCCTTTTGGGCATCACAAATGTTTGCATTGGTCTTACATCTCGAAGCTTAGGTAACCTTTTTTTTTTTTGCATTTGCACAGGAAACCTTTGCAAACAAAAATCTGATTTTTTAAACCGAGGCTTCTTTTTTTTTTAAATCAGATATTTGTTTGCAAAGGTTTGCAAACAAAAATCTGATTTTGCAACCATTGCTTCATCTGATTTTGCAACCTATGCAAAACCAATCATGATTTTTCTTCTCTTTTACCCCTATGTTCATCGAAGTATGGACATGGGTTCACGCCCGAGTATTTGAATGCTCAGTGTAATTTACTTTTATTACGACATGCTCGCAGTTGACCGCAACAAACATCGAGATTGAAATGTCTGATGTGTGTAGAGTAGGCACAATCTTATAACATGGGAATACTTTTGAGACTTGGGTCTCTTTCTTCTAAACAAGCTCAAGGCCTTGGACCAGTCTCCATATCGCATGGCTCCACAAACCATCGCGCTCCATGAGGCCAAGTCTCTTACAGACATATCATCGAATACTTACCGGGCCATCGCTGACATGAAGGAGCGGAAGGTTTGCCTTCGGTTCCCATATGTCTTTCTTCTCATCGGACATCTTTGTGTTCATCTAAACGTCTTCCATGCTTCAGATATGGGACTCCTACAACGTGAAGGCGCGAACATTCAAGATGCCCATCGACGCCGACTACATGCTGCCGAGAATCGACTACATCGTGAGTGGGATATAGAAGAAGCAGCCTCCTGGGGCCGGCCCGACTCCATCGAAGCCGAAGGTGGAGGAAGAGGGAGACACCAACAATGAGCAAATACTTTCAGAGTAGATTTTGTGGGAGGTGTTGAGGCTTATACTTTTGCGTGGATGATAGTTAAAGCTCAACAACTGTTTTGTGTGTGGTCAGGTTGTTCTGATAACATGTTCTCTTGAGCACCAAGAAAATATGAATTTATGTTCATGTTTTTTATAAAAAAAACCTGTTGTTAGCCTGCAGTGTTAAATGGGGAGTTTTCTGATGCTTTATTCATCAGTTCCATTACCTTGGAGCATAAACTTTGTACAATAGTGGTTTGGTTTCAAAATCCACAGTTTTCTGTTGAACTTAATATATTGTGATACAAATTACTTTCAAGTGAGTTTTTTTTTTTTGGACAACTTGACCCCTGTACGATGCTTCGTTTGCATGTTCACCCCCTCTGTTAACTTACATCCGTTAAGATTTATTTTTATGCCAAAAATATAATCATCCATCCGTTCGTTTTGCATGCCATTTGGGACCAAGTACGATTCAGCGATCGGGTTTAGTATAACAAATAGTTGCGTTTGAAGCCAAAACTAAATCATAGACATTATTTTAGATGCCATTTGGGCTGAGTGCTACTCATCGCATGGGCTGGGTGTAACGGACTGATGTGATTGAGTTTTGGCTCTAACTTATCATGTGCCATATTTTTGTTGTTGGGTGTTTTTGTGCCAATTTTATGTTGTTAGGTGTTTTTACTCCGGATGCTTGGTGAGGCACCTGGATCGTTGATGGAAGAATAGACAGTTGTCTGATTATATTGGGAAACCAAAACTGAATTCCAGGTGTTCTTTTTGCATGCCATTTGGGACGAGTGTGATTCATCGATCGGACTGGGTGTAACAGACAGTCGTGTATGGTTGAATCACAGTCATTCTTTTAAATGCCATTTGGGCCTGAGTGCGACTCACCGCTCGGGCTGGGTGTAACAGATTGTTGTGATTCAATTTTGGCTTTAGCCTATTCAAGTACCATTTTTTTGTTTGTTGGGTGTTTTGCGCATGATGCTAAGTGACAGTAGCTCATCTAACATCGCCTCCACCGTTAGTCTGTTTAGAATTAATGACATGTTTAAGCCACATTTTAAGAAATCATATGTATTGTCATTTGCACTTCAAATTACAATACTGCCATCAACAAATCAAATTACATTACTACCATCAACTGATGTCATAAATTTTTATATTTCTCAACTATGCATGTAGTGTGATTTATTTTAGAACCATTTAATACATAAATAAGAACAAAAAATCATATACATTTTGATTTCTAAACACTTTAATATTACAATGAATGAATGGTGAATGTAAATAGGAAAAAAATACATATGAATTCTCAACACTGGTATCTACATACTGTTGTACGTAAGAACCTCAAAGAGACAAATTTTTTGATAATTTGAATAGGAAATGATGCATTTGAGTTGGTAGAGCATATAATTTGAATAGAAAATTATACAAAGTTTTTAAAATTGGCAGTTTACTCAATATCGTTAGTTTGCATGGCAATCGGGCTGAGTGGGGTCGGCAGTCGTCAGGGTTCTGTTGCCACCCTCAAAATATTATTGCCACCGTCGAATTATTGGACCCCCTAATAATATTGTTATTGCTCTCGAAATGTTTTGTTGCAACCATTGAAATATTATCCCCCCTCTCGAAATAATATTGTTGCTCATGAACTATTATTGTCTCCCTCGAAATATTGCCGCCACCCTTTAAATATTATCACTGCCCTTAAAATGTTTTCGTCGTGCTCGAAATCTTTTTCGTGCCCTTGGGCACGGGGTTTTTACTAGTATATATATATATATATTATATAAAATAAGCTACAGTTTTGTGGGGGGTACAAAGAAAGGTCAGGATCTGTCTTCGAGAGGGAGATAGAATGAAGGGGCAAGATAAGCTGATGTAAGGGTGAGTGTGATTCATCTAGGAAGAGGGGAATGACTAAGATTGAATCGAGTTGAAATCTGGGGATGAAATTAGGGGGAGGAAGTAATAAATTAGTGAAGGACCTGATTGTAAAAAAAAAAAATTAACAATCTTTTGGAGGGCTTTTGTGTAAAAAAAAGTAGGGACATGTTCGGTATTGCTCTGATTATTCACACGTGGTCCCCCCTCCCCCACATAAATGAGGGAAGGACCTAATTTGGCTTTTCCAATCCAGCTATTACCCGATTAGGTTTCAAGCAGCCGTCCGTTTTCTACGATTGACCAACTACTATCTCACAGCCGTCCGCTCTCTCTCTCTCTCTCTACGCCAAATCTTACCCCGATTCCCGCCCCCATATCTCGAACCAGATGGACCCCGATCTCACAGCCTTCCATTCCGCCCCCTCTCATTCCTCTCTCTCTCTCTCTCTCTCTCTCTCTCTCTCCGCCCAAATCCTATCCCCGATTCTCGCCCCAAACCTCCCGATCCTCCCCCTCCGTGTCCCTCTCCTCATCCCGCTCGGATCCCACCACCCAGCCTAATCTCCCTTCCTCCGATCGCGCCCCCTCCATGTCCCTCTCCTCATCCCGCTGATCGTGCGCCCCGATCCCACTGACCTCCGATCGTTCCCCCTCCATGTTCCTCTCCTCATCCCGCTGATCGTGTACCCCGATCCTGTTGATCGCGTGCCCCTCTTTTTCCTCATCTGTGACCCCCCTCTTCCAAATCGCGTCCCCCTCCGTGTCCCTCTCCTCATCCCCCTTTTCCCTCATCCGCGACTGGGTCGGGGTCGTCGCTGGTGAACAGGTGAACAGGTCTCTCACTCGATCTCTCTCGATCTCAGAATTTTTTTTTATTACAACTCTCGATCTTAGTGTTTTTTTCTCATTTTTTTTATTGCAGCTCTATCTCTCTCAATTTCAATTTTTTTGTTTATTGCAGACCTGTTGTTGCGCCTGTTGAAGAGTTTCTGAAGATTTTTTCCCCTTCTTTTTTTCTTTTCTTTTTTTTTCTCATCTCACGTTTTTATTTTGGATTGCAGTCCTATGCTGTCACCGGCGGGGTCGGGGTCGTCGCCGGTGAACAGGTGAACAAGAGGTCTCTCACTTGATCTCTCTCGATCTCATTTTTTTTTTTTTATTACAGCTCTCTATCTCTCTCGATCTCACTTTTTTTCTATTGCAGGTTTGCTATTGCCGGCTGGGTCAGGGGAGATGATGATTTTTTCCCCTTCTTTTTTTGCTTTGTTTTTTTTTTTTCTCTCATCTCAGAGTTTTTTTTTTGGCTTGCAGTCCTATGCTGTCGCCGGCGGGGTCGGGGTCTTCGCTGGTGAACAGGTGAATAGGTCTCTCACTCGATCTCTCTTGATCTCAGATTTTTTTTTTGATTGCAGCTCTCAATCTCTCTCTCTCTCTCTCTCTCGATCTTAGTGTTTTTTTTCTCTTTTTTTTTATTGTAGCTCTATCTCTCTTGATTTCAATTTTTTTTTATTACAGGCCTGATCGTTGTAATTTTAGTGCCAAAAATCCAGATCCACTCCTTCTCGGCTTCGATCTAACTTCTAGGTATCGTCTCTCCCGATCTTGCAGATTCCCGATATTTTTTTAAAACAAAACAGATTTTTCTAATGCTTCCCCTTTGAAATATATGTTTTAAAGGCTGCTATCTATTTTAACGAATGCAGTATTGAGTTTTGTTTCCAATTTACTAAAAAACCATTTGGGAGAAAGAAATAGAAAGTTTTTTTTCTTTGTTTTTTTGAGTAAAAGTTAGCATCCCATTGTGGGAGGGGTTTGGCAGTGATTTCTTTGTTTTTTATAGTGATTTCGTCAAAGATCTACATGTTTCTATTTGCACATCGGCTGGAAGGCAAAAGCGTTAGACATCCTGATATCCTGAACCCCAATGTAAGGAACCCCCAATCCTTCATATTTATCTCTTTAGAAGAAAACTGATTTTATATTTGTTTGTTGTAGATAAAAGGTTTAACAGATTTTATGATTTTTTTTCCAGACTAATTCTATTGCCTATGTGTCGTTGATGGCAGAGGAGACGATTGGATTAGATATCTTAACGAAGAAATCTTGAACCCAAGGTAACGAACCCCTCATCCTTCATCTTCTCTCCCCAATTCTTCACAAATTAAAATCTTGAGTTGGGTTTTCCATTGAATCTAATTCCAATATTTTTTTGTTGAAAACCTGTCAATGAATAGGTTTTAGGCATCAGCGACGAAGCCCATACCGGTGATCGTGAAGTGGTAGAGTTGGGACTTTGCATTGTCAAGAGCCAAGAAGACAGCAAGTGTCCACTGGATCATTGCGGAATGGTGGCGGATGTGGAGTTTGAGGTGTGTAGCAAGAGAAGAATGGACCCTGTCTTCATGATTTTTCAGATTCAGGACTTGGCGGCATCACTACTATCCTTTCAAAATTTACTATAAGTGTTCTTCTATGTTCCTATTCTTCATGCTTTACTTTAATTTGGCAGTTGTAAATCGGTGCGTCTATTGATGCTCTAAATAGGTGTGTATACTGAGTATTAAGAGAAAACTGCTGGTTTCGATGAGTCTACAGAGGCCGAGAATGAGGAATCAGCTGTGTAAAAATGACTCTTCCTTTGAAAGAGTAGGGTAGGAAAAAGAAACTGAATCGGAAATTGAATAGGTAAATCAAGAATCAGTAAGAGACAACTTTTATTAGGGGTCGATAGGTTAACTGTAAGGAACCACTGATTCTTTCAAATTAAATCATAACAAATCTTATTAGGATTCTCTTTAGCTCTCTCGATCGCCCAATATCCTGTGCATTCATTCAAATCAAATCATAACATATTTGATTGGATTTTTGCTTCATTCTTTGAACGCTTTTATGTTGATCATATAGGAGGAGATTCGATCTGCATCCTTACCAAGATCTTGAAGCCAAAGGACTATGAGTGCCACTCCATATTCGTTGGATTGGCTTCTTCTTTTGTCTTTGATTTCCTGATTCACATATTACTTTTACTTTCTTTTTTATATGATTCTCCTCCTTTATAAGATCAAATCACAGTTAATGATTCCAAGTCATAATGCGTTCAGTTAATTTTGGGTTGTCTATGACTTCCTATATGTGGAGTACAATGATGTAATGAAGATGTGGATACCTATTTGTATCTGAGCTTCTTTGAACTGATTGTCATCATGTCCAGCCCCAAATCTCCCCCCTCCGACTCTCACCCCAAATATTCACCCCTAAAATCCAGGTTGTTATATATTAGGATGTTAAAGGAAAAGGGATTAAGGGCTGGATGCAACGGCCGTCTGTGATTATGCCCATCGATCACCTCCCTTCCACAATCCTTTTCCGATATGGAAAAATCTCCTGCATTCCCTGCCCAGCGATCCACAATCATGCCCAGTGATCCATGACCCTTTCCATACATGGAAAAATCTCCCGCGATCACCTCCGGGACTTTTGAGAGATCCCATGCTCGTTATTACACCCACATACCATAACGCCCATGGTTATTACACGATGCAAATCGATGAGATTACATAATGTAAGTAAATTGAGTTGTCGTATCGGAGGGGCTATCATGGTCGATATGCGATTACATTGCCATTTGCCACCCTTGAAATATTGTCATTGCTCTGAAAATATTGATATCGCTCTGAAAATATTGTCACCTCTCGAAATATTATTGTCGCACTCAAAATATTTTGTTTCAACCCTCAAAATATTTTGGCCACCTTTGAAGTATCGTCATCTTTATCAAAATATTGCCCTCGCCCACGAAATCTTTTACGTGCCGACAGGCACGGGCATTACTAGTATATATATAAGGCCAGGATGCTACATCTCAAAGCAACGTTTTTGCTGCTTTGACAATCCACCACGACCAAGCCACATGTGATCTCCGGCCAGAATCAACATCAACAACCTCCAATCACCTCCACAAATGATCTCCGCTAACACCACCTGTCGAGGTCCACCGATAGAGAACTCCGGTGACTACTTCCATTGTGAGCCGTCCATTTATCACCTCATCTCATCCGGTGACCTCCGATGACATCTGCAGCCAGTGACCACCTCTGGTGGCTTCTAGCAGCTCCCGATTGTGAGTTTGGATAACCATGGTCGTCATTCATGGCTTTGATAGCCACCGGCGACCTATCAAAGCAGCAAAGAATGCTGCTTTCGAAGGTAATATCTTGTTTCTCATATATATATATGGGAATAGGAAACATGGTCCTCCCGATCACCCAACACGCTAGTCTTTCCTTCAATTTGGGTGCCACATGACACTTTTTAACCGGAGTTAAGGGCTGGTTAAGGTGGGTACATCCCTCCTAACAATGATCATGACATAAAATTTGGAAAGAAAATGCCAAGTGGCATTTTTAAATTACCATAGCATGGGCTATTTGCACGCTACAGTTTACCGTTAAATCTGTCGACCGTTGATCGGGTTATTTTAAGTTTTTTTTTAGAATTTTTTAAAAAAATCTTGATCTAAGTAGAGTGGATTGACCATTCATAAAAAGAAATATGGTTAAAAAGTGCCATGTGGCACCCAAATTGAAGGGAGGACTAGCGTGTTGGGTGGTCGGGAGGACCATGTTCCCTATTCCATATATATATATATATATATATATATATATATATATATATATATATATATATATATATATATATATATATATATATATATATATATATATATATATATATATATATATTTCTGTTTCAAGTTGAGCTCAATATTAGATTACAGGGTTTAAACCCGATAATATGGATACCGGGTTTACTCGAAATCCAACAAGAAAATGGCTTAGTATGGGAACGTTATATAAGGGGGCTTCGGTTAAACTTGACGTCCAGAATACTGGGTTTAAACCCTGTAATCGAAATAATGGGTTCTACATGAAGCAGAAAAAAAATATTGCGACTCGTATTACGACGTTGACATGCCATGTGGGTATCTAAGTGCTAAACTGATAAATACTTTCGATCAAACACTATTGAGTTAAATTTTTATTTTTTAAATATTATCTTTTAAAAATTCCCTTAAACAAAAGGAGCTCAACAAAACGTCGGAGGAAAAGGTAGTTGGGGCCAAAAACATATAAAAAAAAAGAAGAAGGAAAACGTTGGTACCTCTCTTTCTCTCTCTCTGTCTCGTTTGAGCTTGCTGTGTGTGCGATGGCGTTGTCGTCGAGCAGCGGACTGACCTTCAAGCTGCACCCGCTGGTGATCGTCAACATCTCCGACCACCACACCCGCGTCAAGGCCCAGGCCCAGCATCTCGGCACCGCCGCCAACGGTGGCGCAGCCAATCCCCCGCCCCGTGTCTTCGGGTGCGTCATCGGGGTCCAGCGCGGCTACATCTCAAAGCAACATTTTTGCTGCTTTGACAATCCACCACGACCAAGCCACATGTGATCTCCGGCCAGAATCAACATCAACAACCTCCAATCACCTCCACAAATGATCTCCACTAACACCACCTGTCGAGGTCCATCGATAGAGGACTCCGGTGACTACTTCCATTGTGAGCCGTCCATTCATCACCTCACCTCATCCGGTGACCTCCGACGACATCTGCAGCCAGTGACCACCTCTGGTGGCTTCTAGCAGCTCCCGATTGTGAGTTTGGATAACCATGGTCGTCATTCATGGCTTTGATAGCCACCGACGACCTATCAAAGTAGCAAAGAACGCTGCTTTCGAAGGTAATATCTTGTTTCTCATATATATATATGAGAATAGGAAACATGGTCCTCCCGATCACCCAACACGCTAGTCTTCCCTTCAATTTGGGTGCCACATGACACTTTTTAACCGGAGTTAAGGGTTGGTTAAGGTGGGTACATCCCTCCTAACAATGATCATGAAATAAAATTTGGAAAAAAAAATGCCAAGTGGCATTGTTAAATTACCATAGCATGGGCTATTTGCATGCTACAGTTTACCGTTAAATATGTCGACCGTTGATCGGGTTATTTTAATTTTTTTTTTTTAAATTTTTTTTAAAAATCTTGATCTAAGTAGAGTGGATTGACCATTCATAAAAAGAAATATGGTTAAAAAGTACCATGTGAAACCCAAATTGAAGGGAGGACTAGCGTGTTGGGTGGTTGGGAGGACCATGTTCCCTATTCCCTCTCTCTCTCTCTCTCTCTCTATATATATATATATATATATATATATATATATATATATATATATATATATATGTTTCAAGTTGAGCTCAATATTAGATTACAGGGTTTAAACCCGATAATATGGATACCGGGTTTACTTGAAATCCAACAAGAAAATGGCTTAGTATGGAAACGTTATATAAGGGAACTTTGGTTAAACTCGATGTCCAGAATACTGGGTTTAAACCCTGTAATCGAAATAATGGGTTCTACATGAAGCAGAAAAAAAATATTGTGACTCGTATTACGACGTTGTTATGCCACGTGAGTGTCTAAGTGCTAAACTGATAAATACTTTCGATCGAACACTATTGAGTTAAATATTTATTTTTTAAATATTATCTTTTAAAAATTCCCTTAAACAAAAGGAGTTCTTGAAAACATATAAAAAAGTAGTTGGGGCCAAAAACATATAAAAAAAAAAAAGGAAGGAAAACGTTGGTACCTCTCTTTCTCTCTCTCTCTCTCGCTTGCGCTTGCTGTGTGTGCGATGGCGTCGTCGTCGAGCAGCGGACTGACCTTCAAGCTGCACCCGCTGGTGATCGTCAACATCTCCGACCACCACACCCGCGTCAAGGCCCAGGCCCAGCATCCCGGCGCCGCCGCCGCCAACGGTGGCGCGGCCAATCCCCCGCCCCGCGTCTTCGGGTGCGTCATCGGGGTCCAGCGCGGCCGCACGGTCGAGATCCTGAACAGCTTCGAGCTCCTCTACGACCCCGTCTCCCAAACCCTCGACCGTCCCTTCCTAGAGAAGAAGCAGGAGCTCTGTAATCAAACCTCCTCCCCCCCCCTTCTAGGGTTTTGTACTTCCCTCTTGCGTGCCCCTCTAGGGCTTTTTCCTTTTTTTTTTTTTTTTGCGGATTGAAGATCTGGTCTTATCCTCTAGTGACGTCTTCGATGCAGATAAGAAGGTGTTCCCAAATTTTTATATTCTGGGGTGGTATTCGACGGGAAGTGATGCAGAGGAATCGGACATGCAGATCCACAAAGCTGTAAGTACTCGGATTACCTTCTTCTGGATTTTCCGTTGTTCAAAGATGAGGTTTTTGTAGTGCATTGGTAATTGGGACTTGTGCGGAATGAATTATCTGACCACATGATTGCATATGCGAGTATGCGACGACACACCACCGATATTTTTTTGAATTAGGGATGTGCAGTCGGATATGCTATGTGCGCCGCATAGTCGGCATATACAGCCACAAAATCCGTTGTGCAAATGTTTAATCCTAGCGTCTCTTGAGCGACAACCATATATGCAATTTACCATGTCCAGACCACATGTGTATATGATGTCGCGTATGACAACAATGGTTACATTGTTTTAAAATAAAAATAGAACATAAAAGATAACATTTGAAGATAAAAAGAAATAAAAGATTAAATAGATTAAGAAATAAAGGGAGAGAAAAGTGAGTATTATTTGTTGAATGTTGACTTTATTCAGTAGTACGTTCATTGGTACATGTTGCTTACCATCTAAACAAACTAAGTTTAGGTATATGTAATAATATAACTTTTCCCTTTATTTGACATACTTGGTTTAGTTGGTTATCTTAGATGATACATACTTGAGGTCATATGATACTCTCAAGAAAATCATCTTTCTTCAAGATACAAACATAACCTAATATATACAAAATGCTAAATAGTATATTTACTCATAAATGAAGTAATTATATCAAATATTAGTTGCATTAAGCATGAAACATCCTACGTTTTGAAGTTTTGAAGTTAAATGCTAAATCATCATTTAATCATTTGAGCATATTAACCTTCTACCTCGATGCCAAGTTGGTGCTTAAACTACTAAGCTGACTAAATTGTCGCTAAGCCTTTATGCGGGACAACATTAATGTTTATGCATTGGGTAGCTATTTAAATTTCGACTGTAATATTCTCTTGATTGGGGAGTTTTTATTTGTCGTAGTTTTGAAATGTGTTAGTTGAACCGTAGTAGATTTGTTACTGGACTAAATGAAATATACACCCAAAATTAACTTGCGCTTGTTTTGTGGTTATTTAAAGCTTTCAAATTGAATTTTGGTCTAAACTTTCAATTTTTGATTCTGTTTTTTTTATAAACATATTCTTAGTAACTAATTAATTTTTAATTGTTCCAACAAAACATGTTTTTTATGGTTCGGCCCAATTTTGGGGTTTTTGTTTTGCGTTATTTTTTAAAAAGTTTTTAGGTTACTAATTCGATTTATGCAGACGTGTGGCTCTAGATGCTGCCATGTGCGGCACATATGTCATTGTAACGTGCGCCCATACATGATCATTGTGCACCACACACTTCAACAATTATTATTTTGCACGTGGGAGTTGTGCTGCCACATATAATGACATGTGTGGTGTCAACGACTATTTTACCACCTCAGGTAGTTATATACTCTCCCTGCAAAAAAAATAAAAATAAATCCATCCCACTTCTCTAACCCCCTCCAAACCTTACCCCATATTTGCATTTCGTCCATGGCATTTATGAATGAGGGCTCCTATGGTTCTAGGCCTCTTAAACCTCTGTATTCCAAAGATCCCAGGTGGAAGTATAGAATAGGAACATTACAAGAGCCCGTTTGAAAAGCATATTGTGATTTGTGAGCTATGATACTAAGAAGCCAAGGGAGGCATAGTGACTCAGGCAAAACTTGGCGCATCCACCTATGCCCGACGCATGAAAATGCCCTTGGGCCACCTACGAAATCCGACGGGAATAATGATGTACATACAAATGATTGACAAAGGTTTGATACATCTCTACCTTCACTCATCGTCGTCACCAGAGCAACCATAAGTTAGGAAGAATGGGAAGATGATGATTTAACTCTCATTCCAGAAGGATTAGCTTATGTATTCTTTTTTAATGCGTTTTTTAAATATATTTTATTTCATAATGTAGTATACTTTAATAATTTTTTTTTTTGATTTTGCCTAATATTTTTTTTAAAATTTTAAAGAAGCACAGACACCCCAACCCCAACAACAACAAAAAAAAGTACCCACACAATGCGGTTGATCACACTATCACATATGCGACTGGAAGAGTAAGATCGCATTGACCGTGCATCACCTATTGACAACCTTACATCCTTTCAAGATATTAGTTTTTTTCTTCTTTCAGAGGTAATCTACTCCAAGATTCTTTTTGGTCTTCTTGAGTAAGTTAACGATTTTAGGCCAATTAGAGCAAAAATTTGATTGTTGGAGTATGCGTGGATGATGCATTTACGAGGAATGTTTTTTTTATTCAGATTAAATTTTTTGGTTACAAATTATTCATCATTCCTCATAAATGCATCATAAATTTATTCACGATATTTTGGTTACAAATTATTTTTTGACGAAATATCATTTTTTTCCTTCTACTATTGGATATCAACCGGCTTTCGGTCGGTCGTGCTCTGCACAGCATGTGATGTGGGACCTATCTGTTTGACTGATATTTCGTGATATTTCGCAGACTTTACATTTCGCACGATATCTCGCGAAATATCGCGATTTATATGTGATTTCCATTCCGCTCGAAACCGCAGGCGGGATTTCGTGCCGAGTTTTCAAAAAAACGAGATATTTCGCGATATTTCTCGAGATTTTGAACATTGGGTGTAAGACATGCAAATAATGCGGAACTGAAATGTTGGTTCAAGACATGCAAATAATGCGGAACTGATTTAACAAGAATGATTAGTTATCTCTCTCCTCTAATTGTGTCATGTGATCCTTTTAATGGTTGATGTGAAGTCTTGATTATTTGGGAGCTCTTCCTTTCGTTCAATCGTTGAATTTGTTGGTGCTAATTTCATGTTATCACTTATCAGTATTTCTTGAGTGTATGCTAGAATTTAAACTTGTGATGGATTCTGCGCAACTCCAATACTAGTAGCGAAACTGAATATGAATAGTTCAAAACCTAAGAATTGTTCAGAAAAGGTTGGGGCATTGATGGCAAGGTGACTTTGTTTTAAAAGTGTGTATATTATTTTCCACTTACTGCATGGCATGGGTCGTGGTACTCTTGCCTTGTTGATTGTGGATCAATTTAGATAGTGTAGTGGTTTTGAGTTCCTACCTGCAAGGCTGCATCTTCTCTTTAATTTGAGAATTCTTATAATTCTTTTTTTGGGATTTTGCAAATCAACACCTACAAACTAGTCTAATTGTGTTAACCCATGGAAATCTTATGTTTGCATATTGACCCTCCAAACATATTATTATATAAAGTTGTGAATATACACCCCTTCGTCACTATTCGTCAATAAAATGTGACAACCACTGCGAGCTTTTAACTCTGATCCAAATGATCATTTTACCCATGGCTAAAAGGTGACTTACCATTTGGATCGATTAACTCCGTTTCTTTTCAGTGCGAGTACCTAAACCGTAACTCCACTCTGGTATCCCTTCCATGCTTGTTCAACTCTTTATGCTCGTTCGACATCCCTCCATGATAGTCTGACAAGTACGTAAACCCTCACATGTACACTTAACAGTCAATAGGGGAATATCCTGGGTATATCCGCTCTTTCGAGATGGTAGATAACTTGAGGGGTGAATATGCACAACTTTATATGTATTGGAGGGTCAATATGCAAATATAAGGTTTCTAGGGGTTAGTATGCAAGTAGACTAGTTTGTAGGGGTCGATTTGCAAAATAATTCATTTTATTGTTCATTTTAGGGGTGGCAATGGGTCAGGTTTAGACATAGATATCAGGGCAAAACACCCAACCCGAACTCGGCCCGTTTAATAAGCGGGTCAAAAACTTAAACCCAAACCCGACCCACCTAATAAATGGGTTGACCCAACTCGACCTGTTTAACCTGTATACTAAACGGGTCGTGTCGGGTTGGCTCGGCTTGGGTCAATAGAACCCATGTAAACTTGTAGGGTTGGGTCAAGACAGGTTGGATTGGGCCGGGGTTGGTTCGGGTTGGCTCGGGTCGGGTCGGGTTGACACGACCCATTTGATAAACGGGTCAAGTCGGGTTATAAGTACAAACCCGAACCCGACCCATTAAATAAACTGGTCAATCGGGTCGGCCCGTTTAGGACCCGAACCCGTTTAAGCCAAACCCAAACCCGCTAACTTCGGGTCGGGTTGGCGGGTCGGGTCAAGGATTGCCACCCCTAGTTCATTTGAAGCAAAAACTACATGCTAATATTAGAATATTTAAGATAAATTAATGCTGCACAAGAAAATCATTGTTATAGTAAACAATTCTTTTGAATCTCTTGATCATTTGCTGATAAAAATATCTGGAACAGTTGATGGACATTAATGAGAGTCCAGTTTATGTTCTTCTGAATCCCTCCATCAACCATGCTCAAAAGGATCTTCCAGTGACCATCTATGAAAGTGGTATGCGAGCTTGTGCCTAATGCCTGCATCACATTTTCGTCTGGTAGTATACATTCGGTTCATATTGAAGTATATGCTGATGCTTTATGCAGTTATAGATCTTTGTACCTTAGTGATTAATAACCACTGTGACTAGTGAAAGTAAAAGAGACATGGCTATCATTTATCATATTCACTATAATTTTTATAGTAGATGAAATATGAGTTGGATGTATAGTCATGGTTTGACAGACACTAGATTGCCTCTCTTTGAAAGCATTTATATCTTTTGGTACATTAATGCTTTATTCTTATCACATACAAGTCTCTATGCTGCAAAATGGCGTCTTTTTTCTTTTATTTCCTTTAAATTTACTCAATGTTTATATATACTTTTTTTTCCCTTTTGTTCGCTGGTGGAAAACCGTGGAATACGATATTAGTGGTATGATATTCTTGTGCACCTTGATGTATTAGTGGCATATCTCTCCCGATTGTAACTGCTTGTAGGAACCTTCTTTTAGATTCTTTTCGCTAGGGTCCAATAGAGATGCTAGGCAGCAACACTTTGGAAAGCATATGTTGGATTAGCAATTTTAAGTTCTAAATTCGAGTCTAGATTAGGGTTGGGGATGGCTCGGGTTCGGGTCGGACACTACCCTTATCTATGCTGATTCGGGTATGGGATGGTCCATACCTAACCCATGCCCATTTAAATACGGGAGCAACCATACCCAACTCATTCACCTTCTGGTTTCTGGTTTCGGATTTTGGTTTGGATTAAGGATATGCATAGGTAAAATTTGCCTTTTTAATTATCATCTTTTCAAGGTATCTATATTAAATTGCTTGATCTACTTCCCTGTTTGCCGCCCCTTCTACCACTCTTTCCGGCGGTGTTTCCACCACATTATCCGTCGCTAGAAAGAGGAACAAGATACAGAGAGCTTGAGCAAGAGAATAGAGACGATGTGAGATCGTTTTATCGTTTTAGGATATGTGTCCTGGTAGAATTCGAGTAGGTTATGATAGTTTAGAGTATGATTATATCATATATTGTTATGCCCCAGAAATTTGAAGACCGATCCCTAGGGTGTGAGGTGAGAAAAAGAGAGGGGTTTTAGGTTTGGTCAATTAGCTATACCAATTAGTGTTCTCACAAGGCTTCTTCTTGCTTTCACACATGGAAAAGAAGAAGGGAGAAACAAGATGGGATCTTTTTAATTTGATTTTTATGAAAACATTTTTATTAAAAGTAGGGAAGAGAAGTGTAAACAAATAGAAAACTTTTCAAGCTAGACTCGATCTTTAAAAGGGCTAATATTTCAGAATGTGTGGCATGTCGATGCCACTACATGCTGACAGGAGTCCCTTTAAGGGAGCATGTCGCTCAAGTCTCCGACTGCGAGCCAAGTAGTCTCACCCACTCCTTAACACTCGGATGCACTGGTCTAGAGGTTCTATCTACGGGATTGATCAATTAGGTCATTTATACGCACTTTCATTTTCTATCGTTGTTAGAGTGTGTAGATACATTCTTAATCATTGTATAGACCTTTTAGTGTTTTTTGGGTATGTTCAACCTTTGGTGATCCCATCCTTTGTATAGTGATATATAGAGCATTTGCTCCAATGAGTAAAGCAAGGGTTTTTACTCCCAATCTCTCTCTCTCTCTCTCTTTTCATCTATCTAACTATCGTGATCTATCCTAGGCATGGGGTCTTAAAGGGAGGCCTACCCAAAAGAGTTCAGCTGAATCATTGCCACTAACAACCATATAATACTTACCAAACTAAAAAAGCTCTTATTCCAAAGCAATTACAATGTATGAAGAAAAATACTGCAAAATCGACATACTGAAAGTAAAGACAAGACTGCAACTATAAATCTGCCTCTGGACTCCTACTACTACTCTTGAGCCTCCGAACCTGCAGGTGAGTTCTACTCGTGGGAAGAGTAGCCCCCAATAGGAAATTTTGAGATTAGCAAATTTAATAGCTAGTGACATCCTAAAAGCCTTTAATAATATGAGGCAATGAATCTAATTGAATTAAAGATATATTTATCATCTCTAATGGAGTCAACGTTTACATACAAATAACATAATCCCACCATTAATCTACATTCTCATACAATTATTACTGTCACTATGTTATCTAACACATAGTCTATTCAATGTTCCACAATGCTTAATTAATAATCCAATAAGTCATCTATCATAATATGAATCTTGAATATTTTGTTCATCCTGCCCCTGATCGGGTATTTCTATAGGGTCTTTTAATTCGATGTAGAGGGCCAACTCTTTCGCAGTGCATCCACCATCATCATGCACAAAATCCACCCAGATAATCATAAGGGGTTTCCCGTCTTTCACAATGGAGCTCTACCGCCCAACTTGCTTTACTTTGGGGGCTTCAACTATACCAGGACGAGGTTGCTAGGCTAATCCCTACTCGAGGGCTACTCTTATTGGCTTTACTACAACTCTTGCCCGTGACCCCTAACCTACTTATCTTCGGCTGTGCACACAGGGTGGTTCACGGCCCTTGCGTGCAAAGGGTTACCTTCTAACCAGGTGGACTATCAATTTATCATTCTTATATACATATACTGAAGTTGCGAAAAAGTATACTCGGTGATTAATGATTTTCAACAGTTTATCCCTGGTTTCGCATTACTCTCGCAACCCACAACAGTAATGCAATTAAAGGATATACTGCTCTTAAAGTGATTCGTCCTACACTCCCTTGAAACCAATATACTAGGGTTGCCACTCTTTCTAGGAGGGTGGACCCCGAAGATTATTAATTCCTCTATTATCGGTTAAATTTAAGGGAATGTCTAATTACGGTGTCCACGTAATCAACAATAATTATTATTTTACTGTTTTATGGATGTGTCGCCGACTCGCGACTCCGCATGCAAGGTGGGGGTCCACATGACCACATGTGACGATGCCCGGCGGGACCCGCATGCAGTGTCATGGACACATAACCTTGGTTTCGGTTCTCATTTTCCACTGTTAAAAACCATCAAAGAAGTTACCTGGTCGATGCGTACGAACTTCCGTCAAATGGCCTCCGCTCCGTCTATGACTGGATTGTCCCGGTCACATACTGTTAAGTACACATAGCTGCCTACGATTATTGATTGCTACTAAGTATGACTGGGTTAGGCCCGAGTTGGTCGAGTCGAAAATTTAGACGTCATTAGATGCCAGTCTATTGGTACGCAAAACGGTGCTCTTAATGACAATCCTGGTTAGTCAGCGTTGCCGACGCCAAGGGTTGCATTACGGTTCAATTGTACTAATCCGTCTAAATGGTCGCTCCGGCGTCGGGTGCTGCTACTAACGTGCTTTGTGCTCCGAAGAGCCTTCAACATCACTAACAAGGTGTGCACTAGTAGGGTCAGGTTTAAGCAAGGTTGGCGGTTCGATTTGTCCTTTGTCTGAGATGATCTAGGACTAGGGTGCAGATACGGCTAGTTGGTACATCTCAGATCAAAGGTCTTAACTGAATCCCGACTCGACAATGTTTAGTAATAAAGCCCATCCAGGTCGGATTCCAGGTTTGGTGAATGGTCGTCGGGTGGCGATCCGTCTGATGATTCACATGCCAAACAAATGAGGTAATGATCTACGGTATGCCATTGACCAACAATGGTCGCTGAATCGAATCATCCTAAAATGCATGAACAAAGAAGTTCATACGGTTTTGACGATTACGATAAAAAATAGCAATTAGCTACTGACCGTCGCCTCTGGATCAATATTAGAAGATCGGGTCGATTCATCAGAGGAAGGGAGGGGGTTGGTGTGACTAGTGGCTGGTCATCGTCGGCTGCTTAGAAAGAAAAAGGGCTGGCCCTACGGCTGGTTCAGTTGGCCAGGTCGTGCTCGCCCGAGGTAGTCGAAGCCACCTGTTGCTTGGCTGCCATCGGCAACCATCGCAGCAAGAGCAAGAGAAAACAAGGGGTTGGATCCATGTTGGTTGGGTGGCCGGTGGGGGCTCGGGTCTCGCCGGCTGCACAGCCGTCGGCCACTTAGCCGGTAGTCATGGCTGTATCAAGGGCGAAGACAATAAGGGGGGTTGGGGGTCGGTCGAATTCACACAGAAAAGGAATGAAAAAAAAAAGGGGAAGGAAAGGCTGACCAAATTAGTCGCGCGGGGGGGGGGGGGGGGGGGGTTGGGCGTCGGCTTTGCCTGTGGCTCCTCCTGCTCCTTTCTGGCGTTGCGTGCAGACTACTACCACAGGAAGGACGAGAGATCAAGGGAGAGAGAGATCGGAAGGGGTGGGGGGGTCAGGCTGGGTATAGGGTCTCTTTTATGGGGGAAGGGGGCTGCGGGGATTCCGGGGGATAGAGATGGGAACGACTAGTTTTTTTGGGGGTTTTGATTTTATCCTATCTCTAAAAGCGGTGAAGCGCGACTCGCACTCGGACTCGCGTTACGCCGTGATACGTCGGTACGCGAACCTCATTAAATTCGATCGACTCGGATAAACAACAATTTTATTAATTAATTAAATTGCCTCAAATCACCGTGCACACGAAATGAATTTATTTGTTCCAGTCGTCTCGTAACTCGGACCCAGGACCCATTGCCAGGTCCAAGTCAAGTTCAGCTAACAACAAGCTTCAACAAAACATTTATACACGAAAGGTAACAAAGATCTATTTTAATTATTCTAGCTATGATATTATAATAATAAAAAAAAAGAAACTGGGTTGGGCTCAGTGAAATTGAATTCGAAAGTACTGGGTATTATATCCTACCAACCTTATTAGAATTTTCGTCCCGAAAATTAACTAACAATAACCTTGAATAAAGAAGGGTACTGGGACTGCATTGCTGACTCGAGCTCCCACGTAGCCTCCTCACTGCAGTGCTGCCACTGCACTTTCACCATGGGGATGGTATTCGTGTGAAGCACTCAGTCATCGCTAGCCAAAATCTTGACCAGTCACTCTTCGTAGGACGCGTCTGAATTGAGGGTCAAGTCCTCTGCCAATTCAATACGTGACACGTGTTTGGCTCATACCTCCGAAGCATTGACATGTGAAAGATATCGTGGATGCCAGAGAGCTGCTGGGGCAGTGCTAGATGGTATGCCACCTTGCCAACTCTCTCCAAGATCTCGAAAGGACCAATGAACCTCGGAGCCAACTTCCTTTTCTTCCCAAATCTCATGATGCCTCGCTGAGGGGAAACCTTTAGGAAAACATGGTCTCCGACAGCGAACTCGAGCGGACGTCGCCACACATCAGCATAGCTTTTCTGTCGACTCTATGCCGCTCGAAGTCGCTCCCTAATCAGCTGAATCTTCTCTGTCGTCTCCTGAACAAGCTCTAGCCTCAAAAAAGTCTGCTCTTCTATCTCCGCCCAACACAGGGGTGATCGACATGGCCTTTCGTACAAGGCCTCATAGGGGCAATGGCGATGCTAGCTTGGGTACAGAGTTCTAGTTTCCATTGTCTCGGATCGGGATCCTCGGTTCGTTTCTCATTCTTGGGAGAGCCTATAGACAGCTTTGGGAACGGAGCTCTGTTTTAGCACAACGTTCCACCCTCATACAGATGGCCAGTCAGAGAGGACGATTCAGATTTTGGAGTATATGTTGTGTGTATGCACAGTAGATTTTGGTGGCAGTTGGGAGGAACACCTACCTCTTGTGGAGTTCGCCTATAACAATGGTCACCAGGTTAGCATCTGCATGCCCCCCTATGAGGCCTTATACAGGAGGCCATGTCGATCACCCTTTTGTTGAGCGGAGGTAGGAGAACGGATTCTCTTGGGGCCAGATCTTGTTCAGGAGACGACAAAGAAGATTCAGCTGATTAGGGAGCGACTTCGAGCGGTACAGAGTTAACAGAAAACGCTATGCTGATGTGCGTTGACGCCCGCTCGAGTTCACTGTCGGAGATCATATTTTTCTGAAGGTTCTCTCGGCAAGGCATCACGAGATTTGGGAAGAAAGAGAAGTTGGCTCTGAGGTTCATTGGTCCTTTTGAGAACTTGGAGAGAGTTGGCATACCGTCTAGCACTGCCCCCACAGCTTTCTGGCGTTCATGATGTTTTTCACGTGTCGATGCTTCGGAGGTATGAGCAAAACCAGTCTCACGTATTGGATTGACAGGACTTGACCCTTAGTTCAGACGCGTCCTATGAGGAGCGACCAGTTAGGATTTTGGCTAACGAGGACCAAGTGCTTCGCTTGAAGGCCATCCCTATGGTGAATGTGCAGTGACAACACTGCAGTGAGAAGGCTACATGGGAAATCGAGTCAGCGATGCAGTCCCAGTACCTTTCTTTATTCGAGGTTATTGTTAGTTAATTTTCGGGATAGATATTCTAATAAGGTGGGTATGATGTAATATCCGGTATTTTCGAATTCAGTTTCACTGAGGGTAACTCAGTTTCTTTTTATTATTATTATAATATCGTTGTTGGAATAATTAAAATGGATCATTGTTATCTTTGTTGCATAAATGTTTTGTTGATGTTTGCTGTTGGATGAACTTGAATTGGACCGGGCAATGGGTCCCGGGTCCGTGTCGCGAGGCGACTGAAACAAATCAGCTGTTGATTCCGTGTGCACAATTATTAGAGGTAGCTTAATTAATTAATGAAATTGCTATTTATCTGAGTCGATCGGACTTGACGAGGTTCGCGTGCCGGCGTATCACGGCGCGACGCGTGTTCGAGTGCGAGTCGTGCTTCACCGCTTTAAGAGATAGGAAAAAAATAAAAATAAAATAAAATCAAAACCCCCAAAAAAACCGACAGTTCCCATCTGTATCCCCTCTCCCCTTGTTCCCCCCTTTAGCTCTCCCGATCCCCCTCTCCATCCCAACATCCATCTCTATCTCTCTCAATCCCAACCCCAACCGCCCCCTTTTCTCTCATCGATCTCGATCCCTCTCATCTCTATCTCCCTCCCCCCTCCGATCTCTATCCCCCGGAATCCCCGTAGCTCCCTTCCCCTATAAAAAAGACCCTAGACCCAGCACGACCCCCACCCCTTTCGATCTCTCTTTCTCCCTTGATCTCTCGCCCTCCCTGTGGTGGTGGTCTGTGCGCGCGGTGCCAGAGAGGAGCAGGAGGAGCCAACGGTCCCCCCTCTCCGACTGATCTGGTCAACCTCTCCTTCCATTTTCTTTTTTTTTTCTTTTCTTTTCTGTGTGGATCCGACCGACCGCAAACCCCCCTTGTTGCCTTCGCCCTTGATGCAGCTATGGCTGCCGGCCAGGTGGCTTGCGGCTGTGCAGCCGGCGAGTCCCGAACCAGCTAGGCCAGGCCTCCATCGGCCACCCAACTAATATGGACCTGACCCCCTTGGTTTCTCTTGCTTTTGTTGCGATGGTTGCCGACGGTAGCCAGGCAGCAGGTGTTTCGACTAACTCGGCCGAGCACAGCCTAGCTAACTAAACCAACCGCAGGGCCAGTCCCTTTTCTTTCTGTCTCTTGTGGTTGCTGTCGTGATAGTCGTCGTGCGGGAGTCTGGCGACTGACAACCGATGATGACCAGCCACCAGTCACACCGACCCCCTCCCTTCCTCTGATGAATCGATCCGACCTTGTAATGTTAATCCAGAGGCGACGGTCAGTAGCTAATTGCTGCTTTTGATCATAATCGTCAAAACCGTCTGAACCCCTTTGTTCATGCTGTTTTGGATGATACGATTCAACAACCATTGTTGGCCGATGGCTTACCGTAGATCGTTACCTCATTTGTTTGGCATACGAATCGTCAGACGGATCGTTATCCGACGACTATTTGCCAAACCTGAAATCCGACCAGGATGAGCTTAGTACTAAACGTTGTCGAGTCGTGATTCAGTTAAGGCCTTTGATCTGAGATGTACCAACTAGCCGTATTTGCTCCCTAGTCCGAGATCATCTCGGGCAGAGGACAAATCAAACCACCAATCTTGCCTAGACCTGATCCTACTGGTGCACACCTTAGTAGTGATGCTGATGGTTTTTCGGATCACAAGGCACGCTAGTAGCAGCGCCCGACGCGGGAGCGATCGTTTAGGCGAATTAGTACAATTGAACCATAATGCGACCCTTGGTGTCAGTAACGCCGACTAACCGGGATTACGTCATTAGGAGCACCGTTTTACTTGCCAATAGACCAGCGTCCGATGATGCCTAAATTTCCTCGACTCGGCCAACTCAGTCCTAATCCAGTTATACTTAGTAGCAATCAATAATTGTATGCTATTGTGTGTACTTGACAGTGCGTGACTGGGACAATCCAGTTATAGGTGGAGCGGAGGCCATTTGATGGGAGTTCGTACATATCTACCATGTGACATCTACTTCTTTGATGATCTTTAATAGTGAGAAATGAGAACAATTGAAACCAAGGTTAGGTGTCCATGACACTGCATGCGGGTCCCGCCGGGCATTGTCGCATGTGGTCATGTGGACCCCGCTTGGATATGGAGTTGGGAGTCGAGCAATGCATGCATAAAACATTAAAATGAGCTACGAGCTATGAGCTACAAGAAGAGAAAATGAGCTACGATCGAAATTCCACCCTATAAGTTTCGGAATTTGTTGAAATTTGGTGGGTGTATTTTCTAGGGTAAGATGGTCATCCTCACCAATTTTCAAGAAATTCCAAAACTTCTAGGGTCATCAAACGTGCTAAAGATAAATTAATGGTTACTATGGACTGTCAATAAAGCTTCTATCATTTGACGACCCTAGAAGTTTTTGAATTTGTTAATAATTCGTGAGGATGATTATCTTACCCTAGACAACACGCCCACCAAATTTCAACAAATACCGAAACTTATAGGGTGGCATTTTTTATCGTAGCTCATTTTCTCCTCTTGTAGCTCATAGCTCACTGTAACATTCCTCTCTCTCTCTCTCTCTATATATATATATATATATATTTATATATATATATATAGGATTCTGTTCACCAACGGGACGTCCCGCACTGTTAAGATGCGGGACAACTCCAGAATCGTCCGATTGGGACGGATCGAACGGTTCCTCTCTCTCTCTCTGTGTTCCTCTCTCTCTCTCTTCTCCGGTGAACCGACCGAGCACCGACGGTGAATCGCACCGAGCCACGCCGGCAGCCAACCCCTGGCCGCTCCTCCACCTAGCCCGGACCGGCGACACCGACCCCCGATCGCAGCCCTCCCCCGCCGGCACCGGAGCCGGAGGGGAAGGGGGTGCCGGAGCCGGAGGGGAAGAAGGGTGCGATTCACAGGTCGGGGCTGGGTGGAGGAGCGACCAGGGGTTGGCTGCCGGCGTGGCTCGGTGCGATTCACCGTCGGGACTCGGTGGGTGCAGCCCTCCCCCGCCGACGCCGGAGCCGGAGAGGAAGGGGGTGCCGGAGCCGGAGGGAAAGAAGGGTGCGATTCACTGGTCCGGGCTGGGTGGAGGAGCGGCCAGGTTGGCTGCCGGCGTGGTTCGGTGCGATTCACCGTCGGGGCTCGGTCGGTTCACCGGAGCAGAGAGAGAGAGAGAGAGGAACACACAGAGAGAGAGGAACCGTTCGATCCGTCCCAATCGGACGGTTCTGGAGTTGTCCCGCATCTTAACAGTGCGGGACGTCCCGTAGGTGAACAGAATCATATATATATATATATATATATATATATATATATATATATATATATATATATATATATATATATATATATATATATATATATGTATGTATATAGGGAAAAGGAAATCTGGACCTGAGGTGCAACATCGTTGCTGCACCTCAGGCATTGTTTACCTATCCTAGAAGTTTTGGAATTTGATGAAATTTGGTGAGGGTGTTGTCTAGGGTAAGATGATCATTCTTACAAAAAATCACCAAAGTCCAAAACTTCTAGGGGGGGTCAAATGGTCGAAGCAAAATCAGTCGTCCACAGTCACCGTTAAAATCTGCAGATTTTTCTTCGACCATTTGACCCCCCTAGAAGTTTTGGAATTTAATGAAAATTGGTGAGGATGATCATCTTACCCTAGACAACACCCTCACCAAATTTCATCAAATTCCAAAACTTCTAGGGAGGTAAACAAGCTAGAGGTGCAACAACGATGCTACACCTCGGGTGCAGGCTTCCTGCCCTCCTATATATATATATATATATATATATATATATATATATATATATATATATATATATATATATATATGATAACGATCCAGTGAGATAACTCTTCTATGAGATAACTTTGAGAAACCTATCTAGAGGTTTTAGAATTTGATGAAAATTGGTGAGCATGCTCTCTATGGCAAGTTGATCATCCTCACAAAAAATCATCAAATTCTAAAACCTCTAGAGGCACCAAATACACAATTCAAATTATTAGTTTTAATAGACGGTCGATAAATCTTCTAACATTTGATGCCCTTAGATGTTTTAGAATTTGATGATTTTTTGTGAGGATGATCAACTTGCCAAAGAGAGCATGCCCACCAATTTTTATAAAATTCTAAAACCTCTAGATAGGTTTCTCAAAGTTATCTCATATATCTCATATCTCACTGGATCGCTACCCTATATATATATATATATATAGGGATAGGGTGTTGGTCCTCCCGACTAGCCAACACGCTAGTCCTCCCTTCAATTCAGGTGCCACATGACACTTTTTAACAGGGGTTAAGGGTTGGTCAAGGTGGGTTCACCCCTCCTAACTATGATCATGGAAAATATTTGGGAAAAAAATTATGTCAAGTGGCATTTTCAGATTAACCATAGTAAGGGGTATTTGTGCGCTATAGTTTACCATTAAATTTGTCTGTCGTTGATCTGGTTGTTTTAATTTTTTTTTTTAATAAATTTTGATATAAGTAGAGTGTATTAACCATCCATAAAAAAAAAATGGTTAAAAAATATCACATGTCACCTGAATATAGGGGAGGACTAGTGATGCGAAACAAATGCGGATGGGCAGGAAATCAGTAGTTTAATTGTCCTAGCAATGTTTCGCTATGAATTAAAAGTCTCAAGTAGGAAGTTTATTCAAACCATCAGCAGGGAATAATGAGTTTTAACAGAAACTACTCGCATCAGGCAATTCGATCTCAGTTCTAAGAATTACAATAAATAATGCTTAAATTAAACGGCACGAGTCCGTCCCGCAATATCAAATACTAATGAACTTAACAGGCAGGTGGGGACGCACAACCTCACGATGGTGGACAGCCGTCGGCACAGATAATATACTGGAGATCCAATAGGTGAAACACGATGATACCTGATCGAGTAGGAGAATCCTTACTGAGGAGGGACCGAAGGTGGCGCAGGGACGTTCTCCGGAGTCGGCAGGACTTCCGGGCGAGGCGATGGTGGTACTGGGGCCTCCGGGGTTGCGCTCGGCTCGGGGCGAGGATTTGCAAGCAGGTGGAGGCACACTATGTTCCGATGCACCGGCGCGTTAGGGTGCCAGCGACGATGCCACTCGCTGATGCCGAGGCGGGCTTCAGCGTCACAAACCACGGTGTAGCGGATCCGTTCCACGTACTCCTCCACGCTCTCTCCTTCCGAGAATTGAAAGTCGAGGAAGGGGGAGTTGATGTCGAGGTACCCGTCTTCGTCTTCGTCTTCGATCATCCCATGGTCCACGTCGGGGTCTGCCATGTGGGCATGCCGAGGGGTTTCGGAATAATGGGGGAGTCGGGTTGGATCACAAGAGAGAACCGGGAGGGGGAGGGATCAGGCGGCAAAGGGGGAGAGGGGGTGTTCGGGTGGGCTGCAGGGAGGAAAGGGGAGATGGTGGGATGCGGCCGGTCGGGTAGGGGTGGAGGGAGGGGCTCGGGATGGTGGTCGGCAGAGGGAGGGAGGGGGATCGGGGTGAGGCCGGTCGGGTAGGGCCGGTAGGGCAAGGGCAAGGGGCGGGGGCCGGAAGGGCTGTGCGGGGAAGGAGGGGGGGAGGAGTGGACAAGGGAGAGGGGGCCGGGCCGAATGGGGAAGGGAAAAGGGCCGGGCGGCTGGGGTGTTGGGATCGGCGGCAGCAGCAGGAGGGGGGGGGGGAAGGAGGGGTGACCGGGTGGGGCTGGGGTCGGGTAGGCAGTAGCAGCGAGGGGGAGAGGAAGGGGGGGAACCCGGGTGGGGCTTGGGCGGGTAGGCAGCAGCAGCAAGGGGGAGAGAAGGGCGGCGGCTAGGTGAGGGAGAGGAGAAGGAGGGTTAGGGTTTCCAGTTTAGGGTTTCACACGCCTAATACTTGACCTAGGGTTTCACACATCTAGGCTTGGGTTTGGGTTTCACACGCCTCACCCTGGTTCTCTCAACACGCATGTAGAGGAAACAGAAAATTTTATTATTCATCAGTGCCATTACATGTCCATGGGCAGACCTATATAAAGGCTGCGATAAACAAGCGAAAGTCCCTGACAGTTGAGGTGGGACTAAATAACATAATGCAAGAAATAAAAAAAAATTAAATAACGACAATAAATAAACGATCTCCATCATGGTGCTGACTGTCCGATCAGAGCCATAAGCTCAGGTGGCGTCTCCTGCGTTGGTACACGCGCCAGGGGCGCTGCTCGATGTCCTCATCAACTAGCTTGTTGGCTAATCGGGAGGACCATGCTCCCTATTCCCATATATATATATATATATATATATATATATATATATATATATATATATATATATGATCCATATTTGGCATCATCAACCAAGACAACTTTATCCCATTAAGGTTGGGTTCCTATGGAGCTCAACTCCAATAAAAAAAGGTTCATCGAAAGATTGGGCAAAGGTTTTAGGCTGGTCGTCAATTTGGTTAGTAGGATTATAGGATAGCAAATATTAGACCCATGAAGTTTCAAGCGAGAGAAGAACTTGCTATGCAACATAAATTCAATTATTTCCCAAGTTAAGGCCGTCTATATGACTATTTACTTACTATGATTGATTTTCTTAAATATATTGTCACAGTTTTGGCGTAAAGAAAAATATAAGGAGTTGGATCATTTCAAATTAGGTTCGTAGGATTATATAATCAGTACTATAAAATCAAAATTCTTCACTAGAGGGATCCTGGAAGAAGACTAATCAATTCCCTCGTATGTGCCACTATGTGCTTGACACTAATATCCCAGCCAGTTAACAGAACCTAGTAGGGGTCCCATTGACTTGGATTTTTCCTTTACAACCCACCTAAAATTCTGCCCATTGTATACTAAAAATCAGAGGGGGAAAAAACCCTAAACTATCCGTTGATTCATAGACCCTACAATATACCCCCATAAATCTTTGTGCCGGAATCGGTGTGCAAAAATAATGCTGAAAAGTGATCATCGAGTTGTCTTCCAATCTGATGCAATTAATCTGAATTCTGAATCTTTCAACCAATCTCGTATATTTTTGGTCTGACACATTCATGTGCGGTCCACCTTGATATTCACTCTTTAGAATTCTTAGTATCATTTGCTTCTTTTAAAGTTCTAATTACCAATCACGCCTAACAAATGGTTGATATTTTTTGTTGCAACTGAAAATGTACCATAACTACTCAAGAATTGCACGTCATTGAGGGAATTCCCCAGCTTATATTTGTCAGATCCAGTTACACAATAGAGGTTGGTATTTTTTCGTTCCATCCATCTACCATGTTTTTTTTTTGGAAACCATTCATCTACCATGTTGTAGACCTTTTTTGGATGTCAAATATGTTTTCTAAGGTGAATGCTTTCTTTACTTAAGACTGTCGAGGCGGAGCGAATTTCGGTCGATCATGTAGCACATCTCAAACCATCTGATGGGGGCTCCGCTGCAACTCAACGTAAGCTTTCTTAGCTAGGGTCCACTTTCTCACAATACATATTTAAACGTGGGTTATATACTTATATGAGCAGTGGCTGCCCACCTTACTGGTATACATAGTGCCATCAAAATGCTGAACAGCAGGATCAGAGTAGTTCATCATTATCTTCTCGCTATGCAAAGGGGTAAGACTCATGCGACCTTACACTTGCTTCTGCAGCTTTGAGGTTTTATGTTCTTGTTTATTTTACATCTCAATCGGTTTCATGTGACGATCCATGACATAGTTGTCCTGTTGATTGCTCTTTTACACACACACACACACACACACACACACACACAGACTGACATATGCACACCCACACACACAAAAAAGAAGAAGAAGAAGCTCCGTTTGCTTTTATATCCGTAATAATAAGTTTACATATTTCTATTTCAACTTTTCATTCTTATATTGGAAATCTTAATCATGCATTAATATTGTATGCATCAACAAGTAGGGATGGAAACTGATCGGATTTGGGACGGGTCGGCCCTATTCGGAGCCCGTCCTGTTAAGGAATACCTTGTACCAAATCCGTCCCAAACTCATCTCAGGTTTGGAGGGAAAATCTCAAACCCGTCCCATTTATGTTAGCCAAAACCCAAACCTGTCCTGTCCCAATTTCATTTGGACAGGATGAATTGAAGTGAGTTGGATTGGGTTTGAACTAAAAAAACAAAAACTAAAAGTAGTAGGAACTAAATTCATATTAACCAAAAACGAGGCAAATTCTTCATTTTTTTTAATAAAAACAAAGTTATGGAAGAAAATTTTGGGCTACGTCAAGTTTAACTAATGATAAGTATATGTTAATCGATATATATGTAATCGGGTCCGGTTTAGGGTGGGGTATGCAAAACCAGACCACTGCACAAACCTGATCGTTTTTTTTTCGAACAAAATCTTGCAACCTGTAACCAACCACACCTTGTATCGTATTTAAGGAATGTAAAAAAAGTAGAAAAATAATCATTGTTTCCCAATGCACTTCATTTTAGTGGTTGCATTTAGGCATACAGTTTCCTACTTGCTATTGTTCTTATGGATCTGTTGCTTGAGTTCATTAGAAATGCGGGATTTATTTTGAATGGGCAGGTGATATTCCTCTGGAGAACTCGTTGCTGAGGCAAGTCTCAAGCCTTCTAAGAAGATTGCCAGCCATGGAATCAGAGAAGTTTCAGGATGACTTTTTGATGGTATGTTGAGTGCACTTGTATGAAATTCAATTTATCTCATGAATTTATGATGTCAAAGTCTTGGGAGCAACATTTATTTGGATCCTTGTTCAAAGTAGTTACTCTCATGTGCCGACTACAGAGACTGCAATCTTTCGTTCTTCCACTAACTATGTGGGCCTTTCTACTGTAGGAATTTAATGACACACTCCTCATGACTTACCTCGCCATGTTCACCAACTGTTCAAGGTACGATTTAAAGTCTTTATAGTAGCCTGAGGTTGAAATGAAAGCGAGAGTAAAGCTAGTATCCAATTTCAAGCCATTGAACTCATAATGGAGCATGGTTTGAGGGTTTGCTTCGCCCGAGAACTGGCTTGGATTTTGGCCGATCAGAAAGCCCGAACCCACATTATGCTCCCGAATTGTGTCGCATTCGGATGTGATCTATATCACCGTTCTATTAGATATATATAGTTAGTAGTTATTCCAAGATTCATATTTCACAGGAACTATATTTGAAATGGCTGCTTCAGGCCTGAATAGGGTGACTCAGGCCCTAATTTCGGATCACCCTTGTTGGGTTTTTTTTTTTTATTTTTGGCCGAAGGAGCCGAAACAACCAAGCCCGAACCCGACCCGGTTTGTTTTTTGCCTGGTCAAAACCCAAAATCTCAAAACTTGAAATGGAGTTGGCATGCGTTTTGCTTCTCTTCTATCCTCGATTACGTCTCATCTTCTCACTAAGCAATGGGTGCTCGTAAATCGATTTCATTTTGTAAATGTGAAAACAGTGCTTGTTTTAACTTGTGCAGCACGATGAACGAGCTGGTCGACAAGTTCAACACGGCTTACGACAGACACACGAGGAGGGGAGGTCGGACTGCTTTCATATGATCAAATGCGGACAGAAGCTTCTTGTTTTGTTTGGGCGTAGAGCGAGTTTCTTTGCAGTTACAAACTTAATACGATTTGAGCCCTCGGAAGCTCGAGGAGTTTGTACCCTTTTTTTTTTTTCCTGCCTCGGCGCTGACTGATGATATCTGATGATTTTCAGTTTAAATGCTATGTTTTGTGTCTGCTCGTGCCTCGGTATGCAGATACATTGGAATGTTCAAGCTAGGAAATCAATCATTTCTTACCATATGATCCTTCTGAAGAGGTTTGAAGTGCAAAATATAGTCGATGATGGCATTTGCTAGTTTGTAATTTGAAAAAATGTTTGGTAATCTTGTGATAATCTTTGGCGTATATACTTAATTTGTGGAGTTACTATTGTTTTTTGGTGGATGGAGGGTTTAGGGTGAGGTGAATCCACAAAGTCTTGTGCTTACAGCATTTACTAATTAGGGTGTGATGAATGTCCGGCATCTCCGAACCCACATCCCATTGCCTGTTGCTTTTCAAAATGGACTGGTCCTGAAGAGATCTTTCTGTTTAGGTTAACCTTACCCACCTACTACTAGGGCTGCTCTTCGTAGTGGGCCGCTCTGTGTAGTCTCGGGACCAAGGCTTTAAATGTCGTTTTCGGTGTCAATGTCTGTTGGACAAAAAAAGAAATTTTTTTGTTTTCAGTAATTTGTCGGTGGAAAATTTATAAAATGGAAAGATAAATTTTGATGTTTTTCAATAAAAATTTATCGTTTTTGGGTCAATTTTTTATTTTGTTCGTTTGATATGAAAAAGATAGAATATTTCAGCAATGCTTCAGGATAAAGATGACAATAAAATATTATCGATTAGAAAAAAATATAAAAATTGAGAAAAAAATATAATATCTTACTAATAAAGATGAGCTTTGTTTTGTTAAAAAAATAATTTTTTTTAGTAAAGTTGTTTGGAAAAAAGATATAATGTCGGATTTCGATCAAATGTCGACCATTTCGGCCAATATTTTGTTATGTTGAAGAAAATCTGGTATTATTAAAAATTAGATCAATTTTTATGTCAGATTCTGAAGAAAAAAAAAAATTTCGGTGATTTTGTAGGAAATTTGTCGATATTTGATTCCATGCTCGGGACACATGCCCACCCATCGGTCTCCACTGTCGTCTCCTCCCTCCCCTCTGCTGCTGCTAGGGCTGATGGGGGGGGGGGGGGGGGGGGGGGGGTTTGGTTGCGGATCCACATTTGGCAGTGATGTCGACTGGGATGGTGCGGTCAGGGGACATGCACTGGCCACTGCCATCGACATAAGGAGAGACTAGCTGGAGATTTCGGAGAGGGGAGGGGGCTCAGGTGAAAATCACCTTCGATCACCTAGGGCTTCTTCGGTGGGAAACCCAATTTGGAAAAATATTTCCATGGGATAAATTGGCAAAAAAACAAGAGAAATCGACCGTTGGATGCCCTGTTTCCTCTGGCACACATAGAAGGCTGCTCAGGATCTACCAACCCTTCAATACCGTTTTCATCTTGGCTTACATGGGTGATCATGATAACTATTGTATCAACTATAGCACTTAGAATAATCATAGACCTTCCTCTTCTCGGGACAATTTTCAGCACTCTCACTCTGTGCATGCCAATCAACGGGCTGTACTTTGGGGCCGTTTGGCAGTTAGGAAGTCCCAATTATGTTGTTTGTTTTGATGGAAGTGGTAATGCTAGAAGCTTTAGTTTTACCACTTCTAGTGTTTGTTTTGGCGGAAGTAAGCAGGAAAGTGGCGGACATGTAGAAAGTGGTATGTAGGAATGACATGGTATAAAATTTTATTAAAAGTGTTTATGAGGGAAGTGACAGAAGTGTAAAAAGTGTTTTGCAAGAATGCAGTGGCACGAGTTCCATTATGCCCATCACCCGAAAGCGACAGGTATCAGAACGGAGTCCAGTGAAGCCATTAACGTCATAGTGAGATGGATGCCGCCTGAGCCTTCCGAAATCAAGCTAAACTTCGATGGCGCTCTTGAATGCCACTCCCATCGGGCGGGCGCCGGTTTTGTCTTTAGAAACTCTCAAGGTAATATTCTGTGTATGGGTGCTATCTCGTTGTCTTTGTCTTCTGTGCAGGTGGCCGAAGGCTGGGGATTATGGGCGGGATTGCAAGAGGGTCTCAGAAGTTTTCCATTGGCGTCCCTATGGATCGAAGGCGACTCGCTATCCACAATTCAACTTCTACTCTCAAATGAGCCTCTTGATCCAATCTTAAAAGATTGTCGCGCCTTAATTCAGCTCCGGAGACATGTTCGTATTTCTCACATTTTCTGAGAAGGTAACTCGGTGGCAGACTGGCTAGCTACGAGAGGCAGAATCTCCAGACAATCACAAGTTTGGTATGAGGATTTTCCTGGACCATTACAATTGATAGCAGGGCACGATATGAAGGATACCGGGGTCTTGCGCGTATGTAGACAATGATATTGTACTGATCTTTTGTGCCGGTGTGGCCTTTGTAGTGTAATGTTTTCTACCAAAAAAAAAAAAAAAAAAGAGGGTGTTTAGCATCATTCCGGAACAACATATTTTCATTTTGAATCCCCTGATTTGAAATTAACGGCCAGTAATTGTTCCAGTGGTATGAAGGACTTGGGAATTAAAAAATCTCACTCTCGCTGTTTCTGTACCAATGGGAGAGCTGGACCTTCAAATTGCATTGAAAATAGTAATTGACGGTAATAACCCCTTCTGGAAGAGGATTAAGGGGAACAACTGTTCCACATACCAAACACCCCCAAAAAATCCCACTTTCGGATGAGGGAAGCCCCACTTCGGACGAAAAAGCTCCGAAGTCGAGTAGTTAAAAAAATGAGCATCTGAGGGATAATCGGAAGTTCCAGTTCCGACTTCTGCAACCACTTATGTCGAAACAAACGGCCGAAGTACTCGAGTTCCACCACTTCGATAACTTCCGTAGTTACTTACATCAAGGCAAACGGCTCCGGATCCGTAGAAGCCAGAGTGGGGCTTATCTACAGTCTCAATCAAATAAGTATCTTTAGCCTGAACTAAAAATTATCGTCCTAAACTCGTTGGAACTCATTCGGGCAACTTATAAATATTCTTAAAATTAACATTTTTTTCAAACATTAGCCAGTTGTGCATAGGTGCTAGTGAAAATGCCATCCATCTTTGCAGCCCATTTCACAGCCACTAGCACATATTCTCAGCCCCGGGCGATCCCCGGAAAGTTCCGTCAGCCCGTCTCCCCCTTTAGCTGACAACCTGGTGCCTCCAGCACCGAGCCAGCGCAGCCCACGGAACCGAGGACGAGCCAGCAGCGCGAGAGACCCGATGGAGAGCCCCCAGCAGTTGTAAATATCAAGCCTTCTAAGCAATGGTCTCCCCGATCGTTCGTATCCTCCCAATGAGCCCAAAGCCTCCATTGAAGCATCAGTTAGAGAGAAACAATGCCGGATGCATAGGCTGCTGATTTCTCCGCAGGCTTCCGCAACCGTTGTAATAGCTCTGTCTGACACTTGTGAGAGATAACCCAAGTCAAGGTTGGACAAGGTTCTACTGATGACACCATCACCGCGGAACAGCAGGTCGACCCCTCTGTCGGTGATCCTCTTGCAGCCCCGGAGGCACAGGGAAGCAATCGGGGAGCTCCCACGTCCGAGCGCAGATAAACCACTATCGGTAATGTCAGCTCCTCCGAGATCCAAAGTGGTCAGTTTACATAGTTTTGAAATCGAGTTCAGCCCAGCGTCTGCGATGCTCTTGCAACCAGACAGGTCAAGCACCTCTAGACCTCCACACAAGGAGAGCGACACCATCGATTCACTTGTTAGAAGATTACATGACACCAATCTCACTTCAACAAGGGAGCTCGGAATGAAGGCAAGAGCATGAAAAGTCAAATCCGACAAGAAGAAGGCATTGACAATCTCGAATCTTTTCAAGTTCTTGTAGGAATGAAGGATAGATGCGAATCCCACATCGGTCACTCTGGAGAATCCACTGAGCCTTACTGATTCGAGCCCTTCACATGCCTCAACAAGGAGGAGAATGCCAACATCATTCACAAGTCTGAAAGTGGTCGGACTGAATTGCTTGCTCCGTGTAATAGAGAGGCGTGTCAGATTTCTACAGGAGCCTAGCGACTGAAGTCCGCTGTTGGTCAAGTCACCAACCAATGATGGCTCTTCCTTCGGTTTGTCTTCGAGGCATAGCTCAGCTAAACAATGAAGGTTGTCAGTAATGGAGATTAGTAGTTCGTCTGTTATTTGATTCAGAACAAGAGATAACGACTGCAGCCCAAGAGCCGTAGCCTTAAACAGGAGATGACGGCAGCAGTTGAGGGCGCATTTGAATTCCTATCGGCTCCGATGCCAAGGATGAGCATTTTAGCTTGCTGATTGTTTATGGGCTGCAACACCAAGGTGCTGATAGTTTTGGACAGAATTTGGACAGATTCATAACAAAAGGGATTTTGGTGTTGGAACTTGATACAAAGAGACTGCAGAGCACCAGACATAAATTAGACTACATGAACTTTTTATAGACAATAACTGATGGGTTCTACGGAAATAAAGAAAACGTTACGAGAGTTTCACCTCCAAGTAGGAGCATCCCATAAGCATCTGCGCTAGGGCTCCCTTGCAAGCATAATGTGGTTCGATCTCTTCCCGAAACACCATTTCAAGCTTAAGCAATCTGGCATAAAGAATGTTTTTGAGTCTATCCTCGATCTTTCTCATGGATGCAGCTCAGGGAAGGGTAAAAAGAAAAAAAAGAGAGGTAACAATCTAACACATCTCGAACTTGATCGGTGATAAAGTTACTTGCTGCTTTCAAAGCATACCATTAGCACTACTAATCTTCTCAAGTGAATACACACTTTCCAATAAGGATTTGAAGGGATCTCTGTTACTGCTAGAATGCGTTCACTTCGTTGGCAAAATTTGTGTATATAACCAATTTGGTGAGGTAAGTAAACCTTTGCGTTAGGTTAGTATCAGCGCTTTCACAACCCATTGAAGACTTCAAGGATACAGGTATAAATGAAAGATCAGAAAGTCTAACTCGTTCATCCATTGAGGCATCTATGCTCACTCTATAGTCTTTTAGGGATGTGAAGGATTTCGTAAAGATTGATTTAGTGAATCGGTATTTACGGGATTTTTTGAGTTTCTACCCTTTTATGTTTTTCAGAGTCCGATACGAATTTAAAAATAATTTTATATGAAAGACCACCTTTGATTTATAATATTTTGATATTTTTCGGCTTTGGGGAGTTTATATGATTTTACAGTTGAGTCCTTGAGTAGACCAACACTTTGGAATTTTTCCAAGTGTTTGGAGTCCTTGTACAACATAGGTGGTGCGCACCTAGATGGGCACCATGTGTGCAGGTGGTACACACCTGAATCAAGTGGTGCAAACCACTATTAGTTGGGGCCTATGTAAAATGCATACCAAACCAAGGGTGAGCACCTAGGCTCGGACCACCTTATGGAAAGTGGTCCAAACCCTGTCAACCATGGTGCACACCACTTTGTGCAGAAAGCAGGATTTGGGCCTATAGCTAGCCTATCTCTACCATTGGTTGACCTAATCCATTGGCCAGCATTGGAGGATCAAATACCTATATACATAACCTTATTTCTCAGATTACTGTTAAGGAAGAGGAGCATTTTTTTGGGACTTGGAGCCTTGGGCAAAAAATCCCCAAATTGGGTATTTCTTTCCCTCCTTCAAGAGATTTTGATTTGTTTTTTGGCTGACTTGATCTTTGATTCTTTAGAGCCCTTTATGATTCTCTCTTGACTAGCTTTGTGAGCCTTTTTATTTGGTTCTTCTTATCCCTTTTTCCCTTTGTGGTTTGGCTGCTTGTATCCAAACCCTATTTGAAATCCCATTGGTTGGGTCGCTCGTGGAGCTCGGGTATCCAGGGGGTGGAACCCTTCTAGGTCCGTTCATGGAATCAGATAGTGTGTAGGTGCCTCGGGGATATCGGGTGCTCTCATGGACATCGAGAGCTTGGCAATCACAGTTGATCGCGAAATCGGTTGAGAACAGGAACCGGCATAGTTTAAGAGAATAGGAGGCTAACAGGCTGAGGTGGCAGTGCATGGAATCAGCCAAGTGACTGCGTTGGAAAATGGATTGTGGATCGCTGTAGACGTCAAGGGTAACCTCTGGACTTTGTACCACCAGACTTTACTCATAGATTGCTTGCACCTTCAGGCTAGGCTTGGTGTGGTTTTTCCCTTCGGGGTTTTCACGTAAAATTTCTCTCATGTGCTGTAGTTTATTCTCTGTGTTCAAGACCTGTATGTTTTTACCTTTTACACACTTTTAGATGGCCTTCTAGGTGCTTACGTTTCTACGAGGGACAGTGAGTGGATTAACTCAACACTCTAAGAACTGCATATCCTTTAGCTAAATTGTTCGAGCGTCTTTTGAGATCACATAAATCAGAAGATTACTTTTAAATCTACCGTTGGTTTACTTTGTTCAGTTGATTCAAGACGATTGAGGGTGTGCTTCTGCATTTTTTAGTTTCTCCGCCCATGCTCCGTGAGAAGGACTTTCACAAGGTCGGGTACCAGCTGTGACTGAACCGATGTCGCTAGTTAGCATCTTGGCACTAGAGGAACTCCCTTCCTATGCGGTTTTTACTTTCCAAGCTGTGTTCTAAGGTATTCCTTCCTTTTGTCAGATTAGAAGCGGTGTTTGTGGTTTGTTGAAGGGTTATTTTATAAGAGCTCTGCTGTATTTTTCCTATCATTTCATACTCTGTATTTTACCCTTGGCTCACGTTTCTTAGTCAGAAAGGCACTCTGCAAATCAATCTACAAGACATCTTCTAATTCTCAGTCACCAAAACCACACCAGAATCATTTCATGAAGTCTAAAAAGAATCAACTGAACTAATTTTATCCTATTTGTACACCTAAGGGGTCTATCTATAGGCAATTCCACTCCCTAATTAGACGAATATCCGGATAAGCATTTGACTAGCGTAACACGAAATACAACATTATCAACAAAAATTTTAAGCTTTAAGGGTTATGCAGAACACCAACAGAATTTCAGTCTTGGAGATCATCAACAAGTTTGTATGTTGACTGTCAAATATCATGTCCCAAGATTTCATGGGTATGAGATCAGTCATCCAATCCGACTCCATCCATATTAAATTTCTTTCCAATCTTATTTTGTTAAACATTCTTTTCCATAGTGTTAAATCTTTCAGGTTCATATAGCTTCATGTCTGTAATGTGATAGTGACTATTTTATCCCTATATTTTAAGCACAATATTTACATCTGGGGAAGAAATATACAACCCATTTTCTCAGTAGGAAAGACATCCATCTCTTCCATCAATAAAAAAAAATCGGAACAGATGTATAGTGACATAGCAGGTCATACGTTTTTTCATTCTTTCTTTTTGGGAAAATGCAAGCCATAAACATTATAAGAATTAACAAAGTGTAAAAGATAAAGGATAAATACCACTATAAGAGCTCTCCATTTTTACTATGTATATTTTTATTATATCGTTATAATATTGATTCTTCATTCTAGTTTATGTATTAAATGAAACTTGTCAGATATAATGGTTGGCTTACAACTCTTGTGACAAAATTTGAAGGAGGCAAATTTAAAAGAACAATTTATTTATACTGTCAACTGGGTCAGTTCGCATTTAACCAGATTGGGCAGTTGCAAATTGCAATGCAATCTACTAGGAAGTCAAACAATCAATAGCAACTCTTCATCCAACATTTCAAATATGGTTGATGAGTGACGACTATGATCCATCATCCATACCTTAAGTTAGGGCATTTTTTTCCAATGGCAGTGAAGATATAAGAGGAGAACAACGAGCACTTCAACAACACTAGCTCTTCGAGATGTTCTTTGCTAAAGATTTCGACTGAAGAATCATCTAGCTGACTACAATCAAGGGTGAGTCTTCGAAGGATTTTGTTGTCACTAAGAACTCTGATCAGTATCTGAGAACTAGGAGAAAACCCCTGTAATGTCCAGTACAAATATTAAAAATAAGTTTAAGGATGCCCAAATTATGCAAAGAAGAGTTATGGATATGAAGTAATGAATATACGAGATTAAAACGACAAAAACAGTGTGCGATGGAAAACAAATCGTAAGATTTGCACCCATCTAGATGTAAAAATGATACATGATTGAAGAGAAAAACGTTAAAACACATAAATAAATTGTTACATAGATATGCAGTGACCGGCAATAACAAAGCTTACGAAGTTATAGGATCAGTATGTTTCCAACATACAAAAGAATATATGGACACCAGACCGTCATTACTTCTCTAGTCTCCTCCAACTAGGACATGGATGCATGAGCTATTCCATGTCCATTGACATCCCATATCCTAGCAAATCATACCTTTATGACACTAATGTAGGATGGACCAGGGGTCCTTCCAATAGCATGGATTCTCTCTCTAGGTGGAAGTTTTGGGTTAGGGAAGGTGCAGAATTTTGGGGCAGCAGAGGGGTATTTCTGTCTTTTCATTAAGTTTAGATTTTCGGATTACGATGAAACATGATGGGTAGGTAGGTATCGATGTTAGGAAGGTTGTGAATAAGTTTGGACTTGATCGGACAGTTGGATGTGGATAGATCAACGATTAGAAGATTAGGATTGTGTTTCCAGATTTGAGAATTTTTTGAAATCAGAGTCTGATTCGACCCTACAAATTGGGGCATTTTGTATGAGAGTGTCTAGGGTTTAGAGGGACTTATTTAGGATCAAGTTTAAAGGGTTTCGAACAAGGTGTGATAGGGTTTTGGATGGATTTAAGGTTCAGCTAGAGGCATTTCTAGAGTTGGCGGAAGATGATGGAGGTTAATAGTTTGCGATGGATTGTTTGCGGGGGTGATGAACACGATGAAAAGAGAGTAGAACAGTCGATAATGATGATAGATGAGGCCTCATACCTCTCCGGACTTGCTAAAGTTCAGCGGAATCACTCTGAGGGTTCTTCGAATCACACGAAGGAGAAATAATTACCGAAAGAAAAGTTTTCATTAATCAAAACATAAGATCAAAAGAGAGGGCTTTGGGGGCCTTTTATAAGCCTCCAAGTCATCCTAAAACGTAAAAAAAGAACTTATAAAGTGGGTTTTGACATGTGCAGAATTTTAAGCAAATAAAACTCCGAAAATAGGAAATAAAGCCAAATAGGACTAGTATTCCTAATAAGTATGGATTCAGAACTCCTATACACTTAGGTGTGTTTGGATGCGGTGATTAAGGAGGAATTTGGGTCATGAAGGGATTTAAAATTCCTTGAAGATAATTTACTTTGTTTGGATAGCCAATGATGGAATATGCGAAATTTAGGAGGGATTTGAGCAAGGGATTTGGGTGCTCCAAATCCCTTCCAAAACAAGTGTTTTTTTCTCAAATTCTTTCTTTCTTCTTCTGTTTTTGGGAGAGAGAGAGAGAGGGGGGGGGGGGGTGAGTCTTTGAAACTAAATAATTAAAGAGAATGTCCATAGATTAAATATTGTAACAGAAAATGATGTAGAAAAAGAACGTAGAGAGAGAAAAAATTAGAGAGAGAATGTCGAAGAGAGAAAATGTTATAAAGAGAGAATGTCCTCGAGAGAGAATAGCAGAGAGAGCCAAGACCAAGCCTAGAGTTTAGGCTGGTTTAATAAACAAGCCAAGCTCAAGAAGACCAAAGCTTGGTTCGGTTGGGCTCGTGAACATGCTTGTTTAGGGCTTGTGAGCAAGCTATGCTGTGAATAGGCTAAAAAAGATATTAATAAAGCTAGCATATATAGTCTAAACTTTGATTGAGTCTAGAGTTCGCGAACAAGTTCGATAAGGGATCGCTCAAGTTTATTCAATCACTAATTGAGCAAACCCTAGCATGAAGTTTAGGCTCGTTTAATAAATGAGCCACGCTCAAACATACCAAAGCTCAGCTCGGCTCGGCTCGGCTCGGCTCGATTGTTAAACAAGCCAAGACCAAGCCTGAAGTTTAGGCTCGTTTAATAAACGAGCAAGGTTCAATGAGACCAAAGCACAACTCGTTTGCACCCCTATGCGCAATGTAGAAGAATTGTCAGTCAACAAAGAAATACGAAAATGGGAAGCATAATATAAATTCTATTAGAGGTTTAAAATTATTCAATTAAAATGGAAAATATGTCATTCGACATTGGGATATAAAAACGGTAAGTATAATCTACTTTATAATTAGTGGTTAAACTATTAATCAATTATATCTTCTAACCTCTACTTCAAACAATTCATAATAACAGTTGATTGGTGGACGACGTACGAGATCGATCCTGGTACGAAAGCTACATCTATGAAGAGGCTATTCATGAGGGTATTTGTGTTACTTGTTCGGGGTTCAAGTTGTAAGCGTAACTAGAATACGTTCAAGATTGTCTACAATCTTAACCTTAACCCTTGATATTTAATAATTTCAATTTCTAAGCAATGGACTATGGTCTAATCAACTATATGCTTAAAAGTTTAACTGGTAGCTATGTACAAAGAAGAGGAACCGGGGGGGGGGGGGGGGAGGAGCAAAAGAAGCTTAATGACTTGGGTTCATCTAGTACAATCAGAAGCTGTACAAATGACTCATTAAGAGGCAAGCGAAGTCGACATTCTATGATCCCATCAACATTGACTAGATAGACGAAGATAATTCATGGCTCGTCGATTAGAACAAGCCAACATTCTATAATGAAAGCATGACTTTGCCACAAGTTGAACATGTAATATATGGTAAGGAAAAGAAGGGTTGAGACAAAGAAGATGTTCAAGGGGCAATACCAGTGGCGGTGATGCTGATGCTCGTGCCAGATCTACTATCAGCGGTCAACTCTGACTAGAATAAAAGAAGATGAATGACACCAGCAGATGTGGACGAGGGGTGCTCATGAGGACAGGGGAAAGAAGTTAGAAGAGGAATAAGACGTAGAAGAACATGACATGGATGGTTCAGGTTCACCTACAATTCTGACGATGGGATGGTGGAGACATCCAAGATTATAGATCAATGTATACATTAATTATCTTTGTTAGTCTTTTATATTTTTATTTTAGACTGTTATTTTATTAAAATATACCTTTTGTACTTGTACTTAAATTGGTGTATGTATGATGTTGTTACTCATTATTTAGAATCAATTAGAATTTTTTTTTTCTTTTGCATATCTGACGCATAAGATTATTATTGATCTTTTAGATTTTTATTTTTAAAGATTTTGCAATTTTAATTCAATTTCAAAAATTAAAACCTGACTCAGGACCACTTATGGGCATATGAGATTGCATGTACTATTTAGAGTCCTAACCGCATAGCATGTGTGGTTTCGATGCCATTATCCATGGTAGATATCTCCACAGGATAATTGTAAATGGGCATCAGGCTCTAAACCCAATTTAGTCCCGATTTGGGCACATTTAACATGGGAACTTGGGTCGGGCAGGGCTAAGACTCACGCTTAAAATTATTTTGGGCTAAGTAGGCAACCCCTAACTAGACTCAAAACTTGACTGCAAACCTAAATTATTTTTGGTTTTTTTCTTTTGTATATAATGAATATAAGATTTTACACATCTACTTGTAACGTATTGACAATAATGACTCGTTTATAACGAACATTGTATTACGTGTATAATTTCGGTACCTAATGTAATCAATGCCCTTTTCCCATTTTATTATTTAATTTAGATAAAAATGAATATTTAGGCATGAATAGTCATAAATGTCCGGGCTTGACTCGTGGTGGGGTTGGGCTCAACACCAAAAGAAAGTTTTAGGCCGGTCTTGGGCGACTAAGCCTGAAATATCTGAATCGGATCTAGGCTGGTACTTGGCATGCATTGACAAGTTCGATTGAGCCGAGACTGAAATGACCCAACCTGAAACCGGATCATTTACAACCCACACCCTTCTCACATATCATGGACTAGTGATGCCCGAGCCTACCGGCAAGACAACAGTTGCCTTCGACGGCATTTATCCGCTGCCTGGTAGTCATGCCGACCCTCACGACGGCCACCACCCAGACTGCATCTAACCCCTACACCGGACCTCAAAGAAGGTGCCGTGAACGAATGTTACCACCCCTGTCGCATGTGCTTTGGTTACGATTTGGTCACCCAAGGTTGCAATTGCATTCCTTTCCATCCCCGTGATTTACCCATCTCACATGTCGGTCAGCCTGTGCATGTCGGCACGGTAACGACTACCTTCGACCGCTGCGACACCGCCTCTGATGGACTGGCACTTGAAGAATCCGCGATTATGCTTAAGGTATTTCATGCCTTCCCTTTTTCGTCGTACACGGAGAGAGAGAGAGAAGAGAGAGAGAGAGAGAGAGAGAGAGAGAGAGAGAGAGAGAGAGAGAGAGAGAGAGAGAGAGAGAAGAGTTAATACGGAGAGAACGAGGGACTACTGATAATTCCCTCCTATCATTTTTCCTGCTGTACATGGAGAGAGAGAGAGTGAATGAATGGGGGGATTATCAATAGTGCCCCCTTCCTATTTTTCGATTGTATCATGCTATTCATGCCCTTGCCAACACGGCAGCGGCCGCCTTCACCGATCACGACCCCGCTTTCGGTGGACTGGCACTTGGGGAATCAACATGCTTTAGGAATTTCATGCCTTTTACTTTTTTGGTCATACACGGAGGGATGGGGGGGGGGGCTACTGATAAGTCTCACCCTTTTTTCAACTGTATATAGAGAGAGAAAGAGAGAGTGAAAGAATGGGGGGATTATCAATAGAGCCCCCTTCCCCTTTTTTTGGTCGTAAATGGAGAGAGAGAGAGAGAGAGAGAGAGAGAGAGAGAGAGAGAGAGAGAGAGAGAGAGAGAGAGAGAGAGAGAGAGAGAGAGAGAGAGAGAGAGAGAGAGGCAAAACGTTCGAACAATCACGTTTTTTCCAAACTTGTTCCTAATTTTTTACATAAAACCCCTAAAATGCTTTTTTTTATACTTCGTTAAAATCCAATCCTCACATCATATGTTTTTTTCACCCCCCCCAATCCTATCCCTTGATCTCAACTCCATTTAAACTCAGTGGTTCTTTAACCCCCTCCCCAGCTGAATCACACACACCCTAACCCTCCTTTACATCTCAGCTGCCACTTATCCCCCTCCAAATAAATCATGGCCGCTCTTTGTCCAACCACCCTCCCTTACAATATAGATATTAAAAAATTGAATAGTTTGCAGAACACTAATCCACAAAAGAACATAACCTAAAAAGAAAAAAGATCTTAAAGCTTCAGACGGCATAACTCAGTAGAAGAGATTGATTCAGAAGAAGAAGAAGAAGAAGAAAATTTGTCGCAAACCTGAATTTTTCCCATTTTCACCAAATTCAAACAAGAACCTATATCTCAGTAAAGGAGATCAATTCCAAAAACTTAAAACCCATTCCCATTTTAACCAAATCCAAACAAGACATACTGCATGCGAATCAGATCACCCATTTAGACGAAGGGAATCACAGGACATCATTTTCCTGGGTTTTCGCGGGGAAACCATGTGAAACGGAGAGAATCCATTTCGGGAAACTGGATGTAGAGACTTACAGAGAGGTCGAGGGAGGTAATGGAAGCAAGAGATCGAGACACGAGCGAGCGGAGGGCTCTGCAGACCGGAGCCGCGGAGCACAGTGATTCCAAGTCGAGCCTCGCCAATATATCGAGCAATACGCAGTCCGGGAGGCTCGCTATCAGTTGCCCCCCGCCGCCGCTGCTTCGATCCCTCTTCTCCATTTCCAGGCGGAGAGAGAGAGAGAGGATTGACCGCGACTGCACTGAAACAAAAGGAAGTGAGGCCCCCTGAACTGGAGTCCAGTACTGGTGGGAGATGCACCCAGCCGTCCGATGCAGTCTTCTTCCGAAGGGTGAACCGCACACAGCCGCTTTGCATCGGACAGCTCTCCCGTCGGTTGAAGCGGAGTGCCGCGAGTGCCCAGAGTTTATTGAGTGGGGATTTTGGTTTGACTGTTTGCTTATAAGCAGAGCTCTTTCTATAAGAACTTATTAAAAAGTTTTGCTGAATTTTTTTTTTTTAAAAAATAAGTAAAATCGTTTGGCAACTCTGTTTAGATAAGTTCTTAAAATAAAAAAATATGTTTGATAATCTTTTTTTATAGCACTTATTTTGGAGTAATATTGTCATAATTTTGGGACGGAGGAGGTCTCGCTGCAAATCTCGCGGTAAACGAGGGGTGTAGGAGGTCTGCGGAGGAGGTGGACTGCGGATGAGGTAGACGAGGGGCGAACTGTGGAAGTGGGCGGACTGCGGTGGAGGTGCAGACTGAGGGCGGACAGCGGAGGAGGAGGGCGGACGAGGGGGGGAGGAGGGCTGGCGAAGGGCGGAGGAGGTGTAGACGAGGGGGCGGACTGCAGAGGTCTCGTTGTAGATCATGTGGGAGAGGAGCGATATATTTTTCCCCCCGAGCGGCTGTGGAGCGGATAGGTCAAAGATAAAAATAATTTATACCCTCTGTAATTTTCTGATAAGTGAGGGGCTCAATAGTCCAAAAAAACGCTGAGCGAATACGTGCAAAAATTCCTTTTCAAAAAAGCTTTGGTCCGGTTGCTTCTGAAATAAGAGAAAAAAAGCTTATCTCTTAAAATAAGCACTGCAAAAAAATACTCGACCAAACATGCTTTTTGGATAAAAAAGTACTTATTTATCAAATAAGTCCAATAAACACTTAAAATCAGTCGAACCAAACGCCCACCCGTTCACCCTCCTGACAGGTGGAATGTGAACTGTTCGCATTAGAGAGTAATGCTGACCCACGACCTGTGACGAGGGTGAACAAAACTACCCTCAAGTTTAGTGGTGAGCATATTTTTTTATTTGGTATTAATATTGGGCAATTTTATTCACCCACTAAAATTTACTTTGCATACGCAGCTTCCGTAGGTTTTTTCTTCCTTTACCTATAAACTTTTTGTATGGCAAGTATGCGGCCGCCACTTACCCCACCTCCAACCCTCACCCCATCCCATACCCCAGCGACCTCCCCTCCTTTATACCCCGCCTCCCTCTCCTCCTTCCTTATTACCCACCCAGAGGCATGGAGACAATGGGGGATAACATATAGGGGGGGGGGGGGGGGGGGGGGGGGGAGGGGGGTTTCATTGACGAGTAAATAGGAAACGACAAGGTACTACTGCCCCCCCCCCCCTCGGGTCTACACGCGTAATGCACTCCACATACATGCTATAAGCCTACAACGGCCAATGTTTTTTTTTTGTTGAAGGGCATCCAACACCAAGCCGTTTGATTGGATGTCGAATCACTGTGATACTTTTAAGAACCCTCATTTTAATTGGTTTTCACCTAAGCCGTCTCATTGTTTCTCAATCGAGCCATGTTTTTGTCACAATACCTGCAACTCTTCTCTCTACCGAGCAGCCTCGACGCCTCATTCCCCTTCTCCTCCATGGGCCACGGCTCCACTTTGCATGAGGATCTGAGATTGAGATTTGAGAGCACTTCGCGGAGTCGTAGTCGCCATGTCTCAAGAGAGTCTTGCTCAACTGCTCAAGCCCTCTCCTGATTTTCCAAAGGGTGTGCTTGGTTATCGATAAAACACATGAAAGGAAAATAAAATACTAGTTTTTCTGCAAAATTGTGTGTTTGGTTGACGTGAAAGTGTGGTCCCCATAAAAAAATAATTTTCTTGTGAATATTGGCTTTATGCCAAACGGCTACAAAAATTTTCTTGCCAAACGCACAGAAAAACATAGGAAAGGAAAAGAAAATTTTAAAAGTCATCTTAGTAGCAGGATCATAGGTGTTGAAGTAATCGAATCCTTAATTTCTTTTGACATAATTCCTTTACTACTAACCCGACCTTTAAGGTTTGGAGAGTACCATCAGCTCCTTTTAAATACCCATTTGCACCTTATGGTTTTAGACATATGAGGAAAATCTACTAGTTCTCAGGTTTGGTTATATATAAGTGAGTCCATTTCATCATCCACCTGAAGTACAATAGGTACCTTCCTAAAGACTTGGTTCCTATCTTAGGGCATCAACATCGGACTAGCTACTCTACTAGCTTAGCTTATTTAGCTAGCCAAATGCTTCAAAAACTGCTACAGTGGAGCTATGTTGCTAGATAAAGATACCAATCGGTATCCCACTAGCTACTTCTAACTATCTGAGTACCGATCAGTAACTAGGCCCCACGAATGATTCTGCTAATGCCATCTATGAGTTGGCATCAACTACATGTAGCTGTTGGAATAAAGTGGGGGTACCACTGGCCATTGGATTTAAATCCAAGGATCAAATGAAGTTGCCGTTGGAATAGATTGGGGTACCACTGGCCATTGGATTTAAATCAAACGGATCAAATGAAATAGTCCTTGGAACATTGAGGTGTGTGGTTTGATTGTTATTTACGTGGACATTTAAGGTGTTTGGTTGTTAGGTAAAAAGTAGCTAAATGGAATAGCTAACCCGCTGTGCATCTCTCATTTTGGGTGGCTAGCTATTTACATTTGGTTCGATATTCCCCATTAAAATATAGTATAGTAGCTAAAATTTTAGTTAGTCCGTTGTGGATGCTCTTATTCAATAAGATAGAAGAAGATTTGGTGGGAATCTATCTGATTAGGGCCTAAAGACTTCTCTTTTAGCCCTTTGGCTCTACAATGCTCACTAGGCTAATCATACTACAAGTGGTATCACATGAGATGGTTTTATCACAAACTCATCTATAAAAATCTGAATATCATACTCTTTTGACTCAAATGTCAATGAGCTCTCAAAGAACTCTACATCTCTGGATTCTACGATAGTATTGGATTCTAGGTCTGATACTCTATAGGCCTTGTTATTTTGTGCATACCTAATAAATGCGCATCTAATTGATCTAGGGCCATGGTTCTTTTTGTGTTAGGGACCCTCTAATAGGCTAGACATCCCTACACTCTAAAGCAACTAAGGTTAGGCTTTCTACCCTTTCATATTACATATGGAGAGATCTTGGTCATTTAAATGGAATCAAGTTAAGCATATGGCAAGTGGTCAGAAGAGCTTTATCCCAAAGGTCTAAAGGTAGTTTGGAGGCAACTAATATGACATTTATTATTTCTACAAAAGTATGGATTTTTCTTTCGGCTAAACCATTCTATTGTGATGTGTAAGGTGCAGTGCACTGATGTATAATACCATGCTCTTTATAGAAAGTAGAAAAATCATTGGAGAAATATTCTCCTCTATCATTACTTAAGATCTTAATCTTTTTATTTAGATGATTTTCTATCTATGCTTTAAATATTTTGAAAATAGTAAATACTTCGTCTTTATGCTTCCAAAGATAGACATAATTAAACCTAAAGCAGTTGCCTATAAAGATAATAATGTAGTAATTTTCACCTCTTGTAAGTTTTGGGACCTTTTAATTCCAGCGAATGGTTTCTTAACCATTTTATACTTCACCCACACATCACATTTGTTAAACTCAGAATCATCACATTTAAAGAAATCATATTGGATCATATTCTAAGTTTCTAACACGATATACAATATATGCACGAGATAAAGTTTTATTAATATTTGTCTTAGTACAAGGCTTGATCATACCCTCACAGGAATAACTTTTCCTAACAAAAGTATCATTCTTGGTTATAATTAATTTTGCTGCCTTATACATAGTTTTTATTTCAAGCTTTCACAAAAGATCTCTACTTGCTAGATTCTGACTTATATCAGGAACGTGAAAAATATTGATGATGATAACTTTTGATCTAGCCAGAAGTGAAGAACTAGACCACAGTTTATTTTCTAGTTACTTTGGAACACTCCTCATTGCCCATTTGTATCTCCTATATCCATTTTTTTCTCTATAGGACTTGAACTTTACTCTATCATAGCATATGCAGATCGCGTGTCATGCAGGTGCCATATCACCGGTATTGTACTTTGTCTCATACTACGTTAATATAGCTCACCATAGTGATAATCACATCCTCTTCAACTGCATTGATCTTATCATTCTTATTCACACGATTCCAACAGTCACAAACATAATGTCAATTTTTGTGTAAACATAACAAGAACCTTTGGGTTGTTCTCCTTTGAATTTAGCTTGATTTTTATTGAACTTTTCTTGATCCTTTTTATGACCCAAGAGAATGTTCTTATCGTTCTGCTTGGGATGATTTTGCTTCGTTACTGCATTAGTCTTAGAGTATTTTTCTTTATGGTCTCTAGATCGAGGCTCCTCCTCTATACGAAGGTGCACTTCTGAATTTGCTTTTAAGTAAAATCTTGGGTCTTATGCAATAACCTTTTTGTGTAATTTTGCAATGATTGCACCAACTTGGAATGACTCAGGGATATCAATCTCCACTGCTTTCATATTATTCACAAGAATATGTAATTCATGCACTCGGGGAAGAATCGACTTACGTACTATCATCTATATGAACTTGAAGTAGTGGGAGATTATAAATTTCTTGGTACCTTCTTAATCTTCTACTTTGTACTTGCACTAGCAAGATCTTTCCAAATCTCCTTTGGAGATGGATTATTGGTGTAGAGACTGTACATATAACTTTCTTTCTTTCAAGATTGAGCATGCTCTTTAGGTTCTCATTCCGCATATTCAGTAATAGCAGGAAGATCAGGATTGAGGATGTAGAAGACCCTCAACATCGTCAAAAGAAGCTTCAACTTGTCTTACCAACGAGTGAAGTTCGTCCCATCAAATCGGTTGAGGTGAATGAAATCTTGATTCATGACCTTAATGGTTGCAGTGGTAGTCTCGCTCTATGAGTAATAATGCTTTAAGTTATTTGAATATTTGGTGGATGGAGATCATGGCTTTAAACAGGCAATTGCACCTTATCTCATCACGTAACCTTATTTCTTAACTAATTGATTTGATCTCGAGACCTCTCTCCTTGTAATCCACACTGCATATCAATGAGCTACAACAACTTTGTTGTAACTATCCCTACTAAAATATATAAATATCAAATAAATTTGAAAATCTATATCTCCTATGCTTCCCACAACACCAATTGCTCTAGTAATAATAATATCGGTAATGACGATGATGATTGAATTGGATTTGATTATAAATCCTAAAATCTTAGACGAACATTCCGGTTGAATTATAACTAGGCACCATTTTGGTTATATTTAGATAAAAAATTTCAAATTACATGTTAGATTTGTCTTATCAAGTTATCCTATAACATATTATTTATATGTGATTAGATGGTTGAGTTGCCATGACCGAAATCAATCACTCTCGTTAGTCGTTATGATGATGACGACGCACAACGATGGATTGGAGATCATCATGATATAACCCGTGGACTTCTAACAACCATTCGAAGTCCAGAAAGTTAAGTAAATGAGTGATTTTAACTTGTAGGCACAACCTTTAATGTTTTTGCCCCTCAACCACAAGAGTAACTAGGCTTGTCAATATGTTCCTTTGGAGAGGTTATCCTACTTAGCATTGTCCGGTTTGAGGACAGGATCACCCGAGTTTTCATAAGCCCTCCATGTTGATCGAGGGTCGGTCCAAGGAAGCGACAAGGATGGATTGGAGCACATCAGGCTATAAACCCTAGTCTTCTGACAACCATTCGAGGTCTAGAGAGTCAGGTCAATGAGTCATTTTAACTTGTAGGAAGTAGGCACAAGGGCACAACCTTTAATGATTTGCCCCCTCAACCACGAGAGCAAGTGAGCAACTTGGATGAGGGGGCCTTACTGCATACATCGTGGGGATGCCTAGCTACCATCTTGTGCTACGAGAAAATTTTCAGCACATCCTGCATACACTACAACCGCGAGGCCCGCTGCTATTCAAGAGACATGGGATAGCATGCCCCAAAACTTGGGGGTAGTGGCCCCCCAACACTTAGAGCATGCTGATAGGTCCTGGGCGACGGTTGTAGCTATTAAAAATTAATCGTTCTATACTAGCGAAATGGGGACTTTAATGAAATCGTAAATATTAAAAGTTTTTTTGTTTAGCAAATATTATTTTTGCAAGCAAAGATAAGTCACAATATTCTTTTAGAAATGGTTTGCCAAGGCAGAGCGGGTTTTATAGAACCATCATTCATTGCCGAACTTTTCTAAAAGGGAGAAAAATATTATTTAAATTATCACTAATTATTTAGAGTTTAGAATTAGATGCAAGTTGTTTTCAATAGATCTAATGATAACAAATAAGTAGAGTTAGAAATTCTGGCCTGATGGTCGAAGTACGCTATGCGTTATCCCAAGAAACTTATTGCCCTCTTCGTGTGGGTCTTGTGGCAACGGTTCTTGAAGATACGACGACCCCGGTCAGACGACCTCCTTCTCGTCGGCACGACTTCAAAAAGGCTTTATGAACCCCGATGAACTTTCAAAAATCCAGCGACTCGACAACGATCCTCTCGGAGCAAGGGCAGTAGAATGGGAGAGGGAGAGACAGAGAGCAATTCCGATGTTCGGAGTGTATCTTTCTCATGGCTGCATCAAGCCTTATATAGGTCTTGGGCTGTTAATGGGAGGCTGAAAGAGGGAAGCGATTCATGGGTTGCAATTAAGCCCATTAACCCCTCACGTTACAGCTCGTAGAGAGCTTGCTCATAATTGCTAGCATGCAGTGCTTCTCGCGTAACAGCTAGTGTCCAAAATGAAAAATAATAAATGTAGTGAAGGGATTAAAAGCAAAAATAAAAATAAGGCAGGTGCGGACCAGCCCATTTCAGAGGTGCTATCGTGTCCGGGTCTGCGGGCGCACACACATGCGCCACCCAAGCCCAAGCCCAGCCCGACTCGGCTTGGCATGTCATGTACGCGCGCGCATGTGTGAGCTTATGGAGCCCCTCCTCTAGTATGATAATTAGTGGGGGGAAGAGTGGCATCCCTTTTAAGTTGGCAGGGGATTTCTCCCTTTACCGATATGGGATTAAACCCTACATGGGTTTGTGTGGTTTTCATACACACACCTACCAATCCCCCACATCTCCTTAAAACCATTAAATATTAAAATTTTAAACAAGTTTTCAAAATAACAAATAATAGGATTTTACTGGATTCTTTATACTACGCAGTAGGTGTAGGTACCTTTCGGTTTGAACCTTCACTTAGTATAGGTGTATACATCAGTAAGGACTTGGTGGACTACACCTTGAACCAGCCTCATTTATCGGGTTTCTACAAGTAGTACATATAGTACAATTTTTCGATGGTTCTAAGCGGGTTGAGCTATTAATGACCTTGCACAGATATATTTTCGTGTATGTTTCTAGGGAGCAACTCTTGTCCCAGGGTTGCAGCCTTACAACTATATACATATAGGTAAGTCCAAGTAGGGGTGTGAGCAAGACGATACCCCGCCTCATGGGTCCTGGACTTATTAAAAGTATAAAACTCATCCTATCCCTTGCTTTTAATAAGCACTGGCGTCATAGGGACAGGAGCATTGTCTAGTGCTCCTCATTTTCAATCATTACTATAGTTTGTTTCTACCCATTGAACCTCCATGAGGTTGGGTTCTCACTGCGGTGATTTTTCTTATGGGCTTAATCCTATCCCCCTTGAGGACTCTGAGAACACTATCCTAGAAAGGCCTTAAGTTAGACGATCCACCAAATTCTTTTCGGATTTAACAAAGTCTAGAGCAATTATTTTATTTTTTATTTTATATCTGAGAGATCTGTGTCTTACTTTCAGATGCTGATTTATTTTCACACCAGTGTTTTCTTGATTATATTCATCAATTGCTGATCGACAATCACAATGAATAGATATAGTTGGTAGTTGATATTTTATTAATAGGATCTCATATAGTAGATCTTGAAGCCATTCTGCTTCTATGTTAGTGGTATCTAGCGCTATCATTTCTGATTCCATGGTACTCCTAGCGATAACGATCTGTTTGGTGGATTTCCAATATATGGCTCTATCTCTTAGTATGAATACAAACCCGATTGTGGATTAAATATCTATCGAGTCACTAATCTAGTTGGCATCAGATTATCCCTTTATTACAACTGGATATCCACTGTAGTGGAGACCATATGATGTAGTTCCCTTAAGATATCTAAAGACTCTTTCTAACGCGTTCCAATATATCTCATTTGGATTAGATATGTAAGGACTAAGTCTATTAACAACATAAGCGATATCGGGTCAAGTATAGTTCGCTAGAAAATCTAGCAATCCTATGATTTGAGTATACTCGCTCTGTAGTGCAGAAAGTCTATTATTTTTTTATCAAATGGGTGTTTGGATCATATGGTGTGGATACTGATTGGCAATCGAAGTTATAGAATTTTTTAAGGATTTTCTCGATATAGTGGGATTGGGATAGCACTAAACCATTGCCATTCCTAATGATTTTTGTGTTCAAGATAACATCGACTTGTCCTAAATTTTTCATGTCAAAGTTTTGGGATATGAAGTGTTTAATGTCATTTATGACTTGTATGTTTGAACCGAATATTAGGATATTGGCAACATACAAACATAAGATGACAATATTATTACCATCTACTTTACGGTATATACATTTATCCGTTGTATTAATATCAAATTCATATGATAAGATAACTTCATCGAATTTTATGTGCCATTATTTTGGAGCTTGTTTAAGTCCACAGAGGGATCAAATTAACTTACACACCTTTTCTTCTTGTCCATGTGTGGTAAGTCCCCCGGGTTGGTCCATATAGATTTCATTATTTAGGTCACCATTTAAGAAAGATGTCTTAACATCCATTTGATGTATGACTAACTTATAGATTGAAGCTAAGACGATGAGGATCCCTAATTGTGGTTATCCTAGCGACAAGTGAGTAGACATCAAAGTAGTATACCCTAGATTTTTTGGTAAAGCCCTTGGCTACAAGTCATGCCTTAAATATATCTATGGTGCCATCGGATCTAAGTTTCTTCTTAAACACTCATTTACATCCTATGGTTTTACAACCAGGAGGTAAATCAGTGAGTTCCCAGGTATGGTTTTGAACTATGGATTTGATCTCGTTTTTTATGACTTCCTTCTAAAAGGGTGAGTCTATGGACTTTATTGCATCTATATAGGTAGAGGGAGAGTCCTCTACTAGAAGTGCATAGAAGTCATCAAAGACCTTTTATACACTGGTATGTTTACTTCTCTTAGGCTTGGTTTGGGTTACCGGTTCAGTCTGGTCTTCAGGTTCTAATTGGACTTCGGGTTCGATCTGGGTTACCTAATTAGAACTGGAGGTCTTGTTATTAGTATTGATCATAGTGTTGATCCTAGTCTTATAAGGAAAGATATTTTCAAAGTATGATGCATCTCTAGCTTCGATTATGGTGTTATTGACTATTTCGCTTATTTCAGAGTTAAACACTAAAAATTGATTAGCGTTACTGTCTGAAGCATAGCCGATGAAGATAACATCTACTGTCTTAGGTTCTATCTTCTTCTTTTTGTTATCGGGGATCTTCACCTTAGCTAGGCACCCCCCACACTTTTAGATAATCTATGTTGGATTTTCTATGTTTTCATACCTCGTATGGGGTCAAGTCATTATGTTTGAAAGAAATACTGTTAAGGATAAAACAGACAGTCATTAGGGCTTCCCCCCATAAGTTCTCTAGCACTCTAGAGCTGATTAATATGGAATTGATCATGTTCATTAGGATCCTATTTTTCCTCTTCGCTACATCATTGGATTAGGGAGTACAAGGAGCTGTGATCTCATAGAGTATTTCATAATCTTCGTAATACTTACTTAGCTTGTTTGAGGTATGATTTACGGATCTTAATGTTTTCGTCTAATTGGTTCTCAACCCGAGCTTTATAAATCTTAAATTTATTGAGTACCTTATCTTTTGTCTTAATAAGGTATATGTGGCAATATTTTGAAGTGTCGTCTATGAACGTTACAAAATATCTATTGCCACCTTTTGAGGTTCTTTCAGAATCACATACGTCACTATGAATCAGTTTAAGAACCTTGGAGTCGCATTCGATGATTTTGAAAGATTTCTTAACCTGTTTGGCTTCTATGCATATCTCGCATTTATCAAGATTCTTAGTATCAGATTTAGGAATAGGATTTAAGGTCATGCGTTTTTTAATAGAATTATAATTCATATGACCTAGTATTTGGTGCTAAGTGACCGAAGACTCAATATTCAGAATAGTAGAAGAAGGATTAAAGACATTCAATTTAAATAAACCATCACAAAGAAATTATTATCCAATAAAATTCATTCCCTTGGTGATTACAACCTTATTGGACTCAAATACAAGTTTATAACCCTGTTGGACTATTAAAGATCCACTAATTAGATTCCTTATAATATCCGAAATGTGGTGGACTCTACACAGGATTATGGTCTTCTTCGATATTAGCTTCAGGTCGATCCGTCCTATCCCTAGCACACGAGCCTCAGCATTATTCTCTATGCTTACAGCTCCTCCACCTGAGACTTGATAGGTGAAAAATAAAGATTGATCAGAGCAAATATGAATATTAGCTCCTGTGTTAATCCACTAATCAAATGCTTGAAAGGTCATATTAACTTCATAGGTGAAGAGAACAAACCTAAAAGCGGTTCCAGAAGAGCCAGCTCCAAAGGTCACTATGGTGACTTGGGAGCTGGGCGGCATTGAGCCATTCCTTCTTGGATTTGGAGGTGATGCTGTCTTCTTGTAGAAGCATTGGTTGGCCATGTGATTGGTCCGACCACAGACGTAGCAGTAACGCACTACTTTCTTCTTTTGATCCTTGGGATGGTTTGGATTATGGTTGCTATGGTTGGGCTTGTTGGTATTGAGTTTAGACGTAAAATGGAAGGGTTTCTTCTGAAACTTATGTCTAGGTTTCTGGAATGATTTAGATGGTTGACCCTCTATATTGTTGACCTTGGGTTTGGATTCAGAGGATCCTTTTTCCCTGAGAGTATGTTGCTTCTTAATTCTAATAGAGTTTAGAGCTTGAGTTAGAGTTAGGTCACCTTGGATATGACTTAGGTACTTGGAAAACTCAGACCAAAAAACATGTAGTTTGTTTATAAGGTAAGCTATTTTGAAAGTTTCATCAAGGGTGGAACCATTAGTTTTTAGGTGTTGGAGTAGGTTATTAAATTTATGAATCTGATCATTCATGGGTTTGGAGTCTACTATTTTCAAGCTATTAAAGTCTGACGCTTTGAAGCGTTTTACTCAAGTATCATCTAGGCCATACTTACGCTATAGGGTATCCCCTAGGTCGCTAGGGTTTTGGATGGTATAGTAGATATCATAAAGTTTATCAGATGAGGCCCCTAGGATTCTATGAAGACCATGGTAGTTGATTTTTTCTGGGGTCCTAGTGGGAATGCCAGAAGATGGTTCGGGGTCAGGTTGGGAAGTGGAGGCTCGGGTACGACTAGACCCACTGGATACTCCTGGTGCAGTTTCACCTATGGCTGACAGTAACCTAAGTGTGGTTAACCAGAATCGCATATGGTTTTGCCACATCTTGAAGTTAGACTCGTCAAACATCTCGGGTTTGGCACTAAGGTTTCATGATTTGGTGATGCCATTTCGGGCAGTATTGAGGTGAATAATTCTGTGGATTGAAAAATAGTTTTGTCAATTTCAAAGCACACTAGATAGATTTGACTTCTAGAAGTCCAAGTGAAATTTTCAAATCCCAACGGTCAGATAGGCTCCAGGTAGGAGGTGCAACACTAGGCTCACTCAAATACCAATCTACCTTGGGCAATTTAATGCCGGTTTGTCAAACCTTTCTAGACACCGTAGGCAGTGGAATATTCAAATGACGAGTTTTAGTCTTTTCTAAAATATATGCTTTTTAATTAACTTTTATAGAAAATAGTTTTGCAACTAATAGCTACCGCGCAACTAATAACGCTTAATAGGTGATTGCATCAAGTTAAAAACTATAATAGTGCTAACAAACAAGTAGAGATGACAATATAAAATAATGATCAAATTTCTTAGCTATGATGAACGATTAAGTAATATCAATAAGTTTCTTGGATTCTTGGATTTTTGCAAGTAAAGACAAGTCACAATATTATCTTAGAAATAGTTTGTCAAGGCAGAGCAGGTTCTATGGAACCATCATTCACCTTGCTGAACTTTTCTAAAAAGGGAGAAAAATACTATTTAGATTATCACTAATTATTTAGAATTTAGAATTAGATGTAAGTTGTTTTCAATAGATCTAATGATAGCAAAGAAATAGAGTTAAAAATTCTGGCCTGATGGTCGAAGCACGCTAGGCGCTGTCCCAAGAAACTTATTGCCCCTCCTCGTGCGGGTCTCGTGGCAATGGTTCTCAGAGATACGACGACCCCGGTCAGGCGACCTCATTCTCGTCGACACGACTTCAAGAAAGCTTTTGTGAACCCCGATGAACTTTCAGGAACCCAGTGACTCGACAATGATCCTCTCAGAGCAAGGTGACAGCATCGCAGAACGAGCTCGAGAGAGGGAGAGACAGTAAGCAATTTCGATCCATTTCGGAGGTGCTATCGTGTTCAGGTTCGCAGACGCACACATGCGCCGCCGCCCAAGCCCAAGCCCGGCTCGGCACGTGCGCGCGTGCATGAGCTTGTGGAGCCCCTCCTCTAGTGTGATGACTAGTGAGGAGAAGAGTGAAATCCCTTTTAAGTTGGTAGGGGATTTCTCCTCTTACCGATATAGGACTAAACCCCACATGGATTTGTGTGGTTTTCAAACACACACCCAACAATAGCGTTTTATGCTTTGTGGTGGCCGGGACCACAAGGCAGTGGCTAAGAGCCCAGCCCACCGCAAAGCTCAGTATCATCGCCAGGATATGCGTCCCCAGTCCCCACCGCATAATGTGGTCAGGCCTCCCATCAAAGTTTTTTTTCACTCAACCATGACCTGTAAGTGTAACAACAGCAATGATAATAGGTGAAGAGCAGGAGGTTATGTATTCGGATCCCAGCTCGACCTTTAGATGAGTTGGTAAGCTCTCTCTCTCTCTCTAGATAAGTTGGTAAGCTCTTTCTCTCTCTAGATAAGTTGGTCCGTACTTCGAATCCCCATTCCCTCTTCCACGTGCATAGCACCGTGTACCATAAAGATACTATTCTGGCGGAGGTGGGTGGTAGAGGGCACGTGGGTCATGCCATACGCCCCTCTCTCTCTCTCTCTCTCTCTCTCTCTCTCTCATAACTGCATGTCCTTCCATTGCTCATTTAGTGGGCACGGAAAGATCCTGTTGAAGAACTTGTCATTCCTACTCTCATTGGATCTATCATCCACTTCTCCTTTGCTCTGTCTGATCTGGGATTTGGGTACGTAGTGAAGCAAAAGTTCAGTTATACTTTAAAGTTTTTTGCAGACTAGGGTTTAGATCGACACCCTCTCAAGAGGTATCTTGAAAGGCCCTTGAGTAGGGCTGGCAATTTCGGACCCTACACGGCAGACCCGACACGACCCGACACAAAGTTAGGGGATCTGGGTCAGGGCTAAATGGGTTCGGGTCGTAAACGGGTCGACACGATAGACCCGTTTTATAAAACGGGTTGGGTCCGGATTTAGAGTTGGACACGGTAGACAGAGGAAGCCTTGTTTAAAATTCACCGGGTCGTGTCGGGTCGGGTTGGGTCTATCCGCAATCTGATACTATAATATATAGTATCAGCGGGTATATTGGGTAATGTCGGGTTGAGTCGGACGGGTCAACTGAATAAACCCGTGTGGTAAACGGGTCTTATCGGGTATATCCGTTTATAAACGGGTCGGGTACAAGTTTAGGATCTAGACACGATTAATTAAACGGGTCGGGTCCGGGTCTAGGGGTTTTGGACATGGCTCGAAACTAGACACGACACGAACCCAGCAGACACGGAAGGGTATGGATGGCATGCACGGTCCTGATTAAGTGTAAAGTTTAGATCGGACTACTGAGTGATTTGGATGCATCACTGAGCATCTGGAGCAACAGTCTGCTAGAGTAAAAATATTTCTAGCCAATATATGTCTGCGGTTAGTTCATAGTGGCCAACATAGACGGACTGTGGCATTGAGATTTGAGTACATACCTATTGGCTAAGGCTGTATATTCACCATGTTCTTTCAAGTTTGGTGTGTGAAAAGCTAATGCATTACTAAAGATCTTTTGATCAAACTTTCATCCTTGAATGGGGGGGTGTGTGTACCAGAATTTGTATCGAAGAAGGAACCAATAGAGATCAAATGCATAGAGCCAAGAATCAAACGGTCGTCCGACTTGTATCTTCCGACAGACTAATCGATGCATCTCTATCGACCGATCGACAGCAGGGGCGGTACGTCGACCAACCGGCCAAGGCAAGAATATCGATGAATTGACCGGTGAACCCATGGGCGATGATCGGTCGACCAGAACTAAAACAGACTAAGTGCAAAAGCGCTGATCGATTGACCGATTGGTCGACCTCTGGGCATCGATCGGTTGGCCATAAGAGGAGCGAACTGACTGACCAGTCAACAAGCTACAAAGCTGACGAATTGGTCGGTCGACAGAAAATCCAGTTAACCGATCGATCGACCTGAAGGTGCCGACTGATCGGCCATTAATGTAGCAGATGAAAGGCGAGAACACAAAGGTTCCATGATTTCCATGTTAAGTCAACTCCCATATTCACGCAAGGGAATGACCCGAAAATCTTACTTGAAGATGGGCCGCAAATCTTGTCTGAAACTCTTGATGGACGACACACGATTATGGCACGAACATAACCGCCATGCCATTTACTTGCTCAGGCGGCAGTCATGGAGTGACATGCCACGTTCTAGGATATGCAGATTTAACTGCCCAGCACACACAAGCAACCACATGGAGCCACATTACCATGCATCCGCGTGATGCAACCGAGGGCATCATGGAGATGCGCCACCGATATCACCTCGCACAGAGCGTCACAACTTCGTCCCCAGCAACTATAAAAGGGGACCTACACCCTCAGAACAAATGGGCCAAATTCTGAAAAGGTAGGTGTCACTTTTCTTTCAAAATCTCTGAATTAAGAGAAACAGAGATTTGGGAGGGTCGACATCAAAGGAGTCGGCACTTCCTGGGTGTATGTGGGTTCAGAATGAGAGTCTGTAATACTTGGAGTTTGATAGTGCATTTCTCTTTTAATCTCGTGGTTTTTTTTCCCTCGAGACTGCGAAGAGTTTTTCGATGTAAATCTGATCTTTTGTATATTTGGTTTGGTTAGATTGTGCATACTACTAGAGATAGAAAATACCCACAAAAGGGGAATCATAAACTTTAGGAGTATTAATCAGGTGGGGTGCTTATGAGAGGCTAAGGCTATCAATGTGATTCTTGAGTGTGTCAATCTTTTTTTTTGGTTTCATTGAAAGGGGAGGTCATAATTTGACAACCAGGAGGCGCCAAGCAGAGAAAATTTTCACCACCCGGTTGGAAACAACAGTAGATCGCCACCCCATGGGATAAACAATCATCGCCACTCCGACAGAAAAGAGGGGCTCAAGCGCCACCACACGTTACCCGACCGACGGAAGAAAACAACACAAACACCTCAACGAACCCCGACGGTGAAAAAAAAGAACACAAAACAAACAGGCCACCTCTAGAAAATAAAAACCCAAAGAGACACAACATCAAAAGAAACCAAAACTTGGATCAACCACCGGATCCAGCAGAGAAACCACCACCTAATGCTCGGCTAAGATGAAGATTGGGTGCATGGGAGAGTTTTCGGATGCTGAAGGCGTGATAGATTGATTCCTGGAGACCTGCGCGGAGGGCATCTTTCTCCTCTTGCATATTAGTGGTTTTGGGGTTGTTTTCGGGAATCCTGTAACTCATCTGGGTGAGCTTCTGTTCTCATAATCTGGGTTAGAGATAAGTGTGTCCCTATTAGGTCGAGCATCTGCTTACTCATTCTGAGTTAAGCCGAGGACTGTAACTGTTTCTTTTGTTCCTTTGTCCAGTTATATAATATATTACCTTTTTACTTCTCAAAAAAAAAAAAAGATGAGGATCCATAACGAAACCTCGATCTGCCTCAAACCACCAGCCACCGTCTCGAACCACCAAGACCCACCCACCGAGTAGAGGAGGGGATCTGAAAAAATCCACGTTGGAACCTCCACCATTGGCGGGCTTGTGTCCAAATCCACCACTTCGGTTGCAATCCGGTCGGAGAACCACGATTCGAGTGGTGGACGTCGATCCAAGCAGGAGGGAGCAGCGCGCGCGACGCCGGACTAGACGAATATAAGATGCCATAGCCGTCAGGGAAGCCCCTATGTACAGGGGGAGGGAAGGGGAGATAGATCCGACCCCCAAGACGGCATCAATCGCACCCGAGCACTCATGGCCTCCCTGTAGCCGGCGGCGGCGGAGGCGACTGAAGAGGCCAAGAGGGAGATCCCAAAACCCTAGATCAGGGAGAAAAGGGGGAGAGGGCACTCTGAGCCTCTTGAGTTAGACAATCATCAAGTGATCATTCTCCTGTTGGAGGAGGATTTACACTAATTAAGGCACTTTGCCTGCGAGAGAGAAGCTTAAAAAAAAAATGTGAGGTTCATAGTGGGGTGGGAGCCGGAGGGGAAGGAGATGGGGTGATCGGAGTCCAACGGGCGTTGGATCTGTGTGTGATTAACAGTGTAAATGGATATCCGGATTCATATTTGGATTATCCTTCAAATACGGATTCAGATTGAGATTTCTAAGATCCGTCGGATATCGGATCGAATTCGGATCAGGCGGATTCCTAATTGGATCGGATATAGCCCGAATCCGACCCATTGACAGGCCTAGTGGAGGCGGGCACAAGCAGCGGTGGCAGAGATGGGCACGAGTAGCAGAGGTGGTGGCCCTGGCAGGGGTGAGTAGCGGTGGCGAGAAGCCACAGGCGACGAAGGGATTAGGTTTGGGATTTCTAGGTCTAGGGTTTAGGCAAGACCTATAGATCTTAGGGTTTAGGGTTAGGTTTATGATTTCTAGGTCTAGGATTTAAGCAATGGCTTATAGGTCTTACGGTTTAGGGTTCAAATTTAGTTTTAGAAAGGAGTGGCGTGAACTAAAAATTTAAAGTGCAGTTAGGGTATATTTCCGCCCACAGGATTATCTGTCCTTCGCTAAAACCGATCTCTTGTCAGAGACCCTATCACTAAGTTCGGATCGAAACTCGGCCAAAGAGCAAGGGTACTATTTTGAATTTTTATGACCCTACAAGCAGGGAGGCTCCCTTCTAAAGAGCGGGGGGAAATACGCCGTAGCATTTATTCGAACACTTGACATGCCTTACCAACCGAGCTATCGGTTGGAGACCGACAAAAAGAGTTGGGTTCTATATTGTTGATTTTGGTTTCTTATGGTGGGTCGGTTTAGGAGAGTTCCATGAGTATGGATTCCTTTGAATGCCAGCTTCATGGATCCTGCTTCAATACTTATTTAGTAAATACCTGAGCATCTATGATCTTATATCTGTCCAAATGAGAAGTAAATTAATGTATGCTGCAATTCTTCTTCAGCTCTTGCCGACAAGCAAGCGCGGCGGAGTGTACGGCCAGATTTTGCAGCTCCCGAGACACATGACCCATGGGACGCAGGTCCCGGTTTCAAATCCCACGCATGTCGTTGTACTGCCGTCGTGCGACAATGCGGTTGTTGGGGAGGTAATTTACGCGTAGGTGTACGCGGGGAAAAACAAAAAGGATAAATTAGACATAAACCACTTGTAGTTTGATCAATTATCACTTTCAGCCCGTCATATCTAAACCCTACAAATACGCATTTGTAGTTATGCTTCCTTTCGCAAACAATCTCTCGAGGGGAAAAAATTCCCCTCAAATAGGGTGAACATGATGCTTTTTAAGACGAGCCACCTTACAAATATCGTGTTCTATGTGTTTGTTTGTTCTTGTTATCTGTTCTGTAGCCGATCTCAAACAAGGTGCTTTTGCAAAATTAAGAGGGGGACTTAGTGATACGTCCCTGGTCGAAAGATCAACTAGCCTAAAGGACAACCAAATCGTCAGGACGAAAATAGCCCTCGCTGAACTTCAAATTTAAGTTTCATGCCACTCCTTTCTAAAACTAAACCCAACCCTAAACCCTAAGATCTATACGCCAATGCATGAACCCTAGACCTAGAAATCCTAAACCGACCCCCCCTCTCTCTGGGTTCTCGTCACCGCTGCTCGCTGCCGTCGGGACGACGGTGACAAGTGGCAACTTGAGCCTACTGCCGCCACCTCCCTTGCTCGTGCTCACCTTTGACAATGCTGCTTGCGCACACCTCCTCCATCGCTGCTTAGGAGAAATGAAAAAAAAGAGTGACCGATTTAAGGATATTTTGGACTTTTGGCATCCATTTTCACCGAATCTTTTGACCAGGGACATAAGGCGAAACATTTATGCTCGTACTTTTCACCCCCAACGATCTGTTGTCAAGGACCATAGCCACATCAACCCCAAATTAAAATCATCCGGTAAGTAGAAACCGAGTATTTCGTCGTCGCGACTATCCCCTTACTGGATTCGAATCATTAGAAAGTTCCAATACATTTATTTGCAACCCCCCCCCCCCCCCCCCCCCCCCTTAAAAATAAATAAAAAAAGTTCTAATCCATTCAAGCTTGACCGAAACCATCCGTCTTAGCTGGTGCCGGTGATTGCTTAGCCCTCACTGCCATGTTGAGCAGCTGGCTCTTGGCAAAAATTCGGCCGCTCAGCATTCTAGCCAACCAGATGACGGGCTGCTTAACGCATTGATTCGTCGCTTAGCCGACGATCTCAATCAGAGTTTTTTTCGAGCGGGCGTCATTCTTTTGTTTATGAAACATCGGATTTGCCGGTGGTTTTTCGGCTTTTCGGTCCGCAACACGGAATTTGTTGCGTACTGAGAGAGAAAGCAATGTTCCGTCTCTGCATCCCATTACACCATGGGACAATGACACCCAAACAAATCCAATGTTTATTGTTGAGAGGGAAGCCATGGATAGCTAGCTTGTATGCTAATTAAGGCAGGCCTCAGGAGGCTGTCCTGTTCCCTGTCTGAGGAGAGAGATAAGAGAGAGAGATCGTGGAAAAATTCGAAATGTGAGGAGTTCAAAAAGAATTTGGTTGAAATACACTAGAAAGCTGAGGGATTAACAAAAGGTACAAGCAGTCGCACCCTTAACGAGAAACCCAATTGGCGTTCCTCTTAGAAACTCGTCGAGTCTCATCTTATGCACCCAGAACCCGAAAGCTTCCTTTGTATACATAGGCTTACATGGTTTTAGGAAAACTACAAAAATGCCGATAGTTGAGTCATAACTCTTTTTATTTTGGTTCATAGAAGGTGAGGTCACAACAGACCTCAGGAGGCACCACAGCCTGGTACAAGCAACACAAAGACGCCGCTCCGGCGAAAGGTAACCACCACATCCATGTGGGGAACCAACGACCTAAAGCCGAGACCAACCATAGAAACACCGGCCCTAATAAATGCCACACATGTGACCAAACAACAGGTCCACCAGCTACCACACCGGCGCAACCACAAAAAAAAAAAGAGAAAATACCCATTGAAAGGCCAGCACAAGCCCAAAAATAGAGGAGCCGCCACCAGTCGGCACCACCTCGGGAAGGAAGCCCCCAGCCAGAACTCCGGGAACACCACACCGCATCGACAGGAACCTCCAACCACCGTCAAGACTGGGAGCTACCGCAACGAGTCGAGACGAGATGAAGAGACCTATACAGTGGCCTCCACATCGATTGGCCCAAACCACCCTATCACGACGGAGGTGAAGGATCGCCGGACCGCACGACCCAGAATCCCCAAAGTCAGGAACACAAAGCTCTATACACCCTTATCTACAGAGGAATGGAGGGGAGAAAGCCCAAATCAGTACCATGGGTGGAGTTTCATCGAATATCCCGACCTCCACGGAGCTGCCCGCAACAGTAACTGAGGAGGCCAAGAGAAATTGACGAAACCCTAAACCATGAAGGGAGAGGGGAAAGGCGAGTTGGTGATCTGAGTCATAACTCAACATATATATCCCTTCCCTATCATATCACATTACAAATGCACAAGTGAGGGAAAAACTTTAAAATAATGAAATAATTGATAATTAAGTTTTCTTTTTCATCGATTGAGTGAAGAAAAGCTTGTATATAGACTTTCTAATATGGATAGTCATGGCCTTTGAAGAATGAAGACTTGATTGAACTTACCTCTTTTCGGGAAGCCATATATGATAGCAAAGCAAGCACGTACATGAGATGATGCAATACAAGGAATGAAACTAATAATAGTAAAACCTAGATAACAGAAGGGTAAAAGTCCAAAACAAGAACACAAGATTTTCGATTAAACACAAAAAACATACAAATCCAATTCGAGAACCCATCAAGACGCTCAATCAACGACCGAGATCACTAGCAGAAGTCTGTAAAAAGATCAAAGAAGGAAGCGGCCTATCTAGTCTAGGTAAATTAAAAGTCAAAGCGACAATTTGACTATCCCATGGTGGTCGTTTGCAAAAATAAGACAATCTCTCTCAATCAAATAATGGAAGGCTTGGTGCTCACTAGAAACAACACTCCTCTCGTCCTCACACGACGGCTTTAAAGAGGCATAATCATACAAGGCCCTAAATGATTATGTATGATAAAGTAAAGCAAGCCAGAATTTTTAAGAGAAAACTGCGAAGGAAAAAAAAACTTCGTCGAGCTTTGCTTGGAGTGTCGTCTACTAAAGTAATGAAGTGACCATACATCAACCAAAGGCTTAACCTTTATGCGTATATCACTTATAAAACCTGACTCCTTGGTGACATTAACGGAAGACTCCCTCTTTCCGTGGCCTAGCTCCTGATAAACTCATTCCTTGTCGATGTAGCTTCTTCTCATCGAATCGATGACGTCTTTAGCAACACGACGTGTCGAAATCAACGCTTCACCTCGAGAACCCACCTATCGCAAGAGAGGCCACACCACCACTAGCAGAATAACACTGATGTGGGAAGAAACCCTATGTTATTAATGGATTGGGGGGGGGGGGGGGGAGGGGTGTTGTAGCTCGTGTGTCCTGAGCATGGATTTTCTGTATTAACATTAATAAAGATGACTTTGGTTATTGCTTTAATTAGAATACTGCTTTGGTATGTGATGATTCATAGGGAACACAATAGGCTACTGAGACGTATGGTGGGTCCATGCTTGGGAGACCCAGTGGATCGATTATGTGTAGATCTAGAATTAGTTCACAGCTCTGGTGATGCTAGTCGTTTTACCAAGAATAAGTTGTTGGCAGGTAAAGTTAGTGGTGAAGTCTCCACCACAAAAATGTTATATTTTAATTCACTTGACCAAGCACGATGATCGTATTGAACATGAACCAAGATGATGTACAGATCAATGTATCAGAGACTAGTGCAAAAAATTATCTTACTACTATAGATAATATGTCCTCAACCCTGAGGGACCATGCACAATGAGCCAACTGGTTGTGTGGTGCTTTGATGTGCCAACATGTGCGGACCTTTCATACTCCAATACCATGGTACGTTGAGTTATCCGGTTAGCGCTGGAGTGGCATGCAACCCTATAGGTTATCCGACATTTAGAGTTGAATTGATGCATTTTGATGAGTCAATCTGTCCATACAATTAACCCAAGCCTGGTGGTTGTTAGTATGACTGACAACCATCTGAATACTAGGCATAATACTGGAGGTGTGTGGTGTTATATAGATAACAAGTCATCAAATCCTAGTCATATGATCGATCGGGTCTGATGGTGCCCCCTACCACCTGAGTCGAATCTTGGCACCAATACTAGGAGAAACTAAAGATTACCAGGTTATAGTAGATAACAGAGTTACGTGGAAGTAACACAAGTTTAATATTACTAGAGTTCAACTCGCATCACACTCTGGGTGGCTACGCGAGTTAATCAGATTATGATTGATTAGCGGAACTTTTGGTGTGTCATCGGAATAGTTAATCAGGGATCCGGTTGGAGTTAGAAATCCTAAACCCTGAAGGTTCCACACTTCCACCCTGTCGTTGCATAAATAAATTATTTTCCGACATTGTTGGATATGTTAGATGCGAAGTAGCTTGAAGCCTAAGAACCTAATTCACATGTGTTAAGGGCCATATGAGTATTTTGGTAAATACTAAAATATAGCTAATAACATATTGAATATAGATATTAAAATGAGTAAAATAATTCTAGGAGCTCATAAGTATTGACGGAACTTGATTCTGACAAGCGCACCTTACTTTATTTCTCTATCAGTACTTCCCCTCCATGAAGGTGTTTTCGTCCAAAGCTTTATGGAGGATAAAGGGGATGCCCTAACCCTAGCCTTGCCCCTAGAAAAATCGAGCCCCCTTCTTATGGCCATCATAGGGTCAGCTTCCCTATAAAGGCACAAGGAAGGGAGAGGGCCGACCCTAGATTCCTCTTCCTCTATTTGAGAAATCCGACCCCTTCTCTCCCTCTCCCTCTTTGTGGTTTTGACCAAGGAAGAAAGAGGAAGAAGAAGGAAAGAGAAGGAAGAAGAAAGGAAGAAAAGAAGGAGATCTTCGAGGCTCAACATCGTCTTCGCTACGTGCCATCATTCGTCGGCGCGTCGTCCTTGCACTCAGAGATAGAACGACGTGGGTTCCTTTCTTCGTAAAGGACAATGTGCTATCCGACAGCATCCTCCTCAGTTTACGTGTGGTTCGTCATCAACGATTGCTCCGTTCTTGTCGAATAAAAGATCAAGAAGGTATGATAGTTCTAAACGCTTAACTAGATGCATGCTTCTATATCCTTTGTAGATCGTAGTATGCTTCTAGGGTGTCCATACATATACTTAGTTCATAGATTTGCTGTAACCTATTTTGTGGAATAAATTGTGATGAAACATACACCATCCGATCTTCGGATCTATGTCTTTGCTTCCGCTGCAACTTTAATACAAGGATTCAATTCGAACAATAGGGATTTCATAAGAAACTTTCGTCGATAAAGGCTTGTCTAAACTTTATGGAAGAAACATCAATCCTATAGTATTCGTAGAATTATAGGGTCCACTTATCAATCCCCGGATCTTCACCGGCTGGCAGCGACCGATCGATTGGAAAAATATTGATCAAAATCCTATAGGCGTCGAATTACAGGGTCCTGCAATTGATCATGTGGATTTTAATTGACTGGTAGGGACCGATTGACCATTAGACAATTGGCCTAAATCCTACAGGATCCACCGAAATATAGGGTCCTTTGGCCGATCCCACAGACCTTCACCTACTGTCAGCAACCGATTGACTGGTCGATGATTGACCAAAATCCTGAATGAACTGCCGAATTACTGGGTTCTTCGGATAACTCGACAGACTTTCATCGACTGGTAGCAACTGGTCAACCGACAGACGATCGACCAAAAGCCTGAAAGATCCGCCAAGTTACGGCTGCCTCCACTTGATCCCTTGGACCTTGATTGACTAGTAGCATCTGATCGGTCATTGATGACCGATCAGTCACTAACAACCGACTGACTGTCAAACGATCGACTAAAATCCTGAAGTATCCACTGAATTATGGGGGCCTAGGACCAATCCCATGGACCTTGATCGACTGGAAATGATCGATCGGTCATTAATGATTGATCGTCCACCAACAATCGATCGACCGGTAAATGATGGACCAAAATCCTAAAGGATTTGTCAAATTATGGGGGCCTTCGACCGATCCCCCATACCTTGACCGATCAGCAGCAAGCGATTGGTCATTGATGACAGATCGATCACCAACAACCAATCGACCAAAATCCTAAACGATATGTTGAGTTACAGGGATTTTGGGCCAGTCCCTCGAACCTTGACTGGCTAGCGGCAACCAATCGGTTATTAGTGACCGATCGGCCACCAACAGCTGATCGGTCATTGATGATCAATTGACTATGTACCAATAACCGATTAGTTAACAGAAAACGATCGATCAGCCCTTAGCAGGGGGCTTGTTAATTTCTTCTAGGTGTTTACCGGGCCAATTCTACTTCGAAAACGGTCTTCGATAGTGGACCCACAACTAACAGCATCCAGGAGGCACAAAGTGACAGCTTCAGCTTTGCATCGAAGATCCCAAACAGCTTGGTGACCACATGGCTAAATTTGGAGGGGGTAATTGTGGGTGCAAAATTTGGCTAAGACATTCATAGACCCGTAATAACCGCCCACGAGGACACCTCGGGGCCGGCCCAACAGCACAAGTGGGTAGGGGTGTTCATTGGTTCAGTTTGACTCGATAAACAGGACCAAGCTGACCTAATTGGTTTGATTTGGATCGGGTTTTTTGAATATTTGGTTCGGCTCGGTTCCAGAAAAAAAAACCGATCAGTTTGGTTCAGTTTTGGATTCTAAGTTTTGTGACCCGAATCAACCCAAGTCGAATCGTTGGGATGATATCGGATGCACAGCAGAGTGCGGAGTTGATCTCGTGGATTGATTAGGTGGGCGATACATCTAAAATTTTCATCTAAATTTATCATTTACGTAAAAGATGAATCGAACGGTAATCGAACCCTTACAGGCTTCTACCAAATCGAACTTGATAGTTATTATGCATGCAAGATGATAGATCTAGGACTTTAAATTAGTTATACCTTCGTGCGGGATTTCACACCGCAATGATTTTCTTCAAAGTTGAAGACGACGAAAGTATCCTCGCACAAGAGAGAAGATCTTCTTCGGGTACACCTGATCTTCAAGTCAACCCAGACTCCTGCACTTTGATCTCTGAGTGCCTCAGAGTGTAAGCAATCTTCTTTTCAAAATCTCATACACACTCAAGAGAAGAAGTGATGAGAGAGAGAGATCTATTTTTTTTTTTCACCCGAGAGCACCCGAGGGAAAGAACAAGAGAAACTGTGAGAGAGGAGGGGGGGGGGGGGTCAGCCTTTTTCTTAGGAAAAACCATGAGGTGGGCCCTCAAAAATCATGCCCCCCCTAATTTTTGGCCGACCCCTCTTCTCCCTAACTGATCCTCTTTCTCTCTCTCTCTCTCTCTCTCTCTCTCTCTCTCTCTCTCTCTCTCTCTTTCTCTCTCTCTCTCTCCAATCTCCTATCTCCTTTAAATCGCCCCATATCTTCTGGCCTTATCCGGTTCCTATCATCAAGGAGGATATTTGGTTTATCAAATATTCCTCATCCCTTGATTATAGGGATGATGGCTATATGCGCAGACCCTAATAGGGTGTCTGGCTTATCTAGGGCATGCGGGATATTTTGGTTGGACCAAAATGCCCACCATGCATCTAGTAGCCGTCCACCTTATACGCGAGCACGAATGGCCCGTTTCTTGTGCATTTAAGTGAACCCTAATGACTAGGGCACCTCACTAGCACATGATTATCACACCGTGGGAAGGGGGTAAATAGTGATTTTACTATTTATTGGGGTGCCCTTAGGAAAAAATGGGGTGCCCTTGAGTAAAAGTCACTAAACTATTATAACGCATTCTAGTGCCACGCGACACACAGAACTGACCGACCGTACACGGTGTAAGACAACATCGTGTGTCTCTACACTAGTATGGGGTTTCCCCTAGAGAACACACTTAGTCATGCACACCTATTATGCTCCTGTGCGATGCACTCATGGAACATAGGATTGTTTGGGCATCTTATCTTCAACTTTTATTATATTGTAAGACTAGGAGAAAGTAAAAGTCTGTAATGATTGTGGATAGGGTGGAACCTTCAGGGACTATGATTCATTGCTTCCAACTGGGCTCGATCAATATACTATGCAAGTATCTCTATTAATCCTCTGGGTCTTGGTTAACCTACGTGGCCACCCAGAGTGCGACGCAGGCTGCACTCCAATCCTCATAGACTTACTACGCTCTCTCGCATACCCTTACTCTCCGCTTATTATTGGTAATGTGAAGTCCCTCCAATTGGTGCCATGTGTTTACTCGAGGGGTGGAGAGTACCGTTAGACTCAAGTGACCATTTGACTAGGTATCTTCAAGGTTGACCATTACTATGTACCTCCAGTCGCTTTAGCCAAACAACCGGATCTGGTCAATCAGCTCAACTGATGACCACCAGGCCTGGTTTTAATACGGTGCATGTCAGACCAAGGAACGCACCTCCCATAAGGGATGTGAAGGCTTGTAGGAGTGGCGTATCGATGCAACACTAGCACAGTAACTCAGCACACTGTGCTATTGAGTTGTGGTTAAATCCCTCACACATTGGTGTACCAAAGTTACACGCAACTAGTTAGTTCACCGATCATGGTTCCTTAGGGTTTAGGTTCGATTACCTTAAGCAGAAACACGACTGTGTGCATCGGTATCTGCTCACCGATCTGTGCTCTGTGTTGGTTCCGTTCGGCCATAGACACTGTGGTTGGCAATGACCATGGTGGAGATACGTACATATGCTCTGTTATTTCAACAGCTTATCCTGATAGGGTGACAAACCCTAATTAGAGCTGCAAGTTATTTAGGCTTATAGGACCAATCCACTGAGTCTCCCACTCAGATGGACCACTATATAGCTATGGATTTTTTAAGTCCCATATACAGAACACATATATTAATACACACCATAAAGCAATTGTAATAAAGAAATAACCCATTTATTAATCAACCATAGTTTTTACAAACCATAGACCACATCTCACTCAACAATCTCTTACTTGGTCTAGTAAGAAAAAACGATTTTGACTCCCATAGCTTCTACATGTTGCTCAAACGTCTTTGCAGGAATTGCCTTTGTGAAGAGATCATCAACATTGTCTACAAATGCTATCTTGGTCATCGCTATTTATCCTTCCTTATGAAACTGCCAGATTAAGTGGAACTTGTGCTCAATATATTTTCCTTTCTGGTGGTGCTTTAGCACCTCGACCTATGCTACCGCTCCACTATTGTCACAATAAAGGACAATAGGTAACTGAGACTCTGGTACGCATCCTAAGTCCAATAAGAATTTTTTAAACCATACCGCCTCTTTTGCCACTTCACACATCGCGACGTACTCAGCTTCTGTGGTGGAGTCTGTGATATAACTTGTTTCACACTTCGGCAACTAACCGCTCCTTCTAAAGTGAAAACATAACCTGAAGTCAATTTTTTGGATTCCATATCTGACATAAAGTCAGAGTCCGTATATTCAATCTGTTTTATGTACTGTGAAATATAAACTAACTTATAGTCCCTCATATGACGAAGCTCTTGAGTATACTCTTCATAATAGTCCAGTGAGCTGGACCCGGATTCGACTGAAACCGACCCATCAAGTCTACTGTAAAATAGGTATCTGGCCTCGTGCACTGCGTGGTATACATTATGCTACCCACTAACGAAGCATAGGGTACCTTCTGTATCTCTACATTCTCCTCGGGTGTCTTAGGACATTGGTCATTGGACAGTACGTTTAAAGCCATACCTAAATAGCAAAAAATCCTTCTTGGAATCCTGTATGTTGAATCTGGCCAGTATCTTATCTATGTAAGTAGCCTATAAGAGCAAGAGAGTCTTATTCTGGCGATTTTGAGTTACTTTGATCCTCAGAACATAACGCGCCTCACTTAGGTCTTTCATATTAAATTGCAAGGATAACTAGACCTTTGCTGTAGACAAAGTTCCAATGTCATTTTTAATTAATAGGATATCGTCTGTGTAAAGTACTAAGTATGACACAGTAGTCTTATTACTCCTCTTGTACATACAAGGTTCATCCTTATTTTGGTCAAATCCATATAAATATACTTTTTGATCAAAAAAGATGTTCCAACTCCTGGATATTTTTTCAGTCCATAAATGGACCTCTGAAGCTTGTAAACTAGATCTTCCTGACCTATTGACTCAAAGTCTAGGGGCTACATCATGTATATGTCCTTTTCTAAATCCCTGTTAAGGAAGACTGTCTTGACATCCATCTGCCAGATCTCCCAATCATAATGGGTTGCGATGGATAAGAGAATCCGAATAAACTTAAGCATAGCTACTGGTAAGAAGGTCTCATCAAAGTCGATTATTTCTTTCTGGGTAAAACCCTTGGTAACTAGTCTAGCCTTATAAGTTTCAACTGAACCATCGAGTCCTCTTTTCTTCTTGTACACTCACTTACACCCAATAAATTTAATATTGGGTGATGGTGCAATAAGTATCCAGACAGTGTTATGGAACAGTGATGCAATTTCTACCTCTATGGTTTTTTGCCAAGCAAAACTGTCAGAAGATTTTATTACCTCATCATAGCTCAAGGGATCGTCCTCCTGAACCTTTGGATCGACTAATAAAGTCTCTTCACATGTCTTTCAGGAGCTCTGATGACTTTTCCACTGCGACAAGGTGATGGTGGTACTGAGTGACTCGCTTCTAGGGTCTCTGGTATACTAGTGTCTATGTTACCTTCTCTCTCTAAGTTTTCGGATGAGAGTCATCTACCAGTACCCAGTAGCTCTTCCAGAACTACCTTACTAGTTGGCTTGTGATCCATAATGTAATCCTGCTCTAGGTAGATGGCATTCGTAGAAATGAGTACCTTCTTATCCTCATGATCATAAAATATACTATCTTTTATATCCTTGGGGTAGCTTATGAACAAACATACCTTAGACTTAGTCTCCATTTTTTCCCTCTTGTCCTTCTGCAGATGTGCAGGAAGTTCCCACATCCTGAAATGCTGTAGTGTCGGCTTTCGTTTTGATTATAGCTTTCGAGAGGTTAGAGGCACTGACTTAGATATATACATAGTTTAAGATATATGCTGTTGTCAATAGGACGTATTCCCAAAATATGGTCGGTAAACTAGCAAAGTTCATCATACTACGGACCATGTCCAATAGGGTCTGATTCCTTCTCGCATATGCTCTATTTTGTTGTGGTATACCCGAAGTAGTTAACTGTGATTCTATCCCACTATTTCTTAGGTATCCAAGGAACTCGTCTGATAGGTACTCACCACCTCAATCAGATTAAAGGACTTTCACATATCTACCAGTCTACTTTTCAATTTCGGCTCTGAATTCTTTGAACTTGTCAAAGGATCCAGACTTCTGATGCATTAGGTAGACATAGCCATATCTTGAGTAATCATTAGTAAATGTGATGAAATACTCAGGACCTCCTATCGCCTAGATGCTCATGGATCCATATACATCAGAATGAATAACTCTACTATCTCAGTGACCCTATTAGCTTTGGCATTAAAAGCCCTCTTGGTCATCTTGGCCTCTAGACAAGACTCATAGGTTGGATGTACCTCTAAAGGATTTGTGTCTAGAAGCCCAACCTTGACTAACCTATAAATTCTATATGAGGTGATATGCCCAAGTTTTAGATGCCACAGAAGAGTTAGGTTGTTTGAAGGATTATTACATTTAGATGAGTTAACATTCAAAGTTGTTATGTTTTTCTTTTTTAATTTGGGACTTAGAATATAGAGACTATTCTAGACTATCCCTCTAATAATGAAAGTTCTATTCCGTCTAATAGATACACCAGATGCATCAGATAAAACTAAATAACTATCATTTATTATAGAAGAAACAAAAATCAAATTATGTCGCAAGGACAGTACATAATAAACGTCTCTAAGGATCATAATCCTTTTATTAGAAAAGCATAGAAAAACATCTCCAACTACTTCGGTGGTTGCAACGACATTAGTGCCCATGCTCAGAACCACCTCTCCATCAAGAGCCTTCTGCTTACCTGGAACCCCTGTAAAGAGTTACATGCATGATTAGTGGAACCAGAATCCACAATATTATCCAAGATGCAAAAGAAATGGTACTTAAAAGAAGTGACTCAACTACAAGAAGTTGATTATTACCTATTCCAGCACCTTGAGGCTTCTTACAATCCTTTTTTCAATAGTTATTCTCATCACATTTGAAGCACTTGTGCTTGGTGACTTCATCTCCCCAGACTTAGAGGTCTTCCCTTTGCTCTGTAGAGGCCCTGTCTTCAGCTTCTTATTCTTAGGATTCTTGCTTATAGGCTTCTTAGCCCTCAAAAGAGCCTTGCGCTGAGCACTGAATGCCTCACTCTTAACTTTGAACTCGTCTTCTGCTGTCTGGAGAGCTCCCAGAAGTTCTGTATTTGTCATCTCCAACATGTTAAGGTTGAAGTTAGTGAAAAAGCCTTTAAAGACTCCAAACAGGGACGCAGGTAAGATATCAATCAACACCTCGTTATCGAGCAGAATGTTTATAGTACCCAGTTCATTTTGGAACCCAAACATTTTTAGCATGTGATCCCTAACATGCGTTCCCTCGGACATCTTAGTGCTAATAAGTTTCTTGATCGTGAGGTATCACATTACGCGGCTATACCCCTTAAACATCTCTTTGAGGCATAGCATCATATCTGAAACGTCAGATATTTCTTCGACTTGCTTCTATAGAGTTATTTATAGGAGGTTATTATATAGCACTTGCCCATCTCGTTAGAATCATGCCAGTCGGAGAAAGTCTTGGTCTCTGCCTCAGAGGCACTTGGACATGGTAAGTTTGGTTTGGGAGTAGTTTGAGCCATGGTGTATTTACCGATCCTTAGCACAAGCATAAGGTTGCATTTACAGTCCTCATAGTTATGACTCATAAGTTTGTTATTATTTAGGATAGCGGACAAGGGTCTAGTTTGGTCATCTAAAAAATAAATGGTTGAATATTATATTGCTAGAAAACTCATTTTAAGATATTTTTAAGATGAGTCAAATTATAACCAAATGTCAACGCTACCCTCAAAGCGGAGACATATCTATGGTTCAGTTTTACCATGTATGCGAGATATTTGATTCGGATACACCCGCCCGAGGGGGAAGTGTGCATCGTCCTTTGCTCATACCGAGTTTCTCGGATCCAATCAAATATACCACAAACGAGCTATGATGGACCATGATATCCTTTTGGCTAGCCCTCCATGATCTCCATGCGACAGAACATGTAGCCTCATAAGCGCTTCTGATGCTTACCCACAAGCCTAAGTAATCACGGTACAGGAATTTATGCGACCCCCGCGAGGGTGGGAAAAGCTCTTTTCTCCTAGCATCATGATCGCTATATTTCGAAGGAAACTGCCAAGCCTCCGGTATGACAGAACATAACTCTCACCCAAGGGGGATGTTGAGCCATACCTTATCACCCGAAAACTTAACAATTGGTCACAGAGGCCAGGGGTACTCACTATGAGTCTTCTTACACATCCCTTTTGATTGTGAGGGTTACTTTAATGAAAGTATTTTATTATCATATTGCGACAACCTAGACCTAGACCCTGATCATACCGTGCTCCCACTAGGGTTAAGACCTCTTATGCAGTATAGGTAGACTTGGAGAGAACCATAGTCCCTATCCCATGTATACTCAATTATCATATTTCTTTCGAGAATCATATCACGTGCTCTCCAAAAACATCGATACTAAATAAGATAATTTTGACCCTTCGTGCTCTAGAGCATAGCCTAATGTCTAGACTTACAAGGAAAGGTGATGCAGGCACGCGTCGTCCAAGAGCGGTTGATGAGGGCGATGTAATATTTTGGTATTTTCTTTGTAAAAGATAACTAGTGATACGGAATCACCGAGAAGAAGTGGCGGAGGGGGTAAGAACTGTGACAGAGAAGAAAAGACTAGAAGCTTAGACGAGAGGGGGCCTGAAATCCATCAGGGTACAAGGTGGGGACTCAAATCCATGAGCCAACGAAGGCATCCGCCATCAATTTTCATTCATCATAATCTCCCTTTCAATGGTTACAATGGGGGCCTTTAAATAGGCTAAAGAAAAGATAAAAATGGCAACAAAATTAAAAGGCAATAATAATCCTAACAACTTGCCTAAAATAAAGATCTTAAATCTAAAAAGATATTAAAAGATATCATAAAAGATATCATGCCTGATCCATCCATGGAAGGCTAGGATGGGCCTTCGGGTGGGCCAACGGGCTTGGGCCCAAGTCAGGTCACATCATTCGCTTCCGCTGCGAAGAACTCGCCCTCGAGTTCATACGGTAAAGCGCAATCATCATCGAGGATTTCGCCGATATGGTATCTGTCGTCAGGAGCTGATGGTGGAGGCCCAACAAATGATGCCTCATTACACCGAAGTTACCACCGGGGTCCCATGAGAAGGTATCACTGCCATCGATCGGGATACACACACCAAAGCAATGCTGGGGTAGACGATCGAGCCGGATAGTAATATCAGACCGCTGCAGTAGCTCGAACATCTGCTCGCCTGAACGGAGGTAGAGCTGAACAAACACTGTAGGCACCAATAGTCGGTCCAGCCCAAGAAAATCAATATGTCGAAGCTCGGCTAGAGAGACCTCCTCGAAAGAATCTGCAGTAGGTGGTAGTATGGCAGGCGGTAGAAGATCCTCTGGAAGGGGAAGCTCGTCTGCTGGTGGTGGTAATGGAGGTGATGGATCTGCCGAAGATACAACTGGAGGAAGCTCTGTCGGTGGTGGAGGCTCTGCTGGAAGTGCTGGAGGTGAAGACTCATCTGTGGAGGCCGCTAGAGGTGAGTCCATTTGCTGTAGCTCCCATTCAATCCCACAAGCTATCTCATAGGCTTCGTCCAGATCCCTCCAAGATCCAGCTGAAAACTTGCCCTTTATGTCGGAGCGGAGTCCTCTAATGTACAGTACCACTGCCAAGAAATCTTTCTCTGAAAAACCATAGCGGATCATGCGCCGATAGAATGCTGAAGTATACTCATAGACGGAGTTGTTCCCTTGATGACAACGACTCAATCCTTGGATCTTGGTATCCATGCACAATGGTGGAAGTGTGGTCCAGAGGTAAATCTGGGAATCTGTAATTACTGGTTCACTGAAAATTTTTGCTGATGGTATGGATGCGTAGAGCTCGAAAAACCCTTCGATTTGATAGGTCGTACGCCAAAAACGGACTAGAAATGAAGGAGATATGTCCAATTGAAGTTGGCGGGTCTGTTTTTGTAAACAGGTTGGATCCGAATTCAACTCGGGTTCAGCACTTAAGTGGAAAATAACAACTAGAAAGGTTGGGGATTTGAGGGCTGTTGGATGGGGATCTAAGGGTCGTGGTGGAGGGGTGAATTGGGAAAAGAGAAAGGACAAAGGGGGGGTTCGGATTAGGGTTTGTGTGGGCTCTTCGGTGCAAGTAGGGAAGAGGAAAAGGGTGGCAGCAGTGGGCAGCAAGCAGCAATCAGCACAGCAGCGGCTGCAGCAAAGCAGGTACGGTTCTCTCTTCTTTCCTTTTTTTTTTCTTCTTCTTTCCTTCTTCTTTTCTTTCCTTTTCTTCCCTTTCCTTCTTTCCTTCTATTCTTTCTTTCCTTTTCTTCTTTCCTTCTATTCTTTCTTTCCTTTTTTTTTTTTTTTTCTTCACAGATCTGCGGCAGATCTGTTTGGGGTTTTTTTTTTTTTTTGGCTGCGGGGTGCGCGGGAGGGTGGTGGTTCAGCTGTGGAGCAAGAGGAAGAGTGGCTTGCGGTGGACGGGCGGGCGGCCAAAGGAGAAGGGTTCGCGGTGGCTTGCGGTCGTTGCACGAGCGAGCAAAGGAGGTGGGTAGCGGATGGAGGTATGCTCTTTCTCTTCTTTTTTTTTTTTCCTCAAGATCTGATCTCTCTCCTTTTTTTTTTTTGGTTGGGATTGTAGGGCGACGTACCGAAGAAGATGACGACGAATCGGCGAGGATGGTGACGATGGAACGGCGACGATGACGATGGACGACGGCGATCGAAGCGAAGATCGTTCGTGGTGCGGAAACGCCACAAAGCCGAAGCTCTGATACCAACTTGATGCAGGCGCGCGTCGTCCAAGAGCGGTTGATGAGGGCGATGTAATATTTTGGTATTTTCTTTGTAAAAGATAACTAGTGATACGGAATCACCGAGAAGAAGTGGCGGAGGGGGTAAGAACTGTGACAGAGAAGAAAAGACTAGAAGCTTAGACGAGAGGGGGCCTGAAATCCATCAGGGTACAAGGTGGGGACTCAAATCCATGAGCCAACGAAGGCATCCGCCATCAATTTTCATTCATCATAATCTCCCTTTCAATGGTTACAATGGGGGCCTTTAAATAGGCTAAAGAAAAGATAAAAATGGCAACAAAATTAAAAGGCAATAATAATCCTAACAACTTGCCTAAAATAAAGATCTTAAATCTAAAAAGATATTAAAAGATATCATAAAAGATATCATGCCTGATCCATCCATGGAAGGCTAGGATGGGCCTTCGGGTGGGCCAACGGGCTTGGGCCCAAGTCAGGTCACATCAAAAGGTCTCTCATTACCATGACACCTCGTTTGTAACCTAATGTCTAGACATCCGACACCTTCCATCAAACCTCAACCCAATGTGGCATAACCGAGTGTGATGGTTTCTAGCTACCATCAAACATCAATTAAGCTACGGGTGTCACTAAATGGAAACTTAACCTAACATGGTCGCAGGGACCAAGTGGGGATGGGCATTCTACAATCTAACACCTACAGTATTAGACTATATTTCATTGGGGTTCATATGAAATATAAAGAACATCCAAAGCTAGGGCTGGCAACATGGCAGAACCGACATGACCTGACACGAAATTAGCAGGTTCAGGTCTGGGTTAAATGGGTTCGGGTCGTAAATAGTCGACACGACTGACCTGTTTAGTAAACGAGTCGGGTCTGGGTTTTGTCTCCAACCTGCTTTATCCGTTTAAGACCCGTTTAGAAATCAATGGATTGGGTCGGGTCGGGTCATGTCTACCCAGCTTCCGATCACATGTGAGATGGGTTCAAGAGACGGCTATGATCAAGGCACCCATGATGGAGAGAGAAAGAGATAGATAGTGAGTGAGAGAGAGAGAGATGGAGGCCCGGAGGGTGTGCGTGAGTGTGTGTGTGAGAGAGAGAGAGAGAGAAAAAAGACCGGGGTATAGCCGTAAAGGTGGAGGGTGGCCGACCGGAGCGTTGGAGATCAGAGATCAGGTGTCGGATCTCGAGGGTGGTCGGTCGGAGCTGGAGTATCGGAGATCGGGTATCGGATCTTGAGGGTAGGAGATCGAAGATCGGGCGTCAGATCTCGAGGGTAACCGGCCAGAGCATCTCTCTCTCTCTTTCTCTCTCTCTCTCTCTCTCTCTCTCTCTCTCTCTCTCTCTCTCTCTCGGTCGGTGCCTCTGGCCCTTCGGTTTTTGAATTGCACTCACCCCTAATATTTAAATGGGTCATATCGGGTCTTCCTGGGTCTACCTGTTTATAAACGGGTTGGGTACAGGTTTAGGATCTAGACACGATTAGTTAAATGAGTCAGGTTCAGGTTTAGGGGTTTTGGACACGACACAAAACCGGACATGATATGAACATGACCTGACCCGACCCATTGCCAGCCCCATCCAAAGCACAAAAAAATCCACTGAAATCAAGTTCAGGGTCCGACCCCTGAACCTGAATTGCATTTCTTTGATTTCTCTGTCAATGGATTCTTCTGGATGTTCATTTTCCTTCAGGCCACCACTTTCAATATTCCAGTAAGGGATCTCTATTTGGCCTTGTCCTCCATGATTTCAACCTATGACTGAAAATTCTAGTACACTCTGAGCAATCGCTCATTCATACATATTTTTCTAGGTAGAAGTATAAAGAAAGAACAATAACTGAAATAGTGGCCGGGAAGTGGACAACCTCCACGCGCTTGTCCCATTAGGCCTTACAATCCATTCATCACAAAAAAAGGATCAAAAAACAACCACACAATTATATAACCCAGGGTCACCCCCCTGGAGGCATACAATCGTACTTTAGCGGCGCCCTGCATGAAACTTATAGTATGCGGCATATATGAACATATGATCTAACGCAAATCTCGATGACATATTCATCCATCAAATGCGCATATGATTCGATTCATGAAAATATTTTCTTGTGAATTGCACACCGACATAGCTCTGATACTATTTGTTGGGATGATATCGGAGGCACAACAGAATGCGAAGTCGATCCCGTGGATCGATTCGGTGTGCGATACATTAAAATTTTCATCTAACTTTATCATTTACACAAAAGATGAATCGAACGGTAATCGAACCCCTATAGGCATCTACCAAATCTAACATGATAACTATTATGTGAGCAAGTTGATAGATCTAGGAGTTTAGATTAGTTATACCTTCGTGCGGGATTTAACACTATGATGATTTTCTTCAAAGTTGAAGACGACGGAAGTTTCTTCGCACAAGAGAGAAGATCTTCTTCGGGTACACCCGATCTCACAAGTCGACCTAGACTCTTGCACTCTAATCTCAGAGTGCCTTAGAGTGCAAGCAATCTCCTTTTCACGATCTCACACATACTCAAGAGAAGAGAGAGAGAGAGAGAGAGAGAGAGAGAGAGAGAGAGAGAGAGAGAGAGAGAGAGAGAGAGAGAGAGAGAGAGAACTCTTTACTTTTTCACTCGAGAGCACCTGAGAGAAAGAACGAGAGAAGAAGCATGTGAGAGGAGGGGGGGTCGACCTTTTTCTTGGGAAAAACCATGAGGGGGGCCTCGAAAATTATGCCCTTGTATTTTTTGGTCGACCCCTCTTCTCCCTAATCGATTCTCTCACTCTTTCTCCTATCTTCTTAAAACCGCCCCATATCTTCTTGCCTTATCTAGTTTCTATAATCAAGGGGGAGGGGATATTTGATTTATCAAATATTTCTCATCCTTTGATTATAGAGATGATGGCTACATGCGAAAACCCTAATAAGGTGGCCGGCCTATCTAGGGCATGCGAGATATTTTGGTTGGACCAAAATGCCCTCTATGCATCTAGTAACCACCCACTTTATGTGGGAGCACACATGGCCCGTTTCTTATGCACTTGAGTGAACCCTAACAACTAGAGCACCTCACTAACACATGATCATCACATCGAAGAGGGGGGGTATGAATAGTATTTTATTATTAATTAGGGTGCCCTTAGTAAAATATAGGGTGCCTCTTAGTAAAAGTCACTAAACTATCATACCGCATTCTAGTGCGGTGCGTACACACGGAACTGACCCCACATGGTGTAAAGGCAACATCATGTCTCTCTATACTACTCTGGGTTGCCTCTAGTGAACATACTTAGTCCTGTGCACTTATCATATTCCAGTGCGATGCACTCATGGAACGCAAGACGGTTAGGGTATCTTATCTTCAAATCTTATTATATTGTGAGACTATGAGAAAGTAAGAATCTGTAACAATTGTGGATAGAGTGGAACCTTCAGGGACTAGAATTCATAGTTTTCAATGGGGCCTAATCGACACACCACACAAGTGTCTCTGTTAATCATATGGGTCCCAGTTTACCTACATGGCCACCTAGAGTGCGACGCAAGCTGTACTCTAATCCTCCTAGACTTACTACGTTATCTCACATACCCCTACTCTTCGCTTAATATTGGTAATGCAATGTCCCTCCACTTAGTGTCATGTGTCTACTAGAGCGGTGAAGTGCACCGTCAGACTCGAGTGACCATCTGACTAGGTTCCTTCCAGGTTGACCATCACTATAAATATTCGATCACTTTGGCTAAACAATTGGATCTAATCAATCAGATCGACTGATGACCACCAGGTCTGATTTTAGTACGGTGCATGTCAGATCAAGGAACGCTCCTCCCATAAGGGATGTGAATAGTCTGCAGGAGTGATGTGCCGATGCAACACTAGCTTGGTAACCCAGCACATCGTGGTATTAGGGTCCTGGTTAGATCCATCCAAGGTGCAAAATTTTGATTTCGGCCAATATTTTAATACTATGAAATATGTAAATATTGTATGGAAATATTTCGACAGTGTGGAAATATTACAGTTTTATAGAAATAATAGAAATATCATTAAGATGATTGATTCTTTTAACAAAACTCTTAACAATCATAAATTAAGTATAGATACATATTGTGAAATGCTTAAATCATATTTCTACACTATCAAATATTTATGAGGTCTATGTTGTATGTATTTATATGTATATTGTACAGCTATATAATGGTCTAAAACCTGTAATATATCCAAAGTTCGAGTGATTTCATCAATATTATTACCTCATTTTTTTTTCAAGAACCTCATATTAATTAAAAAGTTAGAAACAAATTTATTGAAAGGAATATATGATTTATCATATTTAAAACTTTCAAAAAAGTACACTTAAATTTGATTGAACAAACATTTGAATGTATTTTTCGTTGAATTGATCTTCCCAGGTTAGTGTCGGATGGTATAGCACACCCCAAAACTAATTTTCGAAAAAAATCACACTGAAGAAGTCGAACGATCTTCTTTAAGGGTTTAAAGTTTAGGATTTTGGTTTTAAGGGTTTAGAAGTTAAGGTTCAAAAATATGGATAATTTTAAAAATTTTTGATAAATTTTGAAATATTTTTGTTGCCCACATTTCATTTCAAGGGTCGCAAAATAGAAATATTTCAAGAAATTTCGAACCATAGATCCATCACACGTTGGTATACCAAAGTTACACGCAACTGGTTAGTCCACCGGTCACGGTTTCTCAGGGTTTATGACCGATTATCCTAAGCAGAAACAAGACCATATGTATTGGTGTCTGCTCACCGATTTATGCACTGTGTTGGTTCCGTTCGGCAATAGACACTATGCTTGGCAATGACATGATGGAGATACCGATACTCTATTATTCCAACAACTTATCCTGATAGGGTGACCAACCCTAATTAGAGTTGCGAACGATTTAGGCTCATAGGACCAATCCACCAAGTCTCTCACTCAGATGGACCACTATATAGCCATGACTTTATTAAATCATATATATAGAACATATATAATAATATCCACCATAAAACAATTATAATAAAGAAATAACTAATTTTTTAATCAATCATAGTTTTTACAAGTTTTAGGCCACATCTCACTCAACATATTGAACAGTAGCTATTAGATCTATTTGCTTTGTTGAGTTATATTATCTTTCATGGATTGTTACTTGGTTGAATTTTTATTTGGATGTTATATGAAGTTGGGTGTATGTTTATTTGATAAGGTTTGTTATTTGGTTATTTAGTTGTATGTTCAAGTATATAGTAGCTACTTTTTATTGGTTATTTACTTGTATATTTAAGATTGTTTAGCTATTTGATCAGCTCATAGAACCAAACCGAATTGAACCAAATCGAACTTTTCTGGTTCGGTTTTACCAATTCAAGCAATGGTTTGGTTTGGTTTGGTTCCAAAATTTTTTAAAACCGAACCAACCCAAATCATGAACACCCGGACAAGTGGAGCCCAACAGACTACAAGATTAACTCTGGGTCTGGTAGCCCCTGCGCTGCCCACAAATACAGTACAAGGCCAGGCAGCTTCCAACCTCTATAAATAACAAAGTTGACACCAGATCTGGATCCCAAAAAAACAATTCAATTTATTATTTCTGCAATTTCAAAGTTATAGAGCTCGACTTTGAAACTGATAGATTTCCCACAGCCACGTATGAAGAACATAATAGATTTAAAACCCCGTCCCGATCTTCCTCTATCTCCCCCATCTTCTTCTTTATTAACTTGTAAAAGCCCAACGCAACTTGTCGAGGAGTAGCTCTACTTCATCAAAAATAACAAACTTTCATGTTGCACCTTACCGTACGAAGACGTATGCTATGGCCGAACTTCAATACCAAATCACTAGCTTGTTAAAAAAAAAAAAACCAAATCACTACGTCTACTCTTTACTCTACAATGCTTAAATCGATTGATTGCTGACGAGAATCCTTCGATCATACAAAAAAAAAAATCCCCCCCCCCCCCCAAAGTAATCTTTAGGGGAAGTGTTAGCTAGAGGAGTAATTAAAAGGGCTAATATGTGTAAGGTCCCTGAAAAAGAGATTGGTTTAGCCAGTGGCGGACCCAGGATTTTTCCTTAGGGGGGGCATAAACATAAACATTAAAAAGTAATATAAAATAAAATACAATCTGTTTAGCAAAAATTCATAACAAAATGTAGCACGTACAATTGCAAAATTTATTCCTGGCCTACAAAAAAAATTGCAAAATTAATATTTTTGGATAACTAATAAAGTCTTCTTAAAGCAGCTATTATCTAAGAGTTTTCATATTCTGAAAGCGTTGAATAATTTTCTCCATATCAATGCTATTGAAAATATATCTCTCAATATATGTGATCAAAGAATCACTTATCTATTTATCTCCCATTCGATTACAAAGCCTGTTCTTTACAATTTGCATTGCAGAAAATGCTCTCTCAACAGTGGCAGTGGCAACTGGAAGGATAAGTGTCAGAGTTATAAGTGAATAAACTAATGGATACAAAATATTATTTTTTGTCGCAATCATCTTCTTGACAAGCTCACCAATCCCCTTTAATCCTGAAAACTCACTATCTGTCTTCTTCCAATTAGAAAATCCTTTTATCACAAAAACATCATTACCCTCTTGCTCTCCATGGTTTTCTTTAAAAAGATAGCAATATATACAGAATGCAGTATCATTTGATATGCTATATTCTAACAAACTACCATACTCCTTAAACCAAGTATAGTTAAATTGTCGAGACTGTTTTTCAAATTGTTTGAAGGGAAAATCATGATTAGGCTGACAAGAACCCCTTAGTAAGTATTCCTTTCGAATCATATCTTGATCATTTGGATGATAATCAGATATCCTAATACGTAATCTAGGATCTACTGGAAGATCTTTTAAGTTAACTTCAGTGACATGACTTTGCTTCATGTTAGGTTGAACTTCATCTCCATGACCATCACGTCCCAAACTAGAACTTTGTAGGTCTAATTTTCTTTTCAGAAACTTATCCATAATTGGGGATTTCGAGTCAAGCTGTCAAGATCAAGCCAAAAGATTGAATACAAAATAATTAAAACAAAAAGTGCAATAAGGCTTAAATCAACCCAAGTATCTAAAATCGAGACATTTAATAGCTTAGACTTATCTTAGAAGTTAGAAATAAAAAGACATATATTTAATATAAGCAAACGTTTTCATCTACGGGGAATCGACGGTCGGACAGGTAGGATTTCTTTTTTTTAGCAAGAAAGAGATTGCAATTTTTGAAAGATGAAAGCATATACATATATTTTTAAAGAGATTGAAAGTTTTAAAAACTGGAACCTTATTTATTTTTAGAGAAAAAGAGGCCCTTATTACTCTTTGATGAATAGAGTTAACACACTAATAATTCTCATAATAAAAAACTCACAATGACAAATAAAAAAGAGACCCCTTAGTTTCTTCACTCACAAATTAATAAAGGTAAATAAAAAAGAGGCTAACAAATCAAAGCAGATCAAGATAAAGGAAAACATAATCCAATTCAATCTATGATTTGTATCCAAAAAATTCAGTTAAAAAATTGAATCAATTTTTTTTTATGCAACTGTGTGTGTGTGTGTGTGTGTGTGTGAGAGAGAGAGAGAGAGAGAGAGAGAGAGAGAGAGAGAGAGAGAGAGAGAGAGAGAGAGAGAGAGAGAGAGAGAGAGAGAGATCAGAGAAGGGAAGGCATGAGGGCCTGCCGCCTACCTGAGTTGGGGGTGAGGGCGCAACCGCGAAAGGTGCTCGGACCTCGGTGGATGGCGTAGGCGTGCGGGTCGCGGCCTCGCGGGCAGTTTCTGATACTGGGCAGCGGGGGCTGGGCCGCTGGAGGCTCACGATTCTTACGCCTCTCGGAATCGATTGCAGATTCGCAGTTTCACAGGTGGTTTAGGGGTTGGTCGGCCGCCACTCGAGATTTTAGGGATTTTAGGGGGGGCTCAACTGCAGGGGGTCTTTGGGATTTTAGGGGGGGGGGGGGGGGGGGGGGGGGGGTTTGCCGCTCACAAACCCTGAAAACCTAAAGGGGGTTTGCGGGAATTTCAAAAGTGAGGGGGGCTGAGCCCCCTCTTGCCCCTATGTAGGTCCGCCCCTGGGTTTAGCCTAAGGATACACAAGAGATCAGTTTAGCCTAAGGTCCCTACCTTCTGATGATAAACCCGACACTACCCCCCCCCATCTCTCTCCCGATCCCGGCAACCTCGACCCCGATGACCTCCCGACCCCGGCAAGCTCGACCTCCAGCGGCGACGGGGATTCGGTTAGGTTTGGGGCTAGTCTAGGGTTCATCCCATGGCCTGTAGATTAGGTTCGGTCGGCCGGGGGGGGAGGGGGGTTCGGTTAGGTCCGGCTAGGGGGGATGGGGGTTTAGTTAGGTCCGGCGGGGGGAGAGGGGGATTTGGTTAGGTCTGGCGACGGCGACGGGGGAGGAGTGGTGATTCACTAGATTGGTGGCATTTCAAATTTTTTTTATAATACTATGAAGGACAATTCCGTTCACAATATTTCAAGAGATTTGGGTTTAACTGATCTCTTGGTGAGGAATCTCTCACTAGACCCCTTAATTAAAATGAGAAGAGGTAGGGGTAGGAGGCCGGTGATGACACTCATGAAGCTTCGAAGGTCCGATATTCGCAAACAGTAAACTAGGATCGCCCATCTTAAGCCTCTGACGTGTCGAAACCGCGTGACAGTCCGTGATTCGGTTCCCATGCATGAACGAGGGCGCACGGGTCCACGTGGCAGGCCCACACGGCTCGGCTCCCGATGCCCCCACCTCCATTAAAAACCAAAGCAGACAAAGCTTAAAAAAAGCAAAAGGAAACAGAGATTAAAAATAAAAAAAGGAAAGGTGGAGATAAGAACAGCCCCCTCATCACATCAATGCCTCCCCCTCCTCCTCCTCCCCCTCCCCCTCCTCCACAGTGCCAGCCAATCCTTCCCATTTCTCGGCCCCTCGGTCAGACCGCCCTCCTCCCCTCTGCTCCCTCCCTTGAATTGCAGAGCAAATCATTGCAGGAATTCCCTTTTCCCAACAGGGGAAGCCTATGATTTGTTTCTGATCCCCTTTGGTTGGCTTGGGGCTGTGAGCTCTGAGGAGCCCAATCATTGATTTCCAGCTTCTGGAATCCTTGATGTGAGTTGGGTTTGATTCCTTTTTGAATTTTTTTTAATGGGTTTTTATGCTATGTAATCTTCTGGGTCATTTTGCTTTGCTGGTTGGATTGGTTTTCCTTGCCTTCAATTCATTTTGGAGAAGCGGGTGTCTTTCATTTTTGCTGAGGCCTGCTCTGTTTCCCTGGAATTGGTGTCTTTCTGATGTCTTGCTTTGTTTGAATGGGTCCTTGCTTGTACTGGCTGCCCTGTTGAGATTATTGGGTTGTGATATCATCTTGTGCTTTCCTTTTCCTTTTAGTGATCTGGGTATTTTTGGGTTTGTCGAGTTTGATCTGTAATTTCTAAAAAGTTTGGACTTTGTTCTGATCTCCACAACTGCTCCCTTGATGGGTTCCTTTTAGAACCTTCAGAACCTTGTTTCCCCCCCTCCTTTGTTTTGTGAGGATTGGCCTACCAATTGCTTTCTTTGACGTGAATTGAAGGTGGGCGGATTGCTTTTGCTTTCCCTTTTGAGGATTGGTTTGCTTCGATTGCGATATATACTGGATAGTTTTGTGGCATTGGATTTCCCTTTGGATCGGACTGAATACTTGCTGGCCATTTCTGTTTTGTTAGATCAAAGAGGACTTGTTGGTGGGGTTGGAGAAGGATTTGAACCCATCATGGCTGGGATGGACGACAACCTCACCGTGATTGGGGACTGGACTCCCAATCCTAGCCCGAGAGCTTTTATGCCATCGTTCCTTAACGAAGAATTTGGGTCAAGATCGTTCTATGATCTCTTAGCTGAAAATGGAAATGAGGCACCTCTGCTGGATTCTGAAAAGAAGAGGAATTTAAAGGAAGAACATGAGGAAGTTCAGTTTTCAGGCAACCTTTTGTTCGAGCTGAACTCTTTCAATGCTCACACATCAAGCTCGCGTGGGGGTCTTGCTGAAAGGATGGCAGCTAGAGGAGGGTTTAATGCGCCAAAGCTTAATACGGCTCGCATTAGATCTGCAAACATGGCTTCCTCATCCTCGGACATTCGTTCTCCTTATCTGACAATTCCTCCTGGTCTCAGTCCAACGACGTTGTTGGATTCTCCAGTCTTTCTCTCTAATATGGTATGATTTAGTAGTCATATTCTCCATAGTTTGTTATCATATGCAAGGTACAAAAAATTAATATATATCGTGCAATATAGCGGTCTCCCCCTCCACCGCCAATGCGAAATAATGTGAAATATCTTATTCCGGTATTGTTGATATATCACGGAAATTGATTTTTTGATAGTATATGTGCTTAAATGATGTAGTGAAAGGTGATTTGCGTGAATGGAGGTTGTGAAGTAGTAGTTGTTATGATTATAATATCCAGGAAATTGTATTTTAGTGAATTTTAAGTTTTACAATAGTTAAGAAATGCGAATATGGATTTTTCATCATAAAAGAGTCACGAAGTATCCATTTACAAAGGAAAGAGAAGCACCATTTATGATTTCAGATTTTGATAACATTATTCTTGGAGGCCCGTATGCATTCTTTTGGCAGTTGATTTTTTGTAAATTGAAACTCGAGTTCATTGAGGGTATAGAACATAAGCTTATTTGATAGATTTTCATAATTTTTTTGCACCCACGGTATCTAGTTCGAGACATATAATGATCTAACTTTCTGTGGTAGAACTCCGTTTCACATGTTAAGTTCTTTCATGATCATCATAAGCAAAACATACTTCTACTTAGGGCAATTACCTCATGGAATTATGTGTTTTTTTTATCGCTGGTGTGAGCAAGCAAAATAATCTACAATGATGTCTGTTTAGAGTAATAATTGGACTTGACACAATATAGTATGCATTGCTGAACTTAACTATACCGGGAACATGCTTCTACTTCTGATAATTATCCTGCGCCATTGGAATTGGACCTTTTTATTTCACACCCACGTCAACATGTGAATTATCCTGTAATGTAACCCAAGTGGCTAACTCTAAAGGCATATAACATATGTTGTAATTGTACTCAGAATATGCGACCGGTTAACCTTTATTACTGATTTCATGTGGTAGTTTTTGTAGTTTTGACTAACAAGTCTAGAATCTCTATTGAGATTACATGGTGTGCTGTTTATTGAGTAATGACAACGCTTTGATAAAAAGGGTATAGTTCACCATGTGATAGAATGGTGCTCCATCGTTGGTGTATCTACTTCTTTCTATGGTTGCATATATCTTAGACTGATAACAGCTTGCGCTATTCCTTTGTGTGGCATACGACCTGATTGCTTAGTGTTTCTACAGGCTCAACCATCTCCAACTACTGGCAAAGTCTTATTTGCACAGGGCAATAATGCTAACTCAGTCCTGGCAGTTCCTGATGAAAGTAAAGACCACATGCTTGAAGATATTGCTCCTGAAGCATTCGCCTTCAAGCCTCATTTGGAGCCGAGTTCCTCATATTTTTCAAAAGCAGAAAACAATGTAATGTGCCTCGATATGTATTTTCTATAAATTCTATATTTATACGTCATTTTCATGAGCTAATTTGTGAAATTGTGGTTTTTGATGATGCTTTATTGCAAGATAATCACTTGATGACTTACCATTCAATCTACAACATTGCAATAACCGTTATAAATTTTGCTTCCACTATTTTGCATCAAAAGTTTTATGTAATCCATTGAATTGGCTTGATGTGCATCAAATGGTATTCCTAATTTATTCAGTAGCCTTTGATAGAAACTAATGAAGTAGGATTCACAGTGGTCACTAATCTATTTTATGCATTTGCTAGTAAAATTTTGTATTGCTATTGTGAGGGTTTGGAGAGTTTTGATCTTGTAGGTACACCGACGGCTGATAGAATCCTTCCCAAGAGGCATGGAAGAAGGTCCCAATGTGAATCTACTGGAGAGCACAACGTTCATCTGACACGATTAATTGCCACTTTGGTATCTGCACGGCCTCATGATAGGACATGGGCTACGGTGTGAATGGATGACTGAAAGAAAACACTGAAACTCGGTGGAGTAATTGTGAGTAATTAGTCAGCCAAAGCATTCGGATCAGACAACAAGGAAGCAACATCAATAGTCCATTAGGATCAGACAACAAGGAAGCAACATCAATGGGAGCATCTAAACTCTTAGACAAAACACTGGGGAGAGACAAAAGGCTCATGGGTGAGTGTCTCCGGAGCAGCTGGAGAAAATAGGGGGAGGGGTTGAAGGGATCAACGGAAGAAGAGGACAATTCAGGAAAATGATAATCTACAAAAGAAAATTCTTGAGTAGTACCAGAGTAAAATAGACCTTCTTCATAGAAAGTGATATGCTTGGAGATCCGTAGCCGACAAACAGAGGGGTCATTGCAACGATAGCCCTTATGCTCAGAGATATACCCTAGGAAGACACCGAATTGAGCGAGGAGAGTTTTTGGTGTGCTCAACAGGGGGAAAGACGACAAAGCACGTATACCAGAAGGTGCGAAGGTGATCGTAGGTAGGTAAGAGTATAGTAGAGACACTTGTAAGGCATGACTCCAGCTAAAACTGACGACTGGGTGTGGTTGATGAGGTAAGTGGAGTGAACAACCTCAACCCATAATGCACGAGCCTCAAGGTACAGACAATGAGAAGAGCAAGACACAATCAGTCTCGAGTGTTAGCGCCAAGAGCGTACCACCTTGTCATAATTTGTGAGCACACAACATATTCGGTCGTATCAAATTGTTTAGGTTCTAGTGTTCTTCTAGTGTTCTAGTTAGTGCAAAACAGTTCTTTCAGATATCAGTGCAACAAATTTTATGAATTCTGACACAGTTCACAGAACCCAAGATATGATCCCTACTAGTCATTGGGGTGTAGGACCTAACCCTTAGTGTCATTTATGGCATATCGGGGTGATTTTCGCTTTTCAAACTTGAGTTTTGATGACTTGCTTTTTGGTTCAAATTTTTGATTGCCTAGATTGGTTGGAGAGTAAATGCACACTTGTTGCACTTTTGGTCTTGCCAATAGTCCATTAGGTAGCATCGAGGGATTACGAGGCTTAACACTTAGAAAATACTTGGAAGTGTTGAGAAGGTACTGAAATTGTCCGAATGGTTGGTCGATCGTGGTCCAATCTGGTCCTAAAAGCTATTCAGACATAGAAGACAACGTTCGAACAGATATTCGAATGTGTTAGCCAGCGTTCAAACATCGTCTGTTGATTCGGACGATTAGGCAATTTTTGTTCAGGGCATCCGAATAGCTGTTTGGACCCCGCCGACCGACTTTGGAGTAGGCTAAGTATCTGAAATCCGATGGTACTCCTTTAGGGGATTGATTTATACTGAAAATAAACACTTTGGGGTCTTTGAGAGCAACTCTCCATCGCTAAAATTGTATTTAAGGATTTTTGAGAGCTAGGGTTGAGATTCTTGCGAGCTTGCTTTTTCGATTCATCTGGGTTTCTCTTCGATCTTCCATTCCGTGTTACCGTGGGCTTTGATCTCTTCTGTGGGATATCACCTTTTTTGAGGAATCTTTGCAACGATGCTTTCTATTGCTTTGGGGATTTCTCTTGGAGCCAAGCTCATCGCTTTCTCGAATTTTTAGTATGTAATGACCTTTCCTTCTCTTTGGTTTAATTGCTTTTAATCCAAACCCTTCAAATCCCACCTTTTGGTTCGTTCGTGCGAAACAAAAGGGGTGGCTTGGTTGTGCTCGAGTGAATTGAGCCTCAAGCGAAGTAATTCCTCTTAGTAGGTATTTGGGTGATCCGATTTAATTTCTTTGAGGTCAATCGTGTTGGTTTAAACGAGTAAAGTGTAAGCCCTTATATTGTTATAGGCCCACATTGGGGTGCGATTTACTTTTGGGTGCGTTTAGCCTTTGTGTGCGAATGCAATATTTTTGTAGGTGTCTCCCATTGTGAAGTGGGAGTCCGCGTGGACACGAGTGAGCATCTAAAGTCGTTCTTGTCGGATCTCGAGCAAAGGGCGGCTAAGATAGAGGGTTTGCGAAGAACTTAAGGAGTCAAAATTCGGTGCAGTGTGGAGGCGAACTCCTAGGCCTTAGCGCCTAGGCCACAGCCTAGGAGTCTAGTTTTGTAAAATTTTTTTTTAAAAATAGTTGGTTCAAATTGAGTTTTCTTAAATGCCGTTTGGTTTTATAGGTCCATGTTGCTTTATCGATGGCCAACACCATGCATCATTAATAGGAAAAAAAAATATTGTGTCCATATTCTTAGGGTTTGAAGAGGAAAATGTCGAAAGACATATAAGGATTACTCATATTAGAGTGATGAAGATGTAAATTGTCAGGTGATTTAGATGAGTAATTTTAATTTTTTTTTTTTTGGATACGTGCTTGTGAAATGTTCCAATAGCAATAGATTATCTAATATGGTTATATTTATGCTTATGTTATTTGTTTGAATTTATGGCTATGATAGGGTTATGTAGCTCTTGCTGATATGTGATTAATATTTGCAACATACAATCATTGTGGTTGATGCGTGATTCCTATTTGATGTAATAATAATGGTTTTGTTGTTTATCATACGCTCTGGATCATACCCATTATCAAATAGTATTATTTCGACCATATCTATCTTTAGAAATTAAATTTTATTATGCATAAAATCACAAATTACTTATGTATATATATGACTTATATTTATTTAATATATTTAATTTTTATCGCCTAGGCCTCGCCTAGACTAAATCGCCTAGGCATCGCCTTGACGCCTTGACTACACTACTGTTTGGAAGTGAGAACAATGGTTGATATCACAATTGAAGTGTGTATCCTGTCGTACTCTGGTCTATCACCGTTAGTTTCACCCTCACGAGAGTTTCCAAGTGGTATCAGAGCGGGTCATTCTAATGTTCAATAATGAGCACATTCAGTTCAAATAGTTCTAGGATTGAGGATGGTCCGGAGATAGAGGTTGATCCAGAGCGGGTCATTTTTCAATAATGAGCTCGTTCAAAGAGCAGGTCATTCTAATGTTCAATAATGAGCTCTTTCTAATAATAGCGCTTATGTGGTCACTTATGGGTGAGAATAGCACATAACTAAATACATATCAAATAAAAGTATGAAGGGAAATTGCATATCTCAACAACTAGGAGGATGTAGGTGCCTAGATGTGAACATGGCACTAATCATAACTAGGAGGTGGGTCAGTGGTAGAAAAAAGAAAAGAGAAAAAAGAAAGAATATTGGAGAAACCATAGTCTTGTGCCACTGTTTTAAAACTCGGTAAAACTCGACCGACTCGGATCATGTTGACTCAACTCGGCCAGATTTCGAGTTGAGTTATTTGGTTGAGTCAGAATGAGTTGGAGTAAAACTCAGCCGAGTCAGACCAAGTCTACTCGAGTAGTTTGGCTTTCGAGTCAAGTCTGAGTTTTAAGTTTTTCAACATTGACTTGTGCCAATAAATGGAGTGAACTGTTAGAGTCGGTATGTATGGGCTTTGGAGCAGAGAACAGAAGATTTTGCACAAGGTCTTGGATGCATGTTTGGAGCAGAGAACAAAAGATTGCACAAGGTCTTGGATGCATGTTTGTAGCAGAGAACAGAAGATTTTGCACAAGGCTTGGATGCATGTTGAATACGTTGAGATGTGGAGGGGAGGATCCTTTTATTTCCTCAAGAATTAGAACGGTAGGCCTCTCTCTCTCTCTCTCTCTCTCTCTCTCAATCGAGATCTCTCTCTCTCTCGATCGATCGAGATCTCTCTCTCTCTCTTGATCGAGATGCACTGATGCAGATGAAAGATGTCCAAAAAGAATTGATAAAACTTGTGTCGACTTTGGCTGATGATAAAGTAAAATTGTTAAGCTTAACCGAAATAGTTGGCCCAAGGCTTGTTGGTTAGGTTCATGGCTATAATAGTATATTTGTTACCCTTTCTTGTTGCCGTGAAAGCAACACCCTCTTACATATTTATGCAAGTCATTTTCAAGAATTTTCAAGAATTTGCAAATGAGCTGTGTCTTAAGTGCAGTTATTTCATCCATCAGGTTAATAATTAACCTTCCCGGAACGTAACATTTCTCATATGCCAGTGAATGTATTTCGTGTTGAAATTTATACAATTTCTGAGATTTTATTGTGATTTAGCTCCATAAATCTGATGTTTATGTGAATATCATCCCCTCTCATAGTGTTCGGTGCTTTAAGTGTTCAGTTATGCTATAGATTGCTTGACACTGGCCTCGTATAATCGTATATTCTCTTTGTGATGTGGAATGTGATCATTTTAGCATGCTATGGTTTATATGTTCTTGGAATCAAAACTATTTGTGGGACTGCAACTGTAGAAATTCATAAGTTTATAAAAATTGTTCTGTGATTATCTAATTCGTTACCATGCTACCACTTCTGTACACCACATATTCATTTAGGGATTTTGCATTTCGCCCCTTAAAGTAGGCTAATTGCATAAGGGGTGTTTGGTATCATTCCGGAACCACCAGTTCCATGCGGTTATGTGCCAACCGGGCGGTTTCTGTTCCGCTAGAATGAAAAACTGGGAACGATAATGTATCGTTCCGTGCGTTTCTTTGCCAACCGGGATGCTGAACCAACAAATTACACTAGAAATAGTCATTGACGGGAATACCCTCTTCCGGATGAGGTTTAAGCAGAACAGCTGTTTTGCATGCCAAACACCCCCTTACCCGCTGAAAACTTTATATTTGCATCTCAACTCCTGAACACTAGAATAAGTGTGCAGATCGACCTTTAAGGTTAACTAGTGTCTATTTGGGGGAATATTCAAGTTATATTTGCGGTTTGACTGTTACTTGAACAGTTTTATCCTTAATTTACATGAAGATGGAAATTTATGCCCAAAGAATCACACAAAAAACCCTAAATTAGGATAAAAAAACTGCCTCCTCTACTCTATTTGCCTAATTTAGGGTTCTTTGCGTGATTGTTCGGGCCTAACTTTCCCTTTTCAGGTAACTAAGGGTAATTTTTTTTCCAGGAACAGTTTAACCACGAATATACCTGGAATAATCCCCGGAAATAGACATTAGCTAACCTTAGGGGTCGATCTGCAGATGTAATACAGTTTTTGAGGCCTGGTATGTAAATATAAAGTTTACAGGGGTTAATATGCAATTAGCATAGTTTTCACGGCGCTATGTGTAAAAATCTCATTTCATTTAGTTCTTTCCTCTTCAAGGCCTCATACTGGGTATTAGTCTCTAAACAGAAGGACATGCTATATTGCTATATAACCTCAATTGAGATTTTTTGTTGGGTTGGGGGTGGGGTAGTTGGACAAATGTGGATCCCAGTAGTTTAATCTCTCTTCATCTGTATCCAGTCAAACAAATTAATGAAGTCACCTCACTTGATGCCCCTTTCAAGCTTCTTATTTCTTGGTGACATATAACTGAGTGTTATACTCTGGTGCTGACCACCTTACTGTTAGTGTGTGGACTAGTTATTCAATTCATCAATGATGAGTATCGTTTCCTCTTCTGTTGCTCTTGTGATCCTCTCTACTAGGATACCGCTTATAATAGGAAAACACTTGATGTCGTCGTTGCAAGCGTGCAAATTGTTTTGTATAAGCATTCTCAATTGGTACCAGCTTGATTACAGTCTAACGAGTTGTGTTGTTTTCACGGGGCGCCCGGCACCAGAAGCCATTGCCAAGATTGTTGGTGTCGGTTCAATCGGAACACCCTGTCAACTTCCCAAAACAACGAGATTTCAATAATGCTGCCTTTTCTGATTCATCCGAAATAAAGATCGCTGCTGATGACATTGTGTCCAATCAGAGGAGTTCCGATTCCTTCGTGGGTAACGAGCAGTTGTCTCCTCCTGATGACCAACCGGACGAAGAAGCGGATCCTAGAGGAGAATCTTCTTCGGTGGTGGTTGGCAACGCACCGGCTGAGGATGGATACAACTGGAGGAAATATGGGCAGAAACAGGTGAAAGGTAGCGAGTATCCGCGGAGCTACTACAAGTGCACGCACCCGAATTGTCAGGTGAAGAAGAAGGTGGAGCGCAATCATGAAGGCCAGATCACGGAGATAATCTACAAGGGCACCCACAACCACGCCAAGCCCCCCCCAAATCGCCGGTCTGCGGTTGCTTCTGGTCAGCCATTCAGTGACGCGCAGTTCGATGGATCGGAGCCCTTCTTGGCGAGTGCACAGAATGGGTCTGGTGGTCATGGTTGGAGGAATGATGGTCTTGATGCAACATCATCTGCGTCTGCTGCTGCTGAGTTTTGCGACCCGACAACTTCCATGCAGACTCAAGACGGCCCTCGCTTCGAATCTGCTGACACCATAGATGTCTCGTCCACCCTATCCAACGATGAAGATGAGGATGACCGGGCAACTCATGGAAGTGTCTCACTGGGTTGTGATGGTGATGGAGATGAGACGGAGTCGAAGAGGAGGTAAGTTCTAAAACTTCTTGTTGGTTTGTTTTTATGCCTTTGGCTTGAATTCCCGTTTTGCTTATGTTTTATATTTTGATATAGGAAGCTAGAAAGTTGTGCGGTGGAAATGAGTGCTGCTTCGAGAGCGGTTCGTGAGCCGAGGGTTGTGGTCCAAACAACCAGTGAGGTCGACATTCTCGACGATGGGTACCGCTGGCGCAAGTATGGACAGAAGGTGGTGAAAGGAAATCCAAATCCAAGGTAATCCCAAACTTCATACCTGTCAAGACTGAGTTTGAAGTGAAGCAGGGAACATTCTGATCGTCTGAGATTTGATTGCAGGAGCTATTACAAGTGCACTAATCCGGGCTGCACTGTCCGGAAGCATGTGGAGAGGGCTTCCCATGATCTGAAATCAGTGATCACAACATACGAGGGGAAGCACAACCATGATGTCCCAGCTGCGAGAAACAGCAGTAGCCATGCAAGCACCTTAATCTCGAGCACAACAGCCACAGCCTCCATGTCCCAAGCTCATAGCATCCACCGAAAACCGGAGCCAACTCACGACGGCTTGATGAGGTTCGATGGCCGGGCGGCGCTCGGTGCATTCAGCATGCCCGGAAGGGACCCGCTGGGACCTGCTGCCAGCTTCGGCTTTGGGATGCCCCGACAAAGCATGACTAGCCTTGGGATCACAGGGCTGAGCTCCATGGCTCCGATGAAGATGCCAGTTCTTCCTCCCGGCCGCTCTTTCATGGGACACCAGCAGGTAACCCCGGGGTTTCTGATGCCGAAAGGAGAGCCGAAGGAGGAGCCCATGTCGGAGTCCGGGCTGCCCATGTCGAGCGGGGCGATGGTTTATCACCAGATGATGGGCAGGCTACCTCTTGGACCTCAGTTGTAAATAACAGAGAAAGGCAGATGTTTTTTGTTTCTTTATCTGAGAGAACATTGCTTGTGATTTTTCTTTTTATACAGTGAAAATTCAGAGGACCTTCAGGTGCCTACTCTCTCCTCCTTGTCAAAATTTTGTTTCCCTGAGAATTGGAATTGGAATTGGAATTGAAATTTCCCAAGTCTTATGATCGACAACTTCATATCGTCGTCTTTTCCCGGGAATTGAAATTTCCTCGGAAATGTGTTCATGTTCTTTCTGTAAAACCCTCTTCGAACAGTTGGAGTACTACTTGATGGTTGTTCCAGACTTCCAGTCCAACTATGTTTCCAACTCAAAACCAGAAGATGACAGATCATAACGGTCTGGAGGGGGAATCAAGTAAATAGCCTGTGCGAGTAGCCGCCGGTGCACGCAGGGCAGAAGCGCGCCCTGCACCTGTGCAAGCCCCGAGATGCCTCCGACGGCATCACCAGCTGCCTGTGCAACGCCGGACTCGCCCGATGATCTTGCCAGATTCAGGTAGAGGGAAGGCTGGGAGGCTCTGCTCATCGTCCATGGTTGCCTTCCATGGCAACCATCAATGACAATAGATTATCGGAGAGGAAGGAGAAGGAATCTCTCTCTCTCTCTCTCTCAAAATTGTTCTCATATGATGCATGCATTTTGCATAGTAATAATATTCTCCAAATTTTAAAAAATTTTATGAATAACTTGTGAGCTTGGAGGCAAACTAATTATTCGCCGAATTATATAGTACATAAAGGCTTGCGCAAATAATCCCTGATTATTCCCGAATTTATGAATAATTCATGAATTTGCTTATTTTTATGTGATATTTATTTTGTTTTAATTATAAATGTGTTTTGATATTCATTTATGCAAAATAGCTAGTGTAGTATAATATTTTTATGATTTTTGTTTCCGAACGTTTACCAAACTCATTCGATTCCGGATTTGTTTTCTCCGAACTCTGAATTTTACCCCCGGATTTGTTTTCTCCGAACTCTGAATTTTACCCCCTCGCCGAATTATTTGGAATGATGAATTTTTACGATGGAATTTTGATGCCTGCCAAAAATACAACCAACGGTTCATATTGGAGAGTAATGTCGACCCACTTGTTAGTTGGGTCAACAAAATCGATCTAGCCTATAACCCAGCTATAGGATGTGATTGGATTTTTCAGATTTGGAGATTTCGTTTGAATGTTGAATGCATGGAAACTTTCACGGAATGGTTGAATAGGATCTACTTATAAATTAGGGTTCTCGGTTTTTTTTTTCTTTCTCTTTCCTTTTTTTTTTTATAAATTCTTACCTGGCGATACTACAATGAGAAATTGAGAAACCCTCCGGTTAGCCATATGAACACCAGAAGATCATAGATCGCGACTCGAGAGAGATTTCTTAGAGAAAGATCGTGAGCCTCCGTCGATTATGCCTTATGGAAGATTGGTTTGGGATTTGGAGATTATTTGATCGAAGAAGAATTGGAGAAGATTGTAGAACGATGGATCCAGTGGAGGCACTCTGTCTTGGTTCTTGTGGTGTGAGTTCTTGGCTAATCATCTCGTCATCCATGGTTCTTCGTTGAGGTTTTGTAATCCATGTAAGATTGTTTTTGTGGTATTAATAGAAGAGGTCTCATGCTCCCTCGTCTTTGGATTAGCTTTGATGTATGTGAACTATGCTATATCCGTGTTATCTGCCATTGTTCTTCTTTTTGCTTATTTATTTCTGTCGATTTATTATTGGTTCTATGACATGGTAGATCCTCTATTCTAACCCTATGGTTCAAGATCCACTTTCGCTGTGGGGGATTGCTTGAATTCCCAACAAATTGGTATAAGAGCTATTAAAGTTATTGCAGAAAGATGACGTTAATAACTTGACTTCCAAATACTTGGTGGATCGCTTTGACGGAAAGAGAAATTTTGGCCTTTGACAGAGAGGGTGACAGTGATGCTAATTTAACTAGGGAGGCATAAGATTCTGTAGGGAGAGACCAAGAAGACAAAGAAGATGGCAGAGGAAGAGATGGATATGAAGGTGTTGGATACGACCATGTTGTTCATTGGTGATGAGGTGATGTACGAGGTCGTGAAGGGGATGACGACCATGGGCATTTGGGCGAAGATGGAGTCAATTTACATGACAAAGAACCCAATCAACAAGTTGTATATGAAGTAGAGGCTGTACGGGTTATGTATGGCTGAGTGCACATCAATACTGGAGGACTTGAATGTGTTCAACAAGATCGTGGTCAATCTGATGAACGTCATGAGCGATGATGAGAGGCTGCGTCAGGAGGACAAACCACTGATACTTCTTAATTTCTTGTCTTTATCCTATGGGAATCTAGTGACGATGATCAAGTACATATGAGAAGAAAACTCTCAAGTTGGAAAATGTGAAGTCTGCACTCCTAACCAACGAGCAAAGAAGCATGTCACTGACTCATGTTGGAGATTCGATTGCCCTAATTGCTAGAGGCAATGATAGTGGTTGACGGTAGAGGAGTTATGACGGAAGTGGAGGAGGTGCTAGAAAGTTCAAGTATATGCTAAGGTGCTTTACCTCTAATGAGCTGGGCCATGTGATAAGAGATTGCTTGAAGCAAATGCAGACACGAGACAGTGGAGAATCTTTTGGTACAACGATGGTAGCATCTGATGAGGTCGAGTATGATGATATCTTGACAACTGTAGATGGTAGTTGTGGTTCTAATGATGAATGAGTCTTGTATTTGGGGGTCGCGTTCCATATCTGTTCGAGGCACGAGTGGTTTGACATATTTGAGGAGAAGGGTGAGACAGTTTAGTTCGTTGGTGGCTCTTTGTCTAAGGTCATCGATGAGGGAACTGTGAAAATCTGGACTCACGCGGGAACGATGAGGATGTTGAGACGAGTACGGTATGTGTCTGGGGGTGTGCAAAAATTTGATCTCCCTGGGTGTGCTTGACTCCGAGGATTGTGGGTATTCAGCTTGAATTGGAGATCTGAATGTTACACGGAGCGGAAGGGTTTTGCTGAAGGGTTGGAAGTGTGAAGTTGTGTATTGATTGATAAGAACTACCTATCTTGATGTCGTTCTTGTGGATTCTACGATAAGGTGGGGGCCTAAGCAAAGACCTCGAACTGCAGCTATGGAAGATCGGAGGTATAGGCTTGAGCACGCATATGTAATAATGTGTTTTTGCTAGATTCCATGGGTAGGGAGTGTAAAAAAGGGAAGATCTTGACTTAGGCGGTAGTGACGATGATGGCGATGGCGGAGATATCGGGGTATTGGGTTTCAAAGATCCAAGGTGGAGATTATTAAAATATGGTCCCTTGAAACCCTGACCCAAACATACAGTCTACAGAATTTTACCCAAGCAAAATTCGGGCTCGTCGAGCGAATTCTACAACAGTTCTACAAGCAGATTGAGCAGGAATTTTACCCGGGAGAATTGGGTTATAGTAACATGGACTTGGAGCATGTTTGGGCTGTTTTTTGACCGGTTTCGCAATACTAGCTAGAGTCGTGTGTTTGCCTCCTTATATAGTGAAGGGGGGGGGGGGGGGGGGGGGGCTTTAGGCTTAGCCCTATGAATGCTAGGAGATCGTAGATTGCGACTCGAGAGACATTTCTTAGACAGAGATTGTGAGCCAACGGTACTTGTGCATAAATTGTGGAAGATTGGTTTCAGATTTGGAGATTGTTTGATTGAACAAGGATTGGACAAGATTGAAGAACAATGGATCCAGTGGAGACACTTTGTCTCGATTCTCATGGTATGGGTTCTTGGTGAATCATCTCATCATCCTTGGTTCTTCGTGGAAGCTTTATAATCTCTGTAAGCCTGTTCTTATGGTGTTAATAGATGAGATCCCATGCTCCCTCATTTGTGGATTAGCCCTAATTTGGATGAGCTACGTAACATTCATGTTATCTGTGATTGTTCTTCTCTTTGCTTGTTTATTTTTGTCGATTCACGATTTATTCTGTGACGTGATAGATCCTCTGCTCTAACCTTATTGTTCAAGATCTGCTTTCGCTATGGAGGATCACTTGAATTCCCATCGTCCTAAGAGTTTCTAGGCTTGGTGAAGCATCTGTGATGGCTGAAATTCTAGCTAGCTGTGAGCAACCTTGCATGTAGTCTCGCCAGTTTGGACGGGTGCAACTTTAGATCCATGGACCCTTAGCTGCCGCTCACTTGATCCATTTGTTCGAGTGTTGATCTTGTAGATCCATTTGTAACTGATGATCACTTTGACAGTAGGGAGTATATCAAGATCCCAAGTATAAATCTACTGAAAGGACCTGGAGCTCGCCTATGCCATCGAGCATACCGAACTGTATTCACAGTAGCAAGAGAATCCATTACCAAAGGGGGGCTCACTACTATCCTCTACTAAAGTTGGCGGCGGTAATCACTTTCTTACTATTCGAATCAATGAACAACACCCTGAACGGAAATCAAATACGAGATTGTTTCCTCAGCCATAATCTTTGTGCTTCGGCTATGAGCAATCCTTGTGTTCTGTTGTATACCTAATAGAGGGCTTCTAAAAAAAAAACCAACAAAATGCCATGGCCCATGCGCCATCAATTTCTTAGTTATCCTGTCTCTCTCTCTCTAAAACATCACTATCATCAAAAAACTATTCTCTCTCTCTCTCTCTCTCTCTCTCTCTCTCTCTCTCTCTCTCTCTCTCTCTCTCTCAACTTTAGCAAGTGCCAAGTCCATACGGCTCTCATTCGAGTTATATCCACCCATGTTCTCTTGGTCCAGTGCTTCCCCTGCTCATCATAATAAAAGCAGGGTGGGGACTTTCAGCAATCAACTACTCACGTTTGGATCCTTTCCCACGGACAAGCGATGGATAACCGACTAATATTCCTTGACGGGCGACTGCTTGAACGACCCATGGTTCCTTCCGTTATGCACCAACTTGGGACTGCTCTAAGGGCTCGATTCCTGCATGCCATCAAACTTTAAGATTGTTAATCATTGTGATCACATGCTCTTTTTGCCTTGTTTAGTGGGTTGATATGATTATCATAGGAGAGAGAATGACGGAAGTTCGAGGAGCCACATGAAGCCCAAGGTTTATGGATTGGGTTTTAACTTTTAACAAATGGTGTCCTGAAATCTTTAAGTTGAGCAATGGACCCACTTCAGGCTCGGACGAATCCTTTCGGGAATGCGTATCGACCCACACGGAAGTTTACGCACTACTGGGTAAATGAATTGAACGGGCAACCTCCTCACGAAAACATTAATTGCTTACCAACTCCCATATCCCATGGTGGGTAATATCTCGACAGATGTCTATTTCTATATGGGGGAACCCATAATTCTTGAGGATCAAGGGGTTAGCAAATTGGAAGATGAATGTGGTTAAGCATTTGATGCAATTCTGACTTCGGTTTCCGTGACATCATTGCAATAACCAAATAAAACAATATGGGTGCTTCGGCCAATTTATTGCAAATAGTGGCTTGATAGTAAGGCCAATCATAAGGATAATTATATTCAGCCTAACACTTTGTTCTCCCAGACTCGGTCATCCTAACTTGGCACCGATCACAGTCACCCATTACGCTATAAAATTGGCCTCTATGATACAAATTTATTGTGCCACGGAATCCCTCAGGATAGTGCTCAAAGATTGGAGCCCTACAGAGATTGCACACCATACAAAAAATTCAATACAACAATGCAATAGTAACGAACACCACAGATTCACCAGGCAATCAAGGATATAAATTATCACTAGCAAGAGAATACACCAGGCAATGATCACTATTTGTCGGACCCCGCAAACCCTATTTTTACTCCTCTTATAGAAACACCCACATAGTAGATCGAGAACAACCCGTCTGAGAGATACAGATACGTCGAAGGGTCAGAGAGAGAGAGAGAGAGAGAGAGAGAGAGAGAGAGAGAGAGAGAGAGAGAGAGAGGAATTCTATGTGTCCTCCCCCTCTATTTTACTATTCACATACCTAGGGGGTTCGTACCCGCCCCTACCCCCACCTCCACCCCCACCTCCACCCCTTCTCTTAGGTTTTGTTTCAGTAGGCCCCACCCTCATCCAATCTTTTGGGCTTTTGATCATGCATGGGGGCCCACGGACTCGGTGGACCCTTGATATAGGCCCATTTTGATGGGCTTGGTCGCGTTGTGATGCTCGAACGGGAGTGCGACGAGTGCCACTTAGCTCTGTTGTTGGTGCGCTTCTTTACTAAGTGCTACAGCAGGATAAAACCCTCGCACCTCGTCTTACAAAGAAATAATAACATGAACAATAAATATATACACAAATATTAACATGTAGAAAATAGATCACATTAGTACATATATTCTTTAAATATTAACATGTAGAAAAATATTTTTTTGATTTTTATGAAGGTTTACAATGATATATATAGAGCATGAATGTGATTTCACATATTAATCTCACATATTTCATAGATCTCTTCATATCTAATCATATCCCTCATTTCTCTCAAATCACATACTACATTTCCTAACAATTGTGCCAATTATAATAAGCATAATTATATTTCGTAACCCTCTCATCCAAACTGAGCATGTCATAGCTCTTGTTTAATTTGCACAACATACAATTGTTCCCTTTGGCTTTGTAATTGGGTCTGACTCTACTTCTTACTCGATATTAGGCTTGGCCTTGGGCTTAGGCCTTAGCTTTGGCATTGACTCCGCCTCTATTTTAGGCTAGGCTCTAACTCTACGGATGCTCTAATTATGGCATCGATCGACTTTGCCTCCGATATTGAAAAAATGATATAATTACTATATACCGGATGACACAGTGATGACAACCATTTTAGAGGAGTAATTGGATACTTATTTTAGAACAATCTGTGATCATCTATCAGCAAGGCATCCAGCTTCAGCGCCCATGGCATCTGCTGGAGAAAAATCGGTTAGTCATATTGGATGTAATAATAGAGATATTCCTACCGTCGTGTATAATATTATGACATAATTCAATATGTCTAAATATTTTGATTTAATTAAATTATAGAATCTACCTCTCGGATTAGTACTTTTCCTCAATACTAGTAACATGTCATCTCATCCACATTGAGGGCAAGCTTTAGCCATACTATAATTAAACCAAAATATTAGATCTATATAATATATATCAGGTATAGTTGTAGATCCTTATATTTATGTTGTAAAATATAGCGGTATCATATATAATCTTCATTGCCAAGGCTCGAATATGCCTTGCATGTTATATATCAAGACTCGGTGACATCCGGTTGCCAATAGGCCATCCAAGGGCATCGTCCAATTCTTCTAAAACATAAAACGATTAAACTTAGGGTAATTCATCATTGCCGATTATATTTAACCCCCATTATATATGATAGTTCTATATAAAAAGTTATTACATATGACATTTCTTATATATTACACAATTGTGCTTAGATATAATCATCATCGCCAAGGTCTAGAGATATCGATTTTAATACATATCTAGGTTTGGTGAAAACTAATTGCTAATAGGATATCCAAGGTTGCCACCAACTTGTTTCGAATACATAATCATCAAACATAGGTTAATACATCATCCCCAATTGATAGTTCTTTGTTGATGCATGTGAGATCTAGGATTCTATCTGACAGTTCTTATATATGACAAATTGGACTCAAATATAATCATAATCGCTCGATCTTATATATGTCACAAATTAGAATTGCCATATAGAACCCTGGACCTTATATTTATCAACTGATGACTCTCAAAAGAACTTTCAAGTTAGTATTGTCATATAGAACTGTAATCCTCACATTTATCAACAAAGAACTGTCATATAAAATAGAATTGTTATATAGAACCCTAGTCTCACATGCAAATAAATAATTGTGACTAAGAACTTTCAAGTTAGAATTGTCATACAAAATCCTAGATCCAAATACAAACAAATAACTATCACAGAAACTTTTAAGTTATAATTGTCATATAGAACACTAGACCTCACATTTATCAAGAAATAAACATCAAATTAAAGCTGTCATATATAAGAACTAAAAATATAGAACAATCATATAGAACATTAAATCTCAAATACATAAACTAGGGTTGGGTCAAAATAAATCAGTAGAAATCAGAAGAGAGGAGGGTCCATAAACCCCTTCCACCCCCAAATAAATTTATAAAAATATAGATCCTAAAGAAATTCATCATCATCAAACAATAATCCCTAGCAATCAAGGGAGGGGAGGCTCCATAAACACCTCAAAGATCAAATCCATAATTATCAAACAGAAAGTGTATCCAAAATAGTATGAACCAAACCAGAGGTTTTAAATGCATGATAAGGTGGATGATCCATACATGAGAAGATAAGAAATTAACAACAAATCCATAGGAAGGAGAGCATAAAACCTTCGAACCCAGGAGGAAGGTGAGGAAATGTTGGAATAGTCGACACCCACAGGGGGGAGGAGGACCACACTCAAACCTTAAACCCAACGAAGGAGGGGGTAGCAATCAACACAATTATAGGCCGAGTCAACAAGGAAGAGAAAACCGACTCTATACCAAAATATATGGAACGAAACATGGTGTAAAAGCATAGTAGCGTGAGTTGGTACATGCCGATTCCAACTCACGTGAACCAAATAGGTTGTAACTGTGTATAGACCTGGACGTGGCAAGATTTGTACATCCCTGAATAGTTGGTGCTTTTATGAAAAGAATACAAAACAAGCCCATTACCTGAGAATTCTAATTCCCAGATAAAGAACACAACCTAGTGTGATCCTATTTCCTCTAAAAATATATTCATGTCTAAATATTTAAATACTTGTGTGATTAGATTTACGATGACTATACGACCGCAAGAGAGTGGTATAAGATCGATTCCCCCACAAGGCACAATGTTCTAACCTAATCCTATTTCCTCTTAAAAGAAGTTAAGCCCTATACTGAAATTTATTATTATTATTATTATTATTTAATTTTGAATGATGATAAAATATTAAATAATGCTATTTGGTGCAAAGGGTTTCCTCCAAAACAAAGAACGACTAACATGGCACCCGATCACAATCGTCGATTTGTCAGAGGGTGATAAGGTTCGGTGCAAGAAAGGCTGTGATGAAGTGCCACGTCAATCGTTCCCCATTTGGGAGGAAACCTCTTGTCCCAAAGATGACTTTTTTTTTAATTACTAATGCATCGGGCATGTGCGTTGCACATGCAACAATCTACCCTTTTACACGTACACAAATTAAAGAGGGATAATGTGTGATAGGTCCCTCTAATAGATCAAATTTAGTAAAAAAGATGGTTAAAATCGTTAATTAGCTTTAAGTCCTCCAGAAAGAAAAATATCATTTTTACCCCTGAGTTAACACGTGAGCAAGACCCTACGTACAGTTGTACAGGTGGGCATCGGTCCTGTAGCAAAAAGATTAACAATCTACGTAAATTGTTACTCATTTGCTACAGTAAAATCACTATAGGAATTTTTTTTTATAAAATACAAGTAATTTTTTGCTACAGTGAAAGCACTGTAGCAAAAGAGTAACAATTTGTGTAGATTGAGTAACAATTTGTGCAAACTGTTACTCTTGCTATAGTGAAATCACTGTAGCAAAAGAGTAACAATCTTTGCAGATTGAGTAACAATCTGTACAGATTGTTACTCTTTTGCTACAGTGAAATTACTTATGGGTCCTTCCATCCTTTTGCATGATTTTCCATTTTACCCTTCACCTTATATATTAATCCACACCCAGTATTTTGAATCCTATGTCATGAAAACAAACACAAGGGCTAGGACCGTAATGTGATTTGTGTAGAGATAGAACGAGAAGGGTAAAAATGGCATATTATGATCCTAGCCCTTTTATTTGTTTGCTTGACATAGGATTCAAAATACTTGGCATGGATTAATATATATGGTGAAGGGTGAAATGATGAAATCTTGCTAATATTTTTGCTACAGTGAAAGCACTGTAGCAAAAGAGTAACAATTTATGTAGATTGAGTAACAATCTTATTGAGCAACAATTCGTGTAAAATTGTTACTCTTGCAAAAGAGTAACAATCTTTGCAGATTGAGTAACAATCTGCGCAGATTGTTATTCTTTCGCTACAGTAAAATTACTTATGGGTCCTTCCATCCTTTCGCATGAGTTCTCATTTTACCCTTCACCTTATATATTAATCCACACCCAGTATTTCGAATCTTATGTCATGAAAACAAATACAAGGGCTAGGACAATAATGTGATTTGTGTAGGGATAGAACGATAAGGGCAAAAATGGCATATTACGATCCTAGCCCTTTTATTTGTTTGCATGACATAGGATTCAAAATGCTTGGCATGGATTAATATATATGGTGAAGGGTAAAATAAGAACAAAAAATAGGATGTAAGAAATAATGAGTTAGTAGGTTAGTGGGATTTATTCGCATAATAGCCCTTGATTTTTTAAATGGATAAATAAGAGTCAATTGATTAGTGGCAAAATGGTAATATTCTTGAATGGTAATTATGATTTGGATTAGGGATAGAACATGAAGGGCAGAAATGACATATTATAGCTGTAACCCTTTTGTTTGTTTTTATGACATAGGATTCAAAATACTTGGCATGGATTAATAAATATGGTGAAGGGCAAAATAGAAACCTATGTAAAAGGAAACTACGATTTTTTATGGAGGGATTTGGATAAAAAAAAATGACTTTACTAAATTGTTTAAGCTTGTCATTTTTTTTAAAAAAAAAGCTTTATTTTCATGTTTTCTGTATTATTGCATGTGGGGTCTCATTTGATGAGTGCGGGACTCTCTTACCGGTCATTTGTCCTTGACAACTAGGGCACCGAAATGATCTTTATTTAGGGCACTGGTATTTGAACATACTGTGGGACATATTAGCGGACATACGAAGGTGTGGCCGCTTCGATCGGCCCTCTGTTCGTAGGCATTCGCAACAGCGGACAATCTGAGGGGCAACCTGCTGACACCCTACGTGAAGAGGAGGTGGCATTTTTTGATTGGTGGGACTATGGCCCATAAGATGAATAAAACGATTTTGTTCCAACTTTCTTATGGAGGTTGGAGTATCCCCCTCTCTTATTGGTCCATTTCAAGGATATGTATGTCATTTCACATTATTTGTCATGGTGAAATGACCAAAAACCCTTCAAATAGACCAATGAGAGAGATGGGAGTGCTCCAACCTAGTTAAGGAGGTTGGAAAAAAATCCTTCTCACCCTAGGGGTTGCCACCACCATGGCTAGTTGATTTGGCAGGGGAGCTCTTATACTTCTTAGCGGATTCGACTTCCATAACCACCGTCCTATTGTCTTAATCAACCAATATCATTTGTGGGTTCTGGGTTAGCGTGCAGTTGGACATCATAACTCTGCTTCTGGTTCATCCTGTATTGCCAATTCTGCTTACCAAAAATGGCCCACTTGGAGCTCTCGATTCCGTCGCGCGGCTTAATGGAGTAGACATGTCGTCCTACCTATTTAATGTTTAAGAACAAGTTGAGGTCGTTGCCCCCCTGATGCCGGCCTCGAGTTATTGGCATTATCTGTTGCCGTCCGTCAGTCACGACTCATCATCCGTCGCCATCCACCGTCCACCATAGTGCATGTTGGCGGTGGTTGGCGAGGGGCGGTGTTCGGTGGCGGCAGCATCCCCCTAGGGTTCATCTCTTGACCCATAGTCCCGCAAATCAGGAGATGCCATCTCTCCTCTTCACGTGGAGTGTCAGCAGATTGTCCCTCCAGTTTGTTCAAATAGCATTACTCAATGCTCATGGGTTTGACTCCTCTCCACTCGTCTCCCCTAACGGTTGCTGATGATTTGGAGAGCGATATGTGGTGATCCGAAAACCAACGACTACGATCTAGGTCATGGGATGAACACAAGGGGGGATGCCACCACCCCCGGCTATACCGCCCACCACCTGCCACTGTTGGCCGGCCGCCGCCGCCACCTAGGGGTTCACACGGTTCGGTTTGGACCGATTCCAGGATGAACCAGGAACCGAATCGGTCCCAACGGTTCTCAAATATTTGGAACCAAAATTGTACCATAGGAAGCATGGAACTCGACCGGACCGAACCATATAAAACCGGTTCGATTCGGTTATCCGATTCCACTAGGTTTCTGTGCACCTCTAGAAGTTAGCATAGGTCCATCATTGGCATAAGTAGAAATAAAAAAAATATTAAAAAACCAAGGATACAACAAGCAATCCCAAAGCCAGATATATGATACTGTCGTGGAGATCAGTAGGGCCCATTACATAATGACCCTACTTACATCACCCGTATTACCAGACCCATGAATGCATTATGCATGTACATGAACCGGTTCGGTTCGGATAACGAAAACCCAGAACCGGGAACCGAACCGGTCCCCTACGGTTCTGCACTTTGGGAACCAGAACCGAACCGATCCTGCTAGAAACCGAACCAAACCGTACGGTTCGGTCTATCGGTTCTACCGGTTTTCTGTGCAACCCTACCGCCGCCGCCGCCACCGCACTGTGTCTGCGAGTATGTCCCATATTATGTCCAATTAGCATTTTCCTTTCTATTATTCTGAGTGTTGGTTTTGATAATGTGGAAGGAAACGAAGGGAGAAAGACAGAAGACGGTCTGAAACGATGTCATCGGGTCAACAATAGAGGGCATGCTTCATCGGCAAGCGGATCCCGTCAATTCAAACCGGAAAGACTAATCCTTCCAAACCAGTGAGGGGTCGACGGGCCCCCAAATAAAATATTATGTTGGTTGTTACGACTGATTTTCTCATTTTTAATTGTAGGGCTCCTCCATTTTCAGCCCTAATTCATCTAGGGTGGGTGTTGCTATTTGCACCCAACAAATTGCTATCACCCGTAACTTAATAAATAAAAAAACAACGGATGTATCCTTGAAGCATCTCAAGCAGATTGATAGGCACACTGTTATCTCCATTGTCGGAGCCACCGATTCCATGCACCTTTCTGCCGCCACCTCCTCACTCCGACCTCTGCCTCCCCCTCCCTTTCTTCTTCTTCCTTTTGCTCCTCATCCTTGCAAAACGTGTCGGTTGGGATCGATCAAAGACGACGGTGAGCCGTGAGATGTATGGGACCAATCGGTCCAGCGAGGCAATGGGGAGGGGGAGGGATAAACCCTTATGTGAAGTGCATTATCAAAATAGGGCGTTTAACCAAACCGGACCCTCAAACTTTGGAAACTATCACTCCAGATCGGGTTTTAGAAAAATTTTAAAACATGACATGATTTTAAGTTTTGGGACCCTGTTTGACTCATGAATTGACAAAACTATCCATGATTTAAACTATACATCATGGGGTGAACCCTAGGGGGATGACGTCGTCGTCAGGCACCACCTTTGTCGACCACCACCGCCAGCCAAGAACCATACACCGTCCGTAAATTGCCACCCAGTAATTAGAAATTTATGAGTATATTTATACTTTCAAGGGGTTATGGTTTTCAAGAAAACTATTAAATTGCCAGTATTTGTTTTCGTATAGAGAAATGCTATTCAGCCCAAAGGTTTTCCCAATATCTCTCAATCCATTTGACGTGGCAGAGTACGACTGATGGTGTTAGAGATTTAAATGTCGCCAGTGAGATTCAACCACCACTCGTATTGCTGCCACGTCAATCGGGCTGAGCGGAATCGGAAAAACTTTTGGGCTGAATAACATTTCTCTTTCTTATAAACTTTCAAATCATGATTCCATTCCAAATTTTTTTTGTCAAAATATACACAAAAGTAAAAAATCAAAATCAGACTAGGATGGGTGTTACTAATCTTATGAGTGCAAATAGCGACACCCTTCGTATATGAATCATGCACAAGACGCTTTCTCGTGTCACTCGGACATTGACATGTGCGGCTCACTATAGCCAACAAGGGCAGACGGTGGGCTGTCACTCTCTTTACTAATTTCAACCACAGATATTTTTTATTTATTTTTATTGTTGTTATTACGGCCAAGAAAAAGGAAGACTTATTGGCAATGGCACCCATCTCCATTATGCACATATTATAATGGCACCCACATAGGGTGACTTCCCATGTTCACGGGGTTATGAAATTTAATAAAAACAACAACTATGTTGTCTTTCCTCTATTTCGATTTTTTAGATCTTTTTAAGTCCTTACTCATGCGCCCTGTTTCTCTGGCTGACTGCTTAGCTGGTCTAGCAAAAATTTTAAAAAATTATTTATTGTCATTATGGGTGTGGATCGTTTGAGGTATAACCCTAAGGTTAAAGAGATAAGTGAAAGGCACGATCTTTTCCTGCGTACCGATGAGACTTGAGTGCGACTCATCGTTTGGGGCTGGTTGTAATTCAATTTTGGTCTTCACCTGTCTCGTGACCTAAGGTGTTAACATCAGAGGGCTGTGTGTCTTGTTTGCGCATGCGGATCCTGGTCGTTGATGTCATATTCAAGAGATTATAGAATTAGTAAAGGCTAGGGGGAGTTGGTGATAGGTCCCTGACAAAGGTTCGGGTTTAGCTAAAGGGCAGACATAACCTGTCGACTAAAATACCCCACACCGGACTTTAAATTTTCATTTCATTTCACTCGTTTCTAAAACCTAACCGAACCTAAAATCCTAAACCTAACTCCTCCGCCGCCCGAGGCTTCTCGCTTCTGCTGCTCACCGCCGTCGTGGTAGTGGCGGCAAGCAGCTGTAGCTCGCTGCCACCCAACCTAGACCTAGAAATCCTAAACCTTCACTGCTTGTGTTCGTCTCCACCACCGCCATGACTGCTCGATAGAGATGGGAGAAGGAAGAGGCAAGGTGAGGGCAATTTCGGGTCTGCGAAAAAGAATCGGGAACCTAAACTTAACGGCAATATCTTGCAGCCCTGTACGTTTAAAATATCTTCTCTCACTGATTAATCACCAATTATCCCACTAATAAATAGCAGTTGTGCCTAATTTGAATGTGCGAACTCTGACCGTTGATGCCATGCTCACGGGATTATAGAATTAACAAATAGCAATGGCTGCTTTTCTGTTTCGATCTTCGGACCTCTTTGAGCTCTTGCTTTAGCGTCTTGTCCTCTAAATAAAAAAAATCCAGAGGACCCCGTGTCCACACACGGTGGATAATCATACATGTAAGCATGACACGTGGCGCTGCCGAATGGTGATGATGCATGTGGTGATGCAGGGAGGGAGACAACAGTACATAGTTTGTACTTCTGAGTACTGATGGGTACAACATGATATTAAAATCCCCTTAGTGCTCCACATATTACCCTCGATGAAAAATTCCTCAGCATCGGAATCATTATGACCTCAATCCAACCTTGGCGGCCCAAATGTGCCGCCTACCAACCAAATTGGTGGAGCCAATTTGAGGTGCGCATGTAGGGCCAATTGTTTATGAGCCATAAGTTGCAGTCTCAAGAAAAAAAAAAAGTCTCATCATGCTTAAGTTTATGATTTATTAATCGAGAAATGATCCCACAAGGCATCCCGTACCATAAGGTGACGGTACTGGCGGTACCGTCATAGCTTATGCGAATCCAAATCTTCTGACCTATTTCACTTCCCTATTGTCTGCCCCCGAAATCACAGCCGCCTGTTGCATCCAGACCCGATCGGTGCATCGCACTCAGCCCGAACCGCCAGGCAAAAGGATGACAGTGATTAGCAATAGACGACTGTGATTTTGGGGGCAGACGATAGGGGGTTCAGCTTATGCACCAGAGTCGGTAAATATACGCCACACTCTGGATTGATGCTGCTTGACGCAGCGGGACCACACTGGCGGGCCTTGTGCATCAGAGCCGTTCCGTTCGACGGCAGGCAGCTCGACAGGTGAGCATATGCCCACTCACCCTGGACTGATGGTGCTCGATGCATCGGTCCCGCGACCGCACGATACGGGACGCCTTCCGGGATCACCACTCACCAAAAGCTTTGAGTGGGATCATGCCTAATTAGGCTTGTAAAGTTGAGCAAATCCATTGAACCCAATTGGCTCTTTAGATGTGGATCATTTGAAAGTGGGTGAATTGATTCTCTTGTTAATTAATTAAAAGAGTGTTAAGTGGATAATGCATTGGAATTTTATTTATTTTTCCTTTTAATATCTCTATTTGTTAGGGGGGGGGGGGGGGGGGGAGGGGGGGGAGTATCTTGTGGGCTTTGTAACATTTTTTTATTTATCCAAGCTAATTAGGTGTCACCATCTAATTAAATCCCATGAACCATGAGAGGTTCCACCCACCAATTTTTTTTTGAAGAGCTGAAAGCTATGGGTGAAGTATCCCACCCAAGGACAAAGTGCTCCACACTAATGATCAATCTTGGAATCTCTATTTAAGAGGGCCAATGCCACCCTTAGCACCACACACCACCTCAAGAGGTTTTTGTGGAGATGGGGTTGCTTCTCTTTCTTGTGCTCTCTTCCCTCATGGCAATGGCATCTCCACTTAGAGAATTCCCCCATAGCCCCTGCCCTAACAATTTCAAGGGTACTCTCTCTCTCTCTCTCTCTCTCTCTCTCTCTCTCTCTCATGTAGATAGTATTTAAGTTAAGGTTATTATGGCTAAAAACAGGTTTTCTATGTTGTCGACTAATTCATATGAATATTAATGATTGATTTGTTCGAGAAGGATCGTAATACCTTTTAGTTCTTGTTCTTGAGGAACTTGGGTACCTATTTGGATTTGAGTTTTAGTCCCTGGCTTCTGATTCCTGCAAAAGCTTGTTCGGATGCGTTTGTCGGAAGCTGATTCCGAAAGAAGCTAGAATAATCGGTTTTGTATGAAAAAAATCGAATTCCCAGATAAACGTCTGAGAGTAGCTTTTAGTTTCTGATGGAATCCATTTCTGTAAGAATCTGATCGGTGCATAATCAAATCTGAACAGATCGAACCGGGGGTGCTCCTTCTCCAAACTTAGCTTATTGAATCTCATAAGGCTTTTTTTTTTTGTTTTGATATTTTTGGAATAATCAATTGAATGCATGTTCAACCAGGTAGATAATCAGTTGTAAGCTAGCCAAGCAATAATGTTAGGTTTGACTCAAGATGAGCTCAGCATTCATAACACAGTCCCACTCCTCACTTAAGAGCAAGTGGTGGGGCCTAGTAGCCTAGTACTGACCACCAAGGACTATGCTAGCATGTTTGGCACCACTTGGGCCCATGTAACCAAACAAACATGGGGACATAAACTCGGACAAAATGGTGACGTGGGGGTGGCTTCGGCCAACGTTGATGGGCTCGGCCCGATTCACACCCCTAATCCCTCACCATGGATCTTCAAGGGCCTGCCGTGAAGGCCCATTTGAATCAAATAGTCAGCTCCATCTCATATCTTTGTCTGTTTCATTGCAGTGGGCCACCACCAGCACCACGTCAACAGCTCCGGCATCCACCTCACCCTCCACCACCCCCGGAGCCCCTGCTCCCCGGCGCCCCGGCGCCTCCTCGATTTCTCCGACGTCCTCTTCCACGACGAGTCCCGCGTGCGGACCCTCGTCTCTCGGCTAACCAAACCCCACACCACCCATCACCACAAACCCCGCACCGCCCTGGACCCGGCGGCCGTCTCCGTCCCCCTCAACCCGGGCACCTCAATCGGCGTCGGGAACTACGTCACCAAGATCGGGCTCGGCACCCCGTCCGTCGACTACGTCATGGTCATCGACACCGGCAGCTCCCTCTCCTGGCTCCAGTGCTACCCCTGCAAGATCTCCTGCCACGACCAGGTCGGCGCCATCTTCGACCCCTCCACCTCTGCCTCCTACCGCGCCGTCCCCTGCTCCGCCACCGAGTGCGGCGGCCTCCAGTCCGCAACCCTCAACCCCTCCGGCTGTACCAAGTCCAACGTCTGCGTCTACGAGGCCAGCTACGGCGACAGCTCCTTCTCCGTCGGCTACCTGGGCCGCGACACCCTCTCCCTAGGCAGCTCCCCCGTCCTCCCCGGCTTCGTCTACGGCTGCGGCCAGGACAACGAGGGCCTCTTCGGAAAGTCCGCCGGCCTCCTCGGCCTCGCCAAGAACAAGCTCTCACTGCTCTCCCAACTATCTCCCAAGTTCGGCTCCTCCTTCTCCTACTGCCTCCCGACGACGTCGGCCGCCGGATTCCTATCGATCGGCTCCTACGATCCGTCCAAGTACACCTACACCCCGATGTTGAGCAACTCCCTGGATAGCACGCTGTATTTCTTGCAGTTGGCCAGCATCACGGTAGCCGGGAAGAGCCTTCCGGTGTCTGCGTCGTCGTACACGGGGACGCCGACGATCATCGACTCCGGGACGGTGATCTCGCGGCTGCCGTCCGACGTGTACGCGGCGCTGAGCAAGGCGGTGGTCGCGGCGCTCGCCAAGTACCCGCAGGCCGCGCCGTACTCGATACTGGACACGTGCTTCAAGGGGAGCGTAAAGGGGGTGGCCGCCCCGGATGTGTCGTTGACGTTCCAGGGCGGGGCGGCGCTGAAGCTGGCGGCGAGGAACGTGCTCATCGACGTCGACGGCGGCACGACCTGCCTGGCGTTCGCCGCGGCCGGGGGGGCGGCGATCATTGGGAACACGCAGCAGCAGACGTTCCAGGTCGTGTACGATGTGGCGGGTTCGAAGATTGGGTTCGCCGCCGGTGGGTGTGGGTAGTCGACCGGCGACCGGCGACCGGCGACCGTTGGGTTGGGGTTGGTAAATATAATAAGGAACAAAAAAAAGGCGTGGTAGTATCACTGAACAAAGACGATTGAAAATTCGAATGACCATGGGTCTACTGTTGACCGATATCACAGCCGTTAGTAATTGATTGAATAGTTTGATTGTGTGCATATAAATGTTGTGTTCGTGAGCTGTTCGATATATGCACGCCTTTCCTCCTCCCGGTTTCGATGGGGGGGGGGGAGGGCAGAATTGTAAATAGAAGGGATTGGGGTCCTGGGGAATAGGTTTCGGCCACGTGGAAAGTGACACGTGGCGCTCGTGTATGCATCATCTATTCGCTATGGTAGGAAACATGTCACATTTCTTTTTTCGGTGGGATGTCACGTTGTATTCGTGGGCTTGGATTCGGAAAGAGGCGGCGGCTAATTGGGGGCACTGTGATCGGAGGGACAGTCCTCTTCATGGGTGGGTCCCACCTGCGTCGAATGGTTGTGGACGCCACATCAAGGATAGAAGTACAACCCGTGACATTAGCTAGCATGAAATTTATCTTAGGAGATGGTTTCGAGCTGCACTTCCGACAACCTTTTCATTTGATCTCAATCCTCTATGGACAAAAATGGCCCTCACCTTACATCAAATTTAGATTTGATGCTACTCGCCTCCCTCTCCTGCTGCCATTGCCGGACCTAACCGAAACCTCATCACGACCACCGGACCTATCCGAACCCCCCCCACCACCGCCGGACCTAACCGAACCCCCCCATCCCCCCTCGTCGCCGGACCTAATGGATCTTCCTAACCTAAGATCTCCAAGGCATAGGATGAACCCTAGACCTAAAAATCTCAAAAACCTAAACCTATTACTAACCCGAACTCCTCTTCGCCGTTGCTGCCTTCACCTCCGCCTCCACCGCTCGCGCCCGTTGCCTTCGCTGCTCACGACCGCCTCTGCTTCCTTCACCTCCGCCTCCGTCTGCGCCCCACCGCCTGTGCCTCCGGCATGGTGACCGAGACAGGAGAGGAGCTGAGGGTGGTATCGGGATTAAAAATCCAAGGAAGGGATAAGTTTGGTTGGTTAGAGGGGCAGGAGCTCAAATCAAATGTTTTAATGGGTTTTTCCTAATGTTGGGTTCGTTAGAGGGGTCTTAGTCTAATAACCCCTCTTTTTTTTTTAGATCGATGGGTGTCTGGAAACCTTTCGGACAATGATCTACTTCGGGCTCCGACTAATCCCTCAATGAGTGAAGCTATGGGATCTCCGAGCCATAAACGAAGGAAATCCCCGGTACAACAGGTGGATCAAGTGGACCCAGAATCGTCAGTTCAATCGCATGAATACCTCATAAAGGCATTGGGTAGAGAGCAATGTTGGAGAGAGAACCCCCTTGGAGAAATCCCTTGGAGAACCTCCTTTGGAGTGCCGACTGCCTGCCGGGTGCCTGGGGGCTAGTCAGGGGTGCCTGGACGAATCAGGGATGGGTTGCTGGGTTTAACCCTTGGTATTTAAGGGTTGTTTGAGGGTTTATGTGTAGAGATGAATGAGGAAATTGTTGGGTGACCGAGGAGAGCCATCGGGAGAGCTTTTCTCAAGGGTTTGACAAAGGTGGATCTCCCTCCATGCCACCAGTAGATGTAGGAAAGATTTCCGAACCATCTAATATCTATGGTGTTTCCTATGGTGTATCGTGTATGTTTTTCTTCTTTTTCTCTCTCTTGTTTGTTTTGATTGTCTTGCATCTTCCCTTTCGTTTGTGATTTGTGTCATTAGTTTGGGTAAGATTTGTTACTAATTCCATTGCACATAACAATTTGGTATCAGAGCAAAGGTTGAGGTGCATGACGAGTTCATTGTCTAAATTTTTGGTGAAACCGATTTAGTACGTGGACATCCATCAATTCAAAATTGATGTTTTGAAGTTCATTGACACGGATAACTTTAGGATGTGGAGATGTGAATTCTTGGATGCACTAAACACACAAAATTTGGACGATACCCTGGAGTTGCAAGAGAAGCCAAAGGAAACCTCAGAAAAGGATTGAAAAGATGAATGTACTACTTGTGTAGTTATCAGGTCTTGCTTGACACATGTTATCAAATATCTTGTGATGATTGAGACGTCTGCAAAGAAGATATTAAAAATTATAGAGTCTAAATACTTGACCAAGAGTGTTAGAAATCATCTCCATTTGAAAAGAAGAGGCTTTACCACCTCCAGATGAGGAAAGTGGTCTTTATCGGGGAGCATCTAAACAGTGACACCAAACTTCTTGCTAATTTACCGAATATAGATGTAGTTACCTAAGATTAAGATAAGACACTGATCTTGCTGATCTCTCTTCCTGATGAGGAGTATGAGTACTTTGGTTTGACTTGGATCAATGAGTAGTCATTTTTGAGCTATGAAGACGTGATTATAATGTTGGTCAATTATGAGTACAAAAGAAAATATAAGGAGTCTTCACAGGTATCGACATCTGAGGCACTAATGACAAGAGGAATATTTGTGGCCTCATCGAAAGGGATCTAGTAATAGAGGAAAGTCGATCAAAATTGAGAGGTTGAAATCTAGGTAAAGATGAGTGTGCATTTTGTCATGAGATGGGATACTAAAAGAAAGACAGTCCGAAGTTGAAGAACAAAAAGAAGAAACAAAATTCTTCTGAAGCAAACATTGCACAAAAACAGGTGATGATGATTCTTATTCTTAAATTTTTTCATTATCTATTTCATCCATTATTTGTTATTCCAATTCTAGCGAATGGATTTTGAATAATTGTGCTATCTATCATGTTTGTCCCAATTAGAATCTGGGCCCAATTCATTGGACAACTATAAAGTGTATAATCAAATACCGCCATCGCACGAGGGATTATAAGTTAGTTTACACCTCACAATAATTGACGCCGATTGGATATATAGACTCTGACTTTATGTAAGATTTAGAATACAGAAAATCGATATCATAATTTATGTTCATGTTAGGAGGAGCAGCGGTTAGTTGATAGAGCGTGAAGCAGAAGTTCATTGTGTACTCTACCACAGAAGCTGAGTATGTTGCAGCATACAAAGTAGTAAAGGACACGATATGGCTCAAGAAATTTCTTATGGACTTGGGATGCATACCAGAGACTCAGTTACATATTGTGCTTTATTGCGATAATAGTAGAGCGATAGCACAAGCCAAGGAGCCAAGGTACCACCAGAAGGGAAAGTACATCGAGCGCAAATTCTACATGATCCTGCAGTTTCAAAATCACGGGCAAGTTGCGGTAACACAAATTGCATCTGTAGATAATGGTGCTGATCCCTTTATCAAGACGATATATCCAAGACATTCGAGCGACATGTGGACGTGATGAGAGTCAAAACTGTTTTGTTTCACTAGACCAAGTGGGAGATTGTTGGAGTTGGGTGTGTTCTTAGTTTGTAAACCTCTGCTTTGATTTACTAATAAAGGATGAATATTATCATATGAGGTGCATAATGGTGCATAATATTATTACGTGTTTTTTTAAAACAGAGAGGCATGGGTACATAGTAGTCCACCAAGTTAAAGACTAAGGGATTGATCCCATGTATCCTAAATAAATTTGTAGCTATGATCAGGTTGGTTGCCTCATCATGTTAGGTTATTGGGTATGATAGTACATGAGTGTCTTCACCATGGTCATCACCAGGCACAATGTCTATGGCTGAACGAAGCCAACATAGTTGTGGACGCGGAAAAAAGCGTGGGTCGTCTTTATTGCGAATCACACGAGATTACAATTGTGGCCGGGACCCGGGTGGCTCGGGTGTAGCGAGTCCGGGTTGCGGCGAGTTTTGATCAGGGGATTGTGGGAAAGATCTTCTGGGGGATCCCTTTGATCCGCGTCTCCACGTGGTGTTAATGCGAGAGCTCTGAAGGGGCTGCCCAGGACAGGGGTTTTACAGGGAGAGGGTTTTGGAGAGGCTAAGGAATGTCCACCGTTGCTTTGTCCCTTCCGTGCTTCGCGCTTTCTCGGCTAGGGGGTTTTCGGCTTCGTTCCTCGGTCTTCGCGTCTTCCTCGTTCCTTGCTTGACCTCGGCGTCCTTGATCGTCGGTTCGCGGCGTCGATCTAGTTTTTGGCGTTGGCTTTGGCTGTGGCTTTTTGGCTTTGGCTTGACTCCGGCGTGGCTCTGGCTTTTGCTTTGCTTCGGCGCTTGCACTTGGACGTAGCTGGGAGAGACTTGCGATGCTTTCGTTCTTCCGGACTTCGCGTCGTATCGGCTAGAACGTGCGGTGCTTTTGCTCGTGGCCGGCGTAGTCGCTTGGCTTTGGCACTTGCGTTGCTTTGGCGCGGGCTTTACTGGGGCTTTTGCTTTGGCTTCTTGCGTCGGCTTTAGCTTCAGCGTCAACTCGATCTTCTTCTTCGAACGACATGGGCTGCTTCTCCGGTGCTTCGACGATTTGCGTGTAGACTGGACTTCTCTTCTTCTCCGGGCTTCTTTGGCGTGATCGGAGTCGAAGAATGCTTTCGAAGATGGTGGGGGTAGCACCGATCTCCGTGCGACGGTTGTGGCGTCGGCTTTTGTTGATGAAGACGACGAGGGTAGCGACGGTCTCCGTGCGACGGTTGTAGCGTCGGCTTTTGTTGATGAAGACGACAGGGTAGGGACGCTTCAGACGATCTGCTCCAGGCTTTCTTCTTTGTGGATGGGGCAGGCATTTGTCGAAGACGCTGGGGTGATGACGCTTCGCTTCTCTCCTCCGGGCTTTGGGGCTTGATCGGGATCGAGGATTTGTTGGAGACGACGGAGTAGTGCCGCTCCTCTTCTTCTCCGGGCTTTTGGGCTTGATCGGAGTCGAAGCTTGTTGGAGATGACGGGGTAGTGCCGCTCTTCTTCTTCTCCGGGCTTTTGGGCTTGATCGGAGTCGAAGGCTTGTTGGAGACGACGGGGTAGTGCCGCTCCTCTTCTTCTCCGGGCTTTTGGGCTTGATCGGAGTCGAAGCTTGTTGGAGACGACGGGGTAGTGCCGCTCCTCTTCTTCTCCGAGCTTTTGGGCTTGATCGGAGTCGAAGCTTGTTGGAGACGACGGGGTAGTGCCGCTCCTCTTCTTCTCCGGGCTTTTGGGCTTGATCGGAGTCGAAGCTTGTTGGAGACGACGGGGTAGTGCCGCTCCTCTTCTTCTCCGGGCTTTTGGGCTTGATCGGAGTCGAAGCTTGTTGGAGACGACGGGGTAGTGCCGCTCCTCTTCTTCTCCGGCCTTTGCTTCTGGCGTCTTCGGAGTCGAAGGGTTCTTCTTCTCCGAGCTTTCTTCTTCGTGCACGGAGTCGAAGGGCTGATCTTCGTGTGCAGGGGTCTTCACATTGATGAGGACTTTCAGTAAGCCGATCCCTCGGGACAGGCTTGACTGTGCCTCGTGAAGCCTTGGGTCGATGAAGAAGCGTCTCCTCTTTTGCAGAGCTCCCGCGCTTTGTCTTCAATCTTCCGACCTATCGACCTTGGTGACGGTTATGGTGTCGGCATCTTCTCCGGGCTTTTGGGCTTGATCGGAGTCAAAGGCTTTGTTGACGACGACGGGTGTAGTGCCGCTTCTCTTCTTCTCCGGGCTTTTGGGCTTGATCGGAGTCGAAGCTTGTTGGAGACGACGGGGTAGTGCCGCTCCTCTTCTTCTCCGGGCTTTTGTGCTTGATCGGAGTCGAAGCTTGTTGGAGACGACGGGGTAGTGTCGCTCCTCTTCTTCTCCGGGCTTTTGTGCTTGATCGGAGTCGAAGCTTGTTGGAGACGACGGGGTAGTGCCGCTCCTCTTCTTCTCCGGGCTTTTGTGCTTGATCGGAGTCGAAGCTTGTTGGAGACGACGGGGTAGTGCCGCTCCTCTTCTTCTCCGGCCTTTGCTTCTGCCGTCTTCGGAGTCGAAGGGTTGTTCTTCTCCGAGCTTTCTTCTTCGTGCACGGAGTCGAAGGGATGATCTTCGTGTGCAAGGGTCTTCACGTTGATGAGGACTTTCAGTAAGCCGATCCCTCGGGACAGGCTTGACTGTGCCTCGTGAAGCCTTGGGTCGGTGAAGAAGCGTCTCCTCGTTTGCAGAGCACCCGCGCTTTGTCTTCAATCTTCGACCATTTTTTCCTTCCCCCACCCCCTCTATTTATAGGCAAAGAGGTGGGGAGAGAGATATGGGAACTTTTTAATTTCAAATCCCTTTTGTATCTCTCTCATAATTACCCGGATTTTATTCATCCATTGATGAGGGGAATAACATTTAGTTGTTTTCCTTTTCTGGCGGGTGCAATTATGGCTGGATTTTGCGCACGAAATCGATGGCGATCGGGCGCTTCGTCTTGTGCGTCGGATCGAGGGATCGGCGCAGATCCGCGTGTGTGCAGACGTCATACGCTACCTCCCCCCGCGCATGGCGGTATTTCTTTCCTTTTCTTTCTTTTCTTTCCTTTTTCTTTTCTTTCTTTTCTTTTCTTTCCTTTTCTTTTCTTTCCTTTTTCTTTTCTTTCTTTTCTTTTCTTTCCTTGCAGGGCCGGCCGGCCCCCCCCCTCATGGGGTTCAGTCCCCACTAGGGCCGGCCCTATGGGGTTCGGACCCTAGTAGGGGCCGGCCCCTCTTGAAGTGGGGTCCGGGTCCGCATCGGCGCGCGCGAGTCGGGTCCGCATGTCGGGTTTGCATCCACGTCGGTGCGCGCGAGTTGGGTCCGCGTGTCGGGTTTGCATCCGCGTCGGCACACGTAAGTCGGGTTCGGGTCCGACGAAATTCGTGTGTCTACAAATGCCCCCTCAAGGACAAGTGCGTCGGTGAGAGCGTGTAGGGTTTGGACACGTAAGAATCGTAGAGCGCTTGTCCTTGATTCCTTTTGTGGGCAGGGTTGGGAGTCTGTTTAAGGACCCCTACCCCCTTCATCCACCATTGTGCTTCTTTGCGAAGGTTCTGCCGGCTTCTGGAGACCGCTGTCGGAAGAGAGCTGCCTGGGGTTGCACGAGACTTGCTCCGTCCTTCCGGTGTTGCCTCTTTCGTCTTTTTTTTTTTTTTTTTTTTTTTTTTTTTCTTTTTTTTGGACCACGGGAGCTGCAGTGGCAGTGGTAGGGTCGGTCGAGGCTGCGGCGGCTGGGTACGAGGTCAGCGGCGCGCGGCGCGCAGAGCTGGGTGCCGGTGCGAGTAGTTGGCTGTGGCTCTTGCTTGTAGAGAAGACCTTCGCTATGGTTTCGATCATCTTCTTCGTTGCGGACCTCTTTTTGCTCCAAAGATTGCACGGACGTCGAAGGTGGCCGCTGTACGGAGTTCGAGTGTGGCACGAAGGCGGCTGGAGTGCGAGGATGGCCACGATGCATCTCGGCGGAGGACTATTGCCCCTTCTTCGGTGTGGGAGTGCAATGGCGAGGCCGATTGTCGCAGCCGAGGTCGATGACGCAGGCGTAACGAGAGAAGGAGGCGGAGTCGTCGTGGCCGAAAGCGATGACGACGGCGCAAAGAGAGGAGGTGGAGTCATCGCGGGTCAGGTATGGCGACTCTAACTCCTTCTTCTTTCTTTCTTTCTTTTTTTCTTTTCTTTTTTTTTTTTTTTTCCTTTTCTTTTCTTTTCTTTTCTTTCTTTTCTTTCCTTTTCTTTTCTTTCCCTTTTTTTTTTTTTTTCTTTCCTTTTCTCTTCCTTCCTTTTCTTTTTCTTTCTTTTCTTTCTTTCTTCTTCTTCTTCTGGTTCTGGTACGCGGGGGCAACGGCAGCAGCGGCTCGGTGCTGCGGTGGCGGCGATGGCCCGGGCGCAGGTCGGAGGTCGCGGCACGCGCGGAGGGACCCTGGCGCGGGGCGCGAGCGGCGGTGGCTGCGGCACGCGCGGAGTGGCCCTGGCGCGGGGCGGCTGGGGTGTCGCGGTGGCGGGTCCGGGCGCGGGTGGTGCGAGGCCAGAGGCCGGGGCGGCGACGGCTTGGTCGGGCGCGGCGGCCAGCGGAGGTGGCGCGGAGGTGGAGTCGGGCCGGCGTCCCCGAGTCAGGCGGCGAAGGAGGGGGGCTGCAGGCCCCGCCTTTTTCTTTCTCTCTTTTCTCTCTCTTTTTTTTTTTTTTTTTCTTTTTCTTTTGTGTTGGGTGCTGATTGGAGAGGGAGCGCGGTGCAGGCTGCTGCTGCCCTCTTTTTTCTTTTTTTTTTTTCTTCTTTTTTTTTTTTTTTTTTCTCTTTTTTTTTTTTCTTTCTTTCTTTCTTTTTCTTTCCTTCTTCTTCTGGTCCGCGAAGGCGGCAGGCGGCGCGGCTGTCGGAGCAGGCAGCGGCGGCGACGGCCCACAGCGCTGGCTGCAGTATGCACGGCGCGGGGGCCAGGAGCGAGTGGCGCGGAGGCCCGGCGCGGTCGCAGAAGCAACGAGGGCAGCCGCCGGTGCGACTCTGAGTCGGGCGGGCCCCGATTGGGTCAGAGGTGGAACGCAGTGGCAATGGCGGTGCGACTCCGAGTCGGGCGGGCCCCGATCGTGTTGGAGAAGGGACGTGGTGGTAACGGCGGCGTCTCCGGGTCGGCCGGGCGTGGGGCGCAGCTGCGGCTCGGCGCGCGGGGTTGAGTGCAGGCGGCATGGGTACGTGGCGCAGACGACGGGTGTGCGGAGCGGCGCTGGCGTGGCATAGGCGGGCGGTGGCCAGGCTTCAAGCTGCGCGAGTGGTGTGCGGCGCTTGAAGACGAAGGCTTCCGTCGGCTTGGAGACGAAGGCTTCTTCGATGCTTGGAGACCGTCGGCGGAAGAGTGCTGCCTGGGGTTGCTCGAGACTTGCTCCGTCTTCCCGGTGTCGCCTCTTTCGTCGACGGAGGCGGCGATGGTGCGCGACGCTTGAAGACGAAGGCTTCCGTCGGCTTGGAGACGAAGGCTTCTTCGATGCTTGGAGACCGTCGGCGGAAGAGTGCTGCCTGGGGTTGCACGAGACTTGCTCCGTCTTCCCGGTGTCGCCTCTTTCGTCGACGGCGGCGGCGATGGTGCGCGTCGCTTGAAGACGAAGGCTTCCGTCGGTCTTGGAGACGAAGGCTTCTTCGATGCTTGGAGACCGTCGGCGGAAGAGTGCTGCCTGGAGTTGCACGAGACTTGCTCCGTCTTCCCGGTGTCGCCTCTTTCGTCGACGGTGGTGGCGATGGTGCGCGTCGCTTGAAGACGAAGGCTTCCGTCGGTCTTGGAGACGAAGGCTTCTTCGATGCTTGGAGACCGTCGGCGGAAGAGTGCTGCCTGGGGTTGCACGAGACTTGCTCCGTCTTCCCGGTGTCGCCTCTTTCATCGACGGCGGCAACGATGGTGCGCGGTGCTTGAAGACGAAGGCTTCCGTCGGCTTGGAGACGAAAGCTTCAGTCTTGGCGGCGAAGCATTCTTCGGCGGCTTGGAGCCGAAAGATTCTTCAGCGGAGTGTTATCGTCTTCTTGGTGCGGGAGCATAATGACAACGGCACGGCAAAAAGACGAAGCCGAGTGTGGTGGCAATCGCCTGGCGCGAGGATGAGTCGAAGGCGTTGAAGGCCAGGGAAGGTGGCTCCCTTTTTTTTTTTTTGGAATTGACTTTACCTCTCGATCGGTCTTGCACTTTTTATATCCTTGCAAGATTCGTCCCCCTGAGTACCTTCCGAAGGCTGGCTAGATTATTGATGAGGTCAACTGCGGGTTTAGAGTTACTAGCGAGGTTGCACCTTTTTGGTAGCAATGTCAGCTTGAAGGACACCGAGATGGGCGTTCTGAAGAGGATGACGAGGCCACGAGCATCAATCAAGGAGTAGACTGCTTTGGTTGTCTTTTGCTTGTCGATCTTGACCTTGATGACAACTCCAGTGGTTCTTTTGGCTTTGTGGAGGTCACGAAGGCTGCGGTTGTTATTTATGCGTCCGCCATTCTTCGGGTTGCTGCTTTTGACTTCAGTGGCAGTTTCCATCCTTCAGGTTGGCCTGAGTCTTTGCATGAGCCCGGTGGATTTCAAGGCAACGACTCTTTTTCTGCGGAGCAGATGCGCACCTTCTTTGGAGGGTGGCGAGCTTCATTGCTTACGACGGTCTTCGCTGGAGGACGCTTCCTTGGGCTTAGCTGCGACTGAGGGGGAGAGACGTCAAGCATCGCTTCAGAAGCTGGAGAATGCCCGAGCGACCAAGAAGACTTCTGGAGCAGAGTTTGTGAAGCAGCGGAAAGCTGGCGACGCATCGAGAGTTGACTGCTTCCCTACCCCTGGAATTGCAGCACGTGTAAGCTGTTGGGAGCGAGCCACTTTGGCGCCTTAGGGACTTCGACTTGCCATACTCGTGCGTCGCTTTAGAAGCTGGAGTTCCTTTTGGGGAAAGCTCGAGCGACCGAAAAGACGTCTAGAGCAGAGCTTGCGAAGCGGCATGAAGAGCTGATGAAGTGCCGAGAGCTGGTGGAGCAATCGAGAAGGCTTCCAAGGCGGACTATGCGAAGTGGTGTGCATAGCTGGCGATGCGTCAGAAGTTCACGACCTCTCTATCCTGGGAGTTGCAGCACGTGTAGGCCGCGGGAGGCGAGCTGCTTCAGCGCCTCCGAGACTTTGACTTTCTTATTATCTTTTGGTTTGCTGACTGGACTTGTGGATTATGCACTCACTTGCCTCTGGACTGGCCTCCTGGGACAGCGTTGGGATGTTTCCTTTTTTTTTTTTTTTTTTTTGTCTGGACTGAACCTTTGTAGGTTGCCTACGTACCCTACTGAGAGGGATCAAGTCGCACGTAGTTCGTTTATTCACTTTTTTTTTTTGGGCAAGGGGGGTAACCCTGCGTTAGGCAAAGTACCTTTTGAGGGACTTGCCACTGGTAGGCAGAGTCGCCACTGGTTCGCAGCTGTCGCCCACCTTCTTCGCTTCAATATAGTTGGAAGTGAAGATCTTCTTGACTGGAGTTTTGATGATTGCTGGAGTTTGACTGGAGTCGATGCCCCGGCAATTTGGAAGGATTTGTTCGCCGCTTTTGCAGAGACGAGCTTGAGTCTTTGTCAGGCGATGTGGTATTGCAGCTGAGGGTAGTGATCCCATGTGTGCCATGCTTTCTTTGCTGCGGCTGGATTTGAACATTGACTCGGTGGAGTTTTGCCCCCGAGTGTTTTCTGACTTGATTGCAAGTTGCTCAGAGCTGGTGCGCTCGGAAGACTCGGTCGAGCTCGAGATGTGCAACAGACCACGTAACGGTAGTGTCATCTCTTGCAACGTGCTGAAGTTGGCCCCGAAGAATGATGACGCTGGTTCCTTTGCTGGAGGGGAAGGCGATCGTCCTGGTTTGCGAAGCCATTGAGGTACGAGCCGCAGGACTGAAGCAACTTGAGCAGGCAACGGAATGCATCGCATCGAGCTTGATTTGAAGTTGATGTGAATTTTCCGTCTTGGTGCTGGCGCTTCTTTGTCTTTGTGCGCTGTCTGGATGGAGGATGTCACTAATTTTGCAAGTTGAGAGCTTTTGTCCCTCGCAGCTGCTTTGACTCCCTGAGCTCGTAGAGGTTTTGCTGGATGAGCTTCTGCAACGAGATCTTTCACTTGGTAAAACTCAGCATCAGCAAGGTGTGCTTTAGCCTTGTTGAACAGCTTGTCGTTGGCAGCGATGCTTCTTCCCATGCTTTCGATGTTGGTATCGCTTTCTTCATCGACTTCTCGGGGCACTTGGTGGACTTCCATCACGTAGCAGCAGACCTTGAAGTCTTGATCAGCTTCAAGGAAGCGATTGGGAAGGAACTCCTGGAGTGTTGTCGGCTCTAGGAAGCTTTGTTGGAGAAAATTTTTCAGATTTGCTGGTGGTACTTTGGACGTCTTTTTTCCTGGAGCATCATTCTTTTCCTTGAAGGACTTTCTTCTGGGGAATTTTCTTCTTGCCCGGTCTTTATCCAGACGTGCTATCATGTAGCTTGATCGTCGTGACCTTCTCCTTCGAGGCGCCATAGCCCGTGTGTTTTCTTCAGTAAGATCTTCTTTGCCAAGATGAAGAACTGGTGCTGCGACTGAAGGCTCTTCTTTGATCGGAAGGACTTGCTCTTCTAGAGACTGTACCGATTCATCTTCTGATCCCCAGCCGGTTGGCTTGATTTCTTTGTTTGGAATCGAAGGAGGTATGGAGTAGAGGACATAGAAGTCGAGCTTACCTGATGGTTGGTCTAGCAGGTTGACTTCGGGGCTTCTCTGTTCGTCTCTCGCTTTAAGCATGTGCCAGGACGTAGCTTCGTTTGGAAGATGGAGTGCTTGCATGAGAGACGGTTGCCCCCAAGACAGTAAGGATTTGGCCCTAGGCACTGAAGAAGTATGCCGTCGTCGTCTTCTTGGACTGCCCCCTTTCTTTGAGTCATCAACGGTGGACTGCCCCCCTTCTGCGAGGACCGACGGGGCATCTTGCAATTCGTCGTCCGAAGTAGAAGTATCACCGTTGTCGGGATCCGGAATAGAGATATGATTGACGGTAGCCATGGGTGGGTGGGTGGGTGTTGAAACGAAGTCCTGGATTGGCATTCCCAGACGATCGAACGCTGACTTCTTTTTTGATTGCTTAACTAGCCCGAGTCTTTCGAACACAGACGTGCGTTTTCGATTCGACCGGTTTTTACCACCTCTGATTTGCTTCTGGAACAAGGCCTGGCATCGAGCCCGTCGTCGTCTTCTTTTGCTGTCGGGATGGCTTGCGTAAGCAGAGCGTGCATCGGAGATTATCGATTCTTCGGCTGCTTCATCTGCCATCCTCGCCTCGATGTAGTTCGAGGTGAAGGTCTTCTTCGTTGCGGTTCTGATGACCAACGGAGCTTGACTGGAGCCGATGCCTCGGCGGTTCGGGGGAATTTGCTCTCTGTTTTGAAACAGCCGAGCTTGAGTTATCGTCATCCCATGCGGAGTTGCTGCTGGTGGGAGTGTGCCCATGGCGCTTTCCATGTTGTAGCCAGCTCTAAACAGCAACTTGGCAGCGTTTTGCCCCCAACTCCCTTTCGGCTTGAATCCGAGTTGCTCGAGGTCTGCTGATTTGACGGGTCTGCTTGGGTTCGGAGCTTCCGTCAGGCTAGGTAATGGCACCGTCATTTCTTGCAGAGTGATGACGTTGGCCTGAGATAACGACGGGGCCAGCTTCCTTGTCGGAGTAGAAGGCGATCGCTCGGATTTACGGAGCCACTGCGGCGTGAGACGCAGGATAGGTGCCGTTTGGACTGGCAAAGGGGTATGTTGCATTGCTCTTGGCTCGAAGCTGATGCGCATCCTTTGCCTGGGTTTCGGCGTTCCTTGGACCTTGAGTCTTGCCTCGTCAGAGGGTGGCACCGGATTCACGGGAAGAGGAGTCTTGTCCTGCTTTACTTCAATCTTTTGGGCTCGAGGAGCTTTAGCTGGCAGAACTTCCGCGACCAGGCCCTTTGCTTGGTAGAACTTAGCGTCGGCCAGGTGTGCCTCGACCTCGTTGAATGGCTTGTCGTCCGCAACTATGCACCTCTCCACGCCTTCTTCGTAGTACTTGAGGCACTGGTGCCAGGTGGATACCACGATGCCGTTCTCGTGCAGCCATGGTCTTCCCAACAGGAGGCGATATGACGTCTGGCAATCGATGATATGGAAGAGGACCGTTGTATCCAGCGGGCCGATGGAAAGCTTCAAACGAATGATTCCGACGGTGGACTGTCCGCCCTGGTTGAAGCCTTGAATGACCAATTGACTTGGTGAGAGCTGGTCGTCGGTGATGCCGAGTTGCCGCATCGTCTGGATAGGCATGATGTTGACGACGGAGCCACAGTCCAACAAGATTCGGTTCACTGGCTTCTCCTTGATGTATCCCGAGACGTAAAGAGGCCGGTTGTGCAATCGCGTCCCGAGTTGCAGGTCCTCATCTGAAAAGGTTATCGTCGCATCACACGAGGCCACAGCTTTGTATCTTTGATCGTCCTTCCTCTTCCTTTTGTAGCTATCTGGATCGGCCAAGGCCGCCGCCATTGCCAAGCGAGCCTTCTTCGGAAGATGCAAAGCCTCTACGAGCGGCATGTGCAAGATTGCTTCGTCGTGAGAGGCAGTGCCCCCTTCGTCGGAATCGTCTCCCTCATCTGTGGAGTCGCCTTCTCCAGAAGTTTCGCTTTCGTTCTTTCCTTCCGACGCCTCATGGACTTCGACCATGCAACAAGACACCTTGATGTGTTGGTCCACTGGGAGGAAGTGATCCGGGAAGAACTCCTGCAAGGTTGTCGGCTCTGGAAGGCTCTGCTGAAGGAGATCGTCTTGGCTTGCTGGCGGTACTTTGAACGCCTTCCTCCCCGGAGTCTTGCTTTTCTTCTTGTAGGTCTTCTGCTTGGTGAATCCCCTCATCACACAATCTTGTTTGAGCTTCTTCTCTTGCCATGGCTTTCGCCGCCGCGGTAGCATGACCCATGCTTCTTCATCGGTGGATTCCCCTCCGCTAGGATGATGGTCGACAGCAGCAACTGGTTCCCTCGGAGGTACTTGTTCTTCTGGAGGCTCTACTGACTCGTCTTCTGATCCCCAGCCGGTGGGCTTGATTTCTTCAGCTGAAACCAATGGAGGCTTTGAATAGAGGACGTAATAGTCGAACTTCTCTGAAGGCTGGCCTAGCAGACCGACTTCCGGATCTCCTTGCTCGTATCTTTTCTGGAGAGCGTATTGGGACGCAGCATTGCTTGGAAGAGGTGCTGGCGTGAGCGATGATTCCCCCCAGGGCAGCGGTGTTTCCTCCTCGGTGAGCGCAGGAGTATACTGACGTCGCTTCGAGACTTTTGGCTGGGAAGTTGACTTAGCGATTGGAGCTTGACGGTTGATGCGCAATTTGGGCATGCTTCGCCGAGCAGCGACGAGTACTGGCGAGAAGGAGCCGAAGGTGATGGACGTCATGTTGGCCGTAGCAACCTCCCCGGAGTCGATCTCTATCTTCCCTTGCTTTGCGAGCGCCATGATTCTTTCCTTGAAGACGAAGCATCTTTCGATGGGATGACTCACCATCCGGTGGTATTTGCAGAAGAGAGGGTCGTCGACGCGATGCATCTGCTCGGGCCTCTTCGAAGGAGGGAGATCTATCATCTTCTCTTGCAACAGTTGGTCGAACATGGAGGAGACTTCCGAGTCTGGGAAAGGGTACTCCTTGGCTTCGAGCTCCTCTAGAGTCATCCTTTGTCTCGGAGGCGGAGGCGGCGGTATGGCGACTCCCTTCTTCTGATCCGGCTTGCCACCGATCTTGAGTGGTTTGGAGGTTGAAGCGACGTCAGCAACATTGACTTGTTTCGGTTTCGTTGCCGGTGGCTTGTCCCTCTTTTCTATCTTCAAGAAATCCTTGTTCTTCGATTCCCCGTGATTTGCTAGGCTGAGTTCCATGTCATGAGCCCGTGTTGCGAGTTCTTCGAAAGACCGAGGCTTGATACCTTTGAGGATGTAGAGCAGACCCCAGTGCATGCCTTGGGTGCACATCTCGATGGCCGAGTCTTCAGATAAGCGGTCTCGTGAATTCAGCGCGAGGTTCCTCCACCTGTCGATGTAGTCGATCACTGGCTCATCCTTCCTTTGCTTGACGGCGGTGAGTTCGATCATACTGACTATACGTCTGGTGCTGTAGAAGCGATTGAGGAACTCCCTTTCCATCTGGTCCCAGCTGTCGATGGTCCCTGCAGGAAGATCAACGTACCAGTCGAACGCGTTGCCTTTGAGGGTGCGAACGAATTGCTTCACCATCTCGTCGCCATATGTGCCGGCATTATTGCAGGTCTCGATGAAGTGGGCGACGTGCTGTCTCGGATTTCCCTTTCCGTCGAAGTGCTGAAACTTTGGTGGCTGGAATCCGACTGGGAAGCGTAGCTGCTGGATCCTCGTAGTGTAGGGCTTCAAGTATGCTGCCGTGATCGGAGGAAGGCCACTGCCGTGAGAACGCATCATGTTGGCTATCAACGCTTGGACTTGCTGAGCACTCATCGCAGCCGTTGCCGGAGGTTGTGTGGCCACCGGGGCTGGCATTGGGGAGACGACTTCCACTGGGATGGGAGCCGAGGAGAGCGCTGGAGTAACTGCTTGAATCGTCGGAACAACCTCTGTAGGAGCGGGAGTTGAAGACGGAACTGGAGCGGCTACTGGAGAAGCGACGGGTTGGCCGACTGCTGCAGCGTCCTTTGCGCTTAGCTTTTGGAGCAGAGTGTTGATGTGATGATCCTTCTCCTCCATTAGCCGAGTAATCTGCGCCATGTGCTCGTTCATCTGCATGACTTGGAGCTGAAGAGCGGACAGAGGGTGATGACGGAGGACATCTCGGTGTTGCATGTTCGCATCCTCGCCATCATCATCGGAGACGTAGTTACGCCGACTTGCTTCTGGCTGATGATTGATGTTTGCCCCCTGCAGAGGAGGTGCGATGTCTGCTGGAGAACCCGAACGGGTTCGGGGTTGGGGCTGGTCCTCCCCAAACTTCTGGACATGGATTCCAGGATCGAGGCTCGTTCCTTTATGCACCAGGGCCTCGTCGGCGCTTTGGCGAGCATCTTCGGTAGTAGCTTCTGGCACGAAGACGTCCGCAAGAGTCCGGGTACGCCGAGTGTAGATGCGCACCATTGGAGGAGCATCACCCTCCGAATTTACTGGATCACCGTGTCGGAGTAGAGGAGACTCGGCGATTGGTGAGAGGCTTGGAGCAAACACATCGTTGTTTGTTCCGGCCATTGCAAACTTCAAGCAGCTTCTTCAACCGTACGGATGAAAGGAGAAGATGTCCCACCGGGCGTGCCAGAAATCTGTGGACGCGGAAAAAAGCGCGGGTCGTCTTTATTGCGAATCACACGAGATTACAATTGTGGCCGGGACCCGGGTGGCTCGGGTGTAGCGAGTCCGGGTTGCGGCGAGTTTTGATCAGGCGATTGTGGGAAAGATCTTCTGGGGGATCCCTTTGATCCGCGTCTCCACGTGGTGTTCGTGCGAGAGCTCTGAAGGGGCTGCCCAGGACAGGGGTTTTACAGGGAGAGGGTTTTGGAGAGGCTAAGGAATGTCCACCGTTGCTTTGTCCCTTCCGTGCTTCGTGCTTTCTCGGCTAGGGGGTTTTCGGCTTCGTTCCTCGATCTTCGCGTCTTCCTCGTTCCTTGCTTGACCTCGGCGTCCTTGATCGTCGGTTCGCGGCGTCGATCTAGTTTTTGGCGTTGGCTTTGGCTGTGGCTTTTTGGCTTTGGCTTGACTCCGGCGTGGCTCTGGCTTTTGCTTTGCTTCGGCGCTTGCACTTGGACGTAGCTGGGAGAGACTTGCGATGCTTTCGTTCTTCCGGACTTCGCGTCGTATCGGCTAGAACGTGCGGTGCTTTTGCTCGTGGCCGGCGTAGTCGCTTGGCTTTGGCACTTGCGTTGCTTTGGCACGGGCTTTACTGGGGCTTTTGCTTTGGCTTCTTGCGTCGGCTTTAGCTTCAGCGTCAACTCGATCTTCTTCTTCGAACGACGTGGGCTGCTTCTCCGGTGCTTCGACAATTTGCGTGTAGACTGGACTTCTCTTCTTCTCCGGGCTTCTTTGGCGTGATCGGAGTCGAAGAATGCTTTCGAAGATGGTGGGGGTAGCACCGATCTCCGTGCGACGGTTGTGGCGTCGGCTTTTGTTGATGAAGACGACGAGGGTAGCGACGGTCTCCGTGCGACGGTTGTAGCGTCGGCTTTTGTTGATGAAGACGACAGGGTAGGGACGCTTCAGACGATCTGCTCCAGGATTTCTTCTTCGTGGATGGGGCAGGCGTTTGTCGAAGACGCTGGGGTGATGACGCTTCGCTTCTCTCCTCCGGGCTTTGGGGCTTGATCGGGATCGAGGATTTGTTGGAGACGACGGAGTAGTGCCGCTCCTCTTCTTCTCCGGGCTTTTGGGCTTGATCGGAGTCGAAGCTTGTTGGAGACGACGGGGTAGTGCCGCTCCTCTTCTTCTCCGGGCTTTTGGGCTTGATCGGAGTCGAAGGCTTGTTGGAGACGACGGGGTAGTGCCGCTCCTCTTCTTCTCCGGGCTTTTGGGCTTGATCGGAGTCGAAGCTTGTTGGAGACGACGGGGTAGTGCCGCTCCTCTTCTTCTCCGGGCTTTTGGGCTTGATCGGAGTCGAAGCTTGTTGGAGACGACGGGGTAGTGCCGCTCCTCTTCTTCTTCGGGCTTTTGGGCTTGATCGGAGTCGAAGCTTGTTGGAGACGACGGGGTAGTGCCGCTCCTCTTCTTCTCCGGGCTTTTGGGCTTGATCGGAGTCGAAGCTTGTTGGAGACGATGGGGTAGTGCCGCTCCTTTTCTTCTCCGGCCTTTGCTTCTGGCGTCTTCGGAGTCGAAGGGTTCTTCTTCTCCGAGCTTTCTTCTTCGTGCACGGAGTCGAAGGGATGATCTTCGTGTGCAAGGGTCTTCACATTGATGAGGACTTTCAGTAAGCCGATCCCTCGGGACAGGCTTGACTGTGCCTCGTGAAGCCTTGGGTCGATGAAGAAGCGTCTCCTCTTTTGCAGAGCTCCCGCGCTTTGTCTTCAATCTTCCGACCTATCGACCTTGGTGACGGTTATGGTGTCGGCATCTTCTCCGGGCTTTTGGGCTTGATCGGAGTCAAAGGCCTTGTTGACGACGACGGGTGTAGCACCGCTTCTCTTCTTCTCCGGGCTTTTGGGCTTGATCGGAGTCGAAGCTTGTTGGAGACGACGGGGTAGTGCCGCTCCTCTTCTTCTCCGGGCTTTTGTGCTTGATCGGAGTCGAAGCTTGTTGGAGACGACGGGGTAGTGCCGCTCCTCTTCTTCTCCGGGCTTTTGTGCTTGATCGGAGTCGAAGCTTGTTGGAGACGACGGGGTAGTGCCGCTCCTCTTCTTCTCCGGGCTTTTGTGCTTGATCGGAGTCGAAGCTTGTTGGAGACGACGGGGTAGTGTCGCTCCTCTTCTTCTCCGGCCTTTGCTTCTGGCGTCTTCGGAGTCGAAGGGTTCTTCTTCTCCGAGCTTTCTTCTTCGTGCACGGAGTCGAAGGGATGATCTTCGTGTGCAAGGGTCTTCACGTTGATGAGGACTTTCAGTAAGCCGATCCCTCGGGACAGGCTTGACTATGCCTCGTGAAGCCTTGGGTCGGTGAAGAAGCGTCTCCTCGTTTGCAGAGCTCCCGCGCTTTGTCTTCAATCTTCGACCATTTTTTCCTTCCCCCACCCCCTCTATTTATAGGCAAAGAGGTGGGGAGAGAGATATGAGAACTTTTTAATTTCAAATCTCTTTTGTATCTCTCTCATAATTACCCGGATTTTATTCATCCATTGATGAGGGGAATAACATTTAGTTGTTTTCCTTTTCTGGCGGGTGCAATTATGGCTGGATTTTGCGCACGAAATCGATGGCGATTGGGCGCTTCGTCTTGTGCGTCGGATCGAGGGATCGGCGCAGATCCGCGTGTGTGCAGACGTCATACGCTACCTCCCCCCGCGCATGGCGGTATTTCTTTCCTTTTCTTTCTTTTCTTTCCTTTTTCTTTTCTTTCTTTTCTTTTCTTTCCTTTTCTTTTCTTTCCTTTTTCTTTTCTTTCTTTTCTTTTCTTTCCTTGCAGGGCCGGCCGGCCCCCCCCCTCATGGGGTTCAGTCCCCACTAGGGCCGGCCCTATGGGGTTCGGACCCTAGTAGGGGCCGGCCCCTCTTGAAGTGGGGTCCGGGTCCGCATCGGCGCGCGCGAGTCGGGTCCGCATGTCGGGTTTGCATCCACGTCGGTGCGCGCGAGTTGGGTCCGCGTGTCGGGTTTGCATCCGCGTCGGCACACGTAAGTCGGGTTCGGGTCCGACGAAATTCGTGTGTCTACAATAGTGTACAGATTGGTGAGCAGACACAAGTTCACTAAGTCGTGTTTCTGGTTAGGGTAAAATGGTCCTAAACCCTGAGGAACCACGACTGATGGGCTAACCAGTTATGTGGTGATTTGGAACACCAATGTGTGAGGGTTCAATTATATGACCTAAAACCACAGTATACCAGGTTACCTGGCTGGCGTCAATGTGCCACTCATGTAGGCCATCTATACCCATAACCGGAGGTACATTTTTTGGTCTGACTAGCATCGTATTAAACCCAGGCATGGTGGTTATCAATTAGGCTGTTGACTAGATCCGGTTACTTAGTAGGGTAATCGGAGGTACGACGTATGTAGTCAACCTGGAAGGAACCAACTTATATGAGCACTCAAGTCTGAAGGTATTCTCTACCGCTCGAGTTGCATCATAACACCAAGTGGAGGGACATCGAGTGTACCACTACTAAGAGGAGAGCAGGGATATATAGGAGAACATAGTAAGTCAAGGAGGAATGAAGTGCTGCTTACGTCGCACTATGGGTGGTTACTGATGTTAACTCGGACTTAGAGGATCGATGGTACACTCGGGTAGTGAGTCGATCGAGTTCAAGTTGGATTCCATGAACCCTAGTCCCTGAAGGTTCCACCTGATCGAGATTATATACGGTCCTTATACTATCTCCTCGAAACACAAGATACAGTTAAAGGAAGCATGAAGTCCAAGTCTACGTTACGTGTGTGCTTCGCACTAGTGCACGGTAGATACATAGTTTCTACGTAATTTCATGTATGTGCTAATAGAAAACCCTAGCATAGCACAGAGACACACATTGTCATCCCTTACCATGAGTAGACTCTGCTACATGGGTGCGATGCACTTGGGTATGTTGTGAGTTGACTAGTTGAGTTTACTTGGGGCACCCCGGTGAATAGTGAAATAACTAGTGTACTTCACTTATGTGTGTCATGCGAGTTCTCACGCATGTAGGACGATCGGTTAATGACATAGCGACGTTTCGATAAAACCAAACATCACTGTGCACTAAGGGAGGCCAGATTATGGGTATGGGGACATGCATGATTGGCCCCCCTTGTTTATAGGAGTGGAGCTCCTTAATAGGGGGCGACCCTATTATATAGGGCATAAGGTTTGACTTGGGGTTTCCACCCCTAGAAGCGGGGGAAACAAGCGAGAGAAGTAAGGGCCGACCCGCCTACGCAACCTAGGGGGCCGGTCTCATCAAAAGGAGCAAGGGGAGAGAGGTGGCCGACCCTATTGAAGCCATACCCGACCCCCCCCCCCCCCCCCTCAAGCTCTCAATCTCTCTTCTCTTTCTCTCGTCTCCCTCGCTTGCAACTTCGTCTTCCTTTCGTGATGTCTTCGTAGACGAGAGGGGGCACTCAAAAACCCTTCATTAGCGCACAATGCATTGTGTGAGATCGAGTGAACATTGAAGGCATCGTCTCCCGCGTACCGTCGGCTTCTTCGCGGACTATCTTCTATCTCCATCGACAAAGAAGACAATTCTTTACGATTAAAAGATCCGCACGAAGGTATTCAATATCCTAACTTATAGATCTAACATAGAATCGAATTGCATGCATGCTAGTTGTTCGGATTGCAAGATTGTCGTTAGGGTGTTCGATTCACGTGTACACACGTGCACATATGTAGCAAGTTTCAATAAAAATTTTAATCGTGTAACGCGCACCGCGTATGGTTTTTGGATCGATAAATCACTTCCGTTGCGAGCCTCTACTATTGGATTTTTCCAATAGTTACATTGCAGCTCGTCAACCGTTCTGCATGTCAAGACTCCTCGGGGAATCATCGAAGATGTAGTAATATAAGTAGATAAATTCTACTTCCCGGTGGACTTTCTAGTCTTGGACATGGAATCAGTTAGGAACCCCTCTCACCAAATCCTAGTTATCCTTGACCGTTCTTTCCTTGCGATAGAAAATGCGTCTATCAACTACCACAGTTGAGTTATGGACATATTTTTTGGGAATATGAGAGTCAAACTAAATATTTTCAACTCAGCTAACCAAGGACCTCAAGATATCAAGTGCTACCAAATAAACATCTTTGATGACTTGATTAAGAAAGCACTCCCCTACATCTTAGCCGATGATCCACTAGAGGCCTGTTTTTCTAACTTCAACCAATCCGACCTAAGTCTAAAAAATGACATGGGAAAAATAATTACTTCTTTGGACTCCAAAACATCATTATACAACCCACCATGGAGGTCCAAATTTGAAAATTTTCCACCACCTTTTGGAAAATCTTGTCTCCCATCAATTGTTTCGTTACCTGTGCTTGAGCTTAAACAGCTTCCCGATACACAAATATATATATATATATATATATATATATATATATATATATATATATATATATATATATATATATATATATATATATATATATATATATATATATATATATATATATATATATATATATATATATATAGGACCCAACTATTCTTTTCCAATCATCATAGCCACTAACTTGCTAAAAGACCAAGAGAATCGTCTCGTGGACATCTTGAAAAAGTACAAAAGTGTGATCGGTTGGTCAATAATTGATCACAAGGGGATTGACCCATCTGTTTGCATGCATCACATCTATTTCGAAGAAGATGCTAAATCCGCACGAGAAACGCAACATAGACTTAACCCCACTATGAAGGGGGTAGTTTTAAAGGAAGTGGTTAAACATCTTGACGCTGGAATTATCTACCCTATATTTGATAGTAAATGGGTCAGCCATACTCTAGTGGTCCCAAAGAAATCCATCATAACAGTCACTGAAAACCCACAAGGCGAATTGGTACCCACTCGAACCACTACTGGGTGTGCATAGACTGCCGAAAACTTAATTCCACCACTCGGAAAGACCACCTTGCTCTGCCATTCCTCGATCAAATCATCGAAAGGGTTGCATGGCAATAATAATATTATTTTTTGGATGGCTACTCTGGATAGAACCAAATACATGTATTTTCAGACGACCAAGAAAAGACAACTTTTACCTGCCCTTAGGTACTTTCGCCTATCGATGAATGCCATTTGGATTATGTAATGCACCTGCAACCTTCCAGCAATACGTTATGACCATATTCTTATATATGGTGGAGAAATTTCTTGAAGTGTTAGTGGACGATTTTTCTGTCTTCGGACCATCCTTTGAAGACTGTTTCCACAATTTGAACTTAGTATTAGCACGATGTGAAGAAACAAACCTCGGGCTCAGTTGGGAGAAAAGCCATTTTATGGTCCAAGAAAGCAACGTTCTCGGCCATATAATATGTCATCGAGGCATCGAAGTCGATAAAGCAAAATTTGATTTAATAGCCACTCTCCCTATGCCACAAACGGTGAAACAAATCCGCGTCTTTTTCGGACATGCAAGATTCTATCGCCGCTTTATCAAAGACTTTTGTAAAATCACCCAACCTATATGCAATCTACTATTGAAAGACGTTGCATTCAACTTTGACGATGCATGCCTGGGTGAATTTCAAAAACTCAGATCTGCACTATCAAGCGCCCCGATCCTCATCTCTCCAGATTAGTCCCAATCTTTTGAAATCATCTATGAAGCCTCCGATTGCTCTATCAGAGCTGTCTTAGGTCAAAAAATAGGAAAAGCTTCCCACATAATCTACTACGCTAGTAAAACCCTTCAAGGATCCCAATTAAACTATACAACCACTGAGGAGTTTTTGGTAGTAGTATTTGCTTTGGACAAATTCCGACCCTATCTTTTAGGATCCAAGGTAATAGTTTTCTCAAACCATTCCACCCTGCACTACCTGTTAAACAGAAAAGTTGCAAAACCTTGACTTATCAGATGAATACTTCTCCCCCACGAATTTGATTACAAAATCCGAGATTAAAATGGTACTAAAAATATAGTAGTGGACCACTTATCCAGAATCACACTTGATACACTCTGACACTGCTCCTATAAAGGACTTCTTTCCAGATGAACAACTCTTCGAAGTGTCCAAAGGGACCACACTGTGGTTCACACACATTGTCCAAACAAGAAAAGAACCAATTTTTCTCACAAATTTGGTACTTTTTTTTTGGGACAACCCTGAACTTTTTGAACTTTGTTCCGAACAAATAATTCGTAGATGCATGCCAGAAAATGAATACCAGAGTATTCTTAACTTCTGTTATTCCCAAACTTGCGGAGGACAATTCAGTGGAAGGAAGACTGTGGGTGCAAAAATTGTATTGGACTGGACAAGAACCACTGCAAAAGTTCTACAATGCAGTTTCTATTAGCCATTGCACATCTTGCGATAAGTGTCAGAAAGTGGGTTCCACCTCCCATCGCAATATGATGCAGTTTAACCCGATTCTTGTCATCGAAATATTCGATGTCTGGGCATTGACTTTATGGGCACATTTTCACCATTCTTCGGATTCACTTATATCTTAGTCGCAATAGACTCTGTGTCCAAATGAGTTGAAGCAGTCGCCACCAAGACAAACGATCATAGGGTAATAGTCCAATTCTTGAAAAATAACATTTTCAGTCGATTCGGCACGCCACGAACGATCATTAGTGATGGCGGGAGCCACTTTTACAACATGGCATTTGAATCCCTCATACGCAAATACAACATTACGCACAAAAAAGCTATCCCCTACCATCCTCAACCGAGCGGACAAGTCAAAGTTTCCAATCACGAGATAAAATGCATTCTTCATAAAAATTTCTGACCGAAAAGACTGATCAATTCGATTTAACGACGCTCTTTGAGTCTACCGTACTGCATTCAAAACAATTAGCATGTCACCCTATCGCCTAATCTTCGACAAAGCCTGCCATCTACCAGTTGAGCTAGAACACCGAGCTTATTGGGCCCTCAAAGCCTTCAATTTTGACAGCGCCGACTGCAAATAAGTGAACTGGAAGAGTTAAGGCACGGCGTATATGAAAATGCCAAAATCAACAAGGAACAATCAAAAGCCTTCTAGGACCGATGAATAATTCGCAAATCATTTTCACCCAACCAGAACATATGGCTATTCAATTCTCGACTCAAATTGATCTCGGTTAAACTACGATCCCGTTGGGACTGCCCGTATAGAGTCATCTCTACATTCGCAAATGGTTCAGTAGAGATAGAGGACCCAAAGGACAAACGGGTATTTAGGGTGAATGGTCAATGACTCAGACCATTAATTGAAACTAACAAAGCACACCCGATTGTTGAGTCTATTAGTCTGAGCCCACCAGCCTAGCTCGATTAAATCACAATGACCAAGTTGGGCTGGCAACGTAAAACTCAGCATTTCTGGGAGGCAACCCGAGCTCCGTATAAGTTTCTTTAAAAAAAAAATTCTTTTTAATTTTTATTCTAATTTCAAATAATTTTGATTCCTACCAAACATCCCAACTCCAATTCTTCATTTGAATTTACAATTTCAATTTTAAAATTTGAAATTCAAATTTAACAATCACCACAACCCCCAACCACCATCCCATTAAATTCACCTAACACCCATTAATACCTTCCATTACTATTAAACCACAGCCATACCGCACGAACCCCGCAAACAGCAATACGTCGCTGTATGATCAATCGACCACGAGGCCCGATCGATCAGATGCCTGCGGTAGTCTATTCATCGGGCATCTATTTAATCTCCACCATTTTACACATCACCTCACTATACTACCCAAACATCTCACCCTTACTCCCCATCATCCTAATCCTTCATTTCCAATCCGATGGCCCCAAGCAGGCACACCCATGCCTCGGCTTCATCCACTCCCATGTCGTCCTTTGCCAACCGGCCCTTCACTTTCAAAGTTGCAATCATCGCCTTCAGAGACGCTCGCCTTCCCACGACTCATCTGGCAGTTCTACAAGAATTTCTCATCCGAGGTGATCCAAGACGAGCTCGCCTATCAGAGTCGCACGATTTATCGTACAATGATAGATCGCATGCCCATCGCCTTCTCCGAAGCCACGCTCTTCGCCGCCCTCAACCTCGCTCACGAAGTGCCACCGGAATTCGCGCAGCGTGAGCTTCATTCCGACATCCCCATTGAAGCCATCCTCGCCACACTCAATTCTACCACCGTGAAGGAGGAGTCATCCGGTAAGCCCAACTCCTAAAACGCCTTTGGTTCCTCGACAACATCTTCTTCAAGAACCTCTACCGTTTCGGCCACGCCCAAGAACGTCGCCCACCCATTCTGGAGCTTCTGTACGCCGCGCACGCCAACCTCTAGTTCCGGCCATCCCAATTCATCATCCAAGGGATGAAATACACGACCAATGAAATCGACAAAGACTCTGCAGTCGGACGCGCGCTCTCCCTCCACTACCCGCTCCACATCACCGCTATCTTTCGTGCGACCGGTTTCTCAATCCAAGCAACCGAACCTTCTGTTTGAGGCCGTCAGCCATTCAAAGTCTTCGATTGGAAACGAAGCCATAAATACTGTGTAACCACGTTCGATCGCTCAGTCAGACCGTCGCCACCCGAGCATGTCACCATGGCCGAGTTCAGGGTGCTCCGATCAGAAATCCACCAGATGTGCCGCCTTAAGGAGGCAACCATCCGAGCCCAGTTTCGAAATCGCCGAGCTGATGATCCAGGCCGTATACCAGCTTCAACTAGACCCCACCCCCGCCCTAGCAGCAAATCCGGTTCCTGCCCTGATTCCCGTCGAAAGTGACGAGGATGACTCAAAAAAAGAGGGGAGCGATAAAAACTATTCTGGCTATGAATAGAAACCAGCTCTGATCCTTTTCTTATCTGACACCAACGAGTGCCCTTATGTTAATTATGTCTTTTTAATTACGCCATGTATTTCAACTTCTAATTGAATCTCTATTGCGATGCTTTTATTAAATCTATCCATAATTTTTAATATGTTAATCCACCGTGTGTGTGTGTATATATATATATATATATATATATATATATATATATATATATATATATATATATATATATAGGGTCAGGATCGGATGACCCAGCAATTTTTGACCCATTAATAACCCAACACCCTTTGATGCACTTAGAGGTTATAGAATGGGCTTATTTTTTGTAGACATGTCGTCTATGGTATGTTGATCATCCTCACAAAAAATCAGCCCATTCCAAAACCTCTAGGTGCATCAAATGCGCTCTTCAAATCAACGGTTTTTTACTGTCAATTTTAACCGTTGATTTGAAGATCTCATTTGATCCACCTAGAGGTTTTAGAATGGGCTGATTTTTTGTGAGGATGATCAACATATCATAAACAACATGTCTACAAAAAATCAGCCCATTCTAAAACCTCTAGGTGCCTCAAAGGGTGCTGGGTTATTAATGGGTCAAAATTTTGCTAGGTCATCCGATCCTGACCCTATATATATATATATATATATATATATATATATATATATATATATATATATATATATATATATATATATATATAGAGAGAGAGAGAGAGAGAGAGAGAGAGAGAGAGAGAGAGAGAGAGAAATGCTAAAATGCGGCATGCGGTAAGTGCGACACCGCACCGTAGCCGTCTGATGCACCGCTGCGTGCATCGCATGCACGCAGCGTTTGTATCAGACGTCTGCAGTGCGGTGCCGCACGTACCACATGCCGCAGCATAGCATGCCCCTATATATATATATATATATATATATATGGGAAAGAGTTCCTATGACATGTCATAGGGAGTACCCTATGACATATGGTGAGTTAGTAACCCAAGAATATTTAGAATGTTCTGAATTTTTTTGAGGATGATCACCATATCTTAGATAGGACCCCCGCAAAAAATCGACTCATTCTAAAACTTCTAGATGCATCAAATATGATTTTCAATTTAACGGTTAAAATGGATGGCCGATAAAGCCTCTAGTTTTTGATGCCCCAACAAGTTTTAGAATGCTTTGATTTTTAGTGGACATTCTATCTAATGTAAGGTGATCACCCTCAAAAAAATTCAGCACATTCTAAACATTCTAGCATTACTAATTCACCATATGTCATAGGGTACTCCCTATAACATGTCATAGGAACCCATCCCTCTCTCTCTCTCTCTCTCTCTCTCTCTCTCTCTCTCTCTATATATATATATATATATATATATATATATATATATATATATATATATATATATATATATATATATATATATATATATATATATATATATATATATATATATATATATATATATATATATATATATATATATATATATATATAGGGGAGGGATACTCTCACTCATGAGGTCTTACTCATACAGTTACTAATGATCCCAGCCATCCATCGGATTGCGATGGATGGCTGGGATTTCCCCACAATCTCCATCCGTCTATTTCTCTCTCTCTCAAATGTGAAAGACCAGCAACCACACCCCCCCTCCCCCCCGACCCCGACCCCGACCTTCCCCACCGGCTCCGGCGCGGGGCGCGGAGCAATGGGCCGGAGCGGGGCCGGCGGGGGGCGGTGGGCGCGGAGCTGCGGGGGGCTGCGGGGTCAGGGTCGGAGCAGGTGCGGGCCGGCGAGGGGCGGTGCTGGACGGCGGGCGCGGATCTGCGGGTGGCTGCGGGGTCGGGGTCGCGGGGCTGCGGGGGGCTGCCGGAGCCGGAGGGGAAGGGGTTGGGGTCGCAGCTACCGGACGGGGGGTCGCGGGGCTACCGAAGGGAATCGGGCGGCCGGAGGGAATCGGGTCAGGGTCGCGTCTGCCGGAGGGGGGGTCGGGGGGCAGCCGGAGCCGGAGGGGATGGGGTTAGGGTCGGGGTCGGGGGTCGGGATAGGGGGGTCGGGGTCTGTTATCACAGATTGAGAGAGATAGATTGAGAGAGATGAAGGAAATTGATCCCAGCCATCCAATACGATCTTGATGGCTGGGATCATTAGTAAGATCTCATGAGTAAGTGCTCATGAGTAAGAGTATCTCTCCCCATATATATATATATATATATATATATATATATATATATATATATATATATATATATATATATATATATATATATATATATATATATATATATATATATATATATATATATATATATATATATATATATATATATATATATATATATATATATATATATATATATATATATATATATATATATATATATATATATATATATATATATATATATATATATATATATATATATATATATATATATATATATATATATGGGGGCGAGGAGCCTGCACCCGAGGTGCAGTAAGAACGCTGCACCTCTCGCTTGTTTACCTACCTAGAAGTTTTGGAATTTGATGAAATTTGGTGAGGGTGTTGTCTAGGGTATGATGATCATCCTCACAAATTTTCATCAAACTCCAAAACTTCTAGGGGGGTCAAATGGTCGAAGCAAAATCTGCAGATTTTAACGGTGACTGTGGACGGCTGATTTTGCTTCGACCATTTGACCCCCCCTAAAAGTTTTGGAATTAGATAAAAATTGGTGAGGATGATCACCTTACCCTAGATAACACCCTCACCAAATTTTATCAAATTCCAAAACTTCTAGGTAGGTAAAACAATGCCTGAGGTGCAGCGTTCTTGCTGCACCTCAGGTCCAGCATCCCCGCCCCCTATATATATATATATATATATATATATATATATATATATATATATATATATATATATATATATATATATATATATATATATATATATATATATATATATATATATATATATATATATATATATATATATATATATATATATATATATATATATATATATATATATATATATGTGGCGTGTTAGGATGCGGCGTGCGGTGCATGCGGTGTCGCACCGCGGCCGTCTGATGCATCGCTGCGTGCATCGCACGCACGCAGCGTGTGCATCAGACGGCTGCGGTGCGACACCGCACGCCGCATTTTATCATTCCTATATATATATATATATATATATATATATATATATATATATATATATATATATATATATATATATATATATATATATATATATATATATATATATATATATATATATATATATTGGTTCAATGGACATTGTTTTTACACTCATATTTTTACACCGATTTTCAAAACATTAGATAGAGGTTTCATAATTTCTTGATTTTTTGTGAGCATAATCACCTTATCCTAGATAGCACATCCACAAAAAATTAGAACATTCTAAAACCTCTAAGTACATCAAAACTAAAAGGCTTTATCGACCGTCCATTTTAATCGTTAATTTGAAGAGCACATTTAACAAGTCTAGAGGATTTAGAATGTGCTGATTTTTTGTGGATGTGTTATCTAAGACAAGATGATTATGCTTGCAAAAAGTCAAGAAAGTCTAAAACCTCTATCTAATGGTTTGAAAATCGGTGTAAAAAATTGAGTGCAAAAACAGTGTCCATTGAACCTGACCTATATATATATATATATATATATATATATATATATATATATATATATATATATATATATATATATATATATATATATATATATATATATATATATATATATATATATATATATATATATATATATATATATATATATATATATATATATATATATATATATATTTATATATATATATATATATATATATATATATATATATATATATATATATATATATATATATATATATATATATATATATATATATATATATATATATATATATATATATATATATATATAGAGAGAGAGAGAGAGAGAGAGAGAGAGTGAGAGAGAGAGAGAGAGAGAGAGAGAGTGAGAGAGAGAGAGAGAAATGCTAAAATACGGCGTGCGGTGCGTGCGGCGTCGCACCGCAGCCGTCTGATGCACCGTTGCGTGCATCGCACGCAACGTAGTGGTGCATCAGACGGCTGCGATATGGCGCCGCACGCACCACACACCGCACCCTAGCATGCCTCTCTCTCTCTCTCTCTCTCTCTCTCTCTCTCTCTCTATATATATATATATATATATATATATATATATATATATATATATATATATATATATATATATATATATATATATATATATATATATATATATATATATATATATATATATATATATGAGGGGTGTTAGAATGCGGCGTGCGGTGCGTGCGGCGCACCGCAGCAGCCGTCTGATGCACTGCTGCGTGCATCGCACGCACCGCAGCAGTCCATCAGACGGCTGCGGGCCAGCGCCGCACGCACCGCACGCCGCAACTTATCATTCCTCTATATATATATATATATATATATATATATATATATATATATATATATATATATATATATATATATATATATATATATATATATATATATATATATATATATATATATATATATATATATATATATATATATATATATATATATATATATATATATATATATATATATATATATATATATATATATAGGGTCAGGATCGGATGACCCATCAAAATTTTGACCCATTAATAACCCAGCACCATTTGAGGCACCTAGAGGTTTTAGAATGGGCTGATGTTTTGTAGACATGTTGTCTATGATATGTTGATCATCCTCACAAAAAATCAGTCCATTCTAAAACCTCTAGGTGCATCAAAGGGTGCTCTTCAAATCAACGGTTAAAATTGATAGTCAAAAACCGTTGATTTGAAGTGCGCATTTGATGCACCTAGAGGTTTTAGAATGGGCTGATTTTTTGTGAGGATGATCAACATACCATAGACAACATCCCTACAAAAAATCAGCCCATTCTATAATCTCTAAGTGCCTCAAAGGGTGCTGGGTTATTAATGGGTCAAAATTTGCTGGGTCATCCGATCCTGACCCATATATATATATATATATATATATATATATATATATATATATATATATATATATATATATATATATATATATATATATATATATATATATATATATATATATATATATATATATATATAATACGGGTACGACCTGACAATCTATTTGCCCATTTGGGCTGTCACCTCCTAGCCATCCAATTCAAATCACCACCTGTCCATTTTATTTTAAAAAAAAACAAAAAGGGCTTGCTCATACCCATCTCTCTCTCTCTCTCTCTCTCTCTCTCTCTCTCTCTCTCTCTTTCACGTTCGCTGAAACCCCATCGGCAGGGCCCCACCCTCATCCCCCCTCTCTCTCGCCTCTATTGGTTCCAGCAGTGCCCCGACCGATGAATCACACTCGCCCCTCATCAGGCCACACCGGCAGTGCCCCTGACCGAAGAATCGCACGGCCACCTTCAGTGGCGCAATCGCCCCCTAATGCTCCGGCAGTACCCTCTCTCTCTCTCTCATTCACTAAAACCCCGACCAGAGGCGGCCCCCTTCGGCTCCCCATTTTCGGGCCCCTTCTCCTCTATCAGGCGACCCCGACTAGTGAATCGCACTCACCCCCTCCGGCAGGCACCCCCGAATTCACCAGTCAGGGCCGCCTGATGGAGGAGAAGGGGCCCGAAAATGGGAAGCTAGGGGTGCTGCCGGATGGGGACGTGCGATTCTCCGATCGGGGGCACTGATAGCGTGGCCTGACGGGGGCGAGTGGGATTCACCGGTCGAGGGCACTGCCGGAGTCAAAGGGGGCAAGAGAGAGAGAGGCTGAGGGTGAGGGCGCCGCCGAAGGGGTTTCAGAGAGAGAGAGAGATGGGTATGAGATGCCCATTTGTATTTTTTTTAAAATAAAATGGACGGCTGTTGATTTGAATCAGATGGCTAGGAGGTTACAGCCCAAATGGGCAAATAGGTTGTCAGCTCATACCCCGCATTTTCTCTCTCTCTCTCTCTCTCTCTCTCTCTCTCTCTTTATATATATATATATATATATATATATATATATATATATATATATATATATATATGGGTCACGCTCCTGTGCTTTAAATTATTGCCTTTAAGGTTATTTGATGCCATAAAGGGTTTAGAATGTGCTAATTTTTTGTGGATGCAACATCCCACCTTCGATAGATCATCCACAAAAAATAAGCACATTATCAACCTTCAAGGGTTATCATATATTACAAGCTTTATTCACCTTCCATTTTCATCCGTTACCTTTTATTATTTATTTGATGCCCATAGAAATTTTAGAAGGTGCTGATTTTTTGTGGATGTTTTATCAAAATGACTGTCGATCTTGTGCCGACACCAACGATTTCAATCGACGGGCTATGAGACATCATCAAGAAATTTCGGATTGCCCCTAATGAATATATCAAATCTTCTTTATCTCCAACAACACGACAACCGGATGTGCATGAGTGGGTCCGCTCTAAACTATTACTGACTTCTTGCTTCATCCACGGGATTGAATGTTCCTTGATGATCGATAGTGGTAGCCAAGGGAACTATTTTTCTTCCGAACTAGTAGGCCTTTTCAAATTCAAATGATTTTCCTTGGTCAAACACTACCTAGTCGGATGGGTCAAAGAAGAAGGAGAAATTCCCGTTTTCCATAAGTGCCCAATCAAAATTCAGAATGTCCCAACTACGAAAACGTGATTTGGTGTCATATCCTTCCACTCGAGCATTGTAAGTCATACTTGGACAATCATGGCAATATGATCACCAAACCAGTCACGACGGCCGTACTAACTCCTACACATTTGCGATGAATAGACAAACGATAACACTCATTCCATATCATAAATTGTGCAATTTCAAAGGAGAGATCCCCGACGCGCTAGCATGATTCGATCGACTTTGGTCGCCAGCGTAGAAATTTTTTAAACGTTTGGCTGAAGACGTAAAACTTAGCGATAATAGGAGGCAACCTATGATATCTATTACTGTATTTTATTTTTTTTCTTTAGTTTAATTTTAACAAAGGCATTGTTGATGACTCAATTTATTTTTCATGCGACATGTTAAATTTTTATATATCTCTTCTTTTCTTCGCACTTCAAGAACTAACAATGCAGGTATTCCAAACTCTAAAGTTTTGGGGTACTTCAATTCTTCAAAATATAACTCGATCAACGTACAAGATAAAATATTTTCACTATATATCCTTACAACCCTGATATTTCTCATTCTATATTGTTGTCTATAATACTTTTATCAGACATTGAGGATAAACACGCGATCTAGTGT